>CAWUFW010004592.1:600000-1117500 GCA_963921515.1 Calotriton arnoldi | reverse complement strand
ATGGTTTTTTCAGTGAATTTCAAAGGTTTTTTAAATGCTAATTTCTAACTATAACGTGCCTGAAACCTATGGTTTTTTCAGTGAATTTCAAAGGTTTTTTAAATGCTAATTTCTAACTATAACGCCCCTAAAACCTATGGTTTTTTCAGTGAATTTCAAAGGTTTTGTAAATGACAATTTTTAAATGTATTAATTGTTATATTTATTTTTTTGATACTGATTTACTACATTTTTTAAAACTTTATTTTTAGATATTTTATTTATTAAATTACATTGTAATTACATTATACATTACATTACAAAATATACTTTCTCAGAATGAATTACTTTAGTTTAAATAGTTTGCAAATAGGCAATAGAGTTTTAAGTACAGTAGTTACAGTTGTTGCAATGGGCAACACAATTTCAAACACAATGCAACATTGAGCTCAATGTGAATTTCTAGTTAAATGCAATTAGTTACTTTATGGATTACTTTTCTAACCACAGGACTGGATCCTAGATTCAGTCCTGGGACATCTCCTGTAAACAGTTGAGTAAAAGCGTTTTGGTTACAGTAGTGATTTTTAAGGAATATTATTGTATTTTAAAAGTTGACACTTAGAAACTTTTTCACATAGAATCACCAATGTTATCCTATGGGAGGAAATCCACTTAGCAGGTAAGTAGTGTTATCGTTACTTTTTCTTACTCAGTGTTGGATCCTGGATCCAGCACTGGTGCATCTCCTGTAAACAGTTGAAAGAATGCATTTAAGTCATACAGGCGATTTTTAAGGAATATTTGTAATTTGTGAAAATCGACACTTTGAAACTTTTCTGCTGAAAACCAGACAATGGATTCCTATGGAAGGAAATATAAGTTACTGGTAAGTACGGTTAGAATTACTTTTCAGGGTCAGTGCTGGGCTAAAAGATGCAGCACTGGGTTCTCTCCTGATAACAGGTGAGTAAATCGGTTTTCGTAGTTCGGTTGATTTTAGATGAATATTATAAAGTTCCAAAACTCCACACTTAGAAGAATTTCCAAGTGAAACCAGTCAATGTTAGCCTATGGAAGGAAATTCAAGTTGCTGGTAAGTACGGTTAAAATTACTTTTCAGGATCAGTACTGGGCTGAAAGATGCAGCACTGAGGTCTCTCCTGATAACAGGTGAGTAAATCGGAATCCGAATTTCGGCTGATTTTAGAGGAATATTATAAAGTTCCAAAACTGCACACTTCGAAGAATTTCCAAGTGAAACCAGTCAATGTTAGCCTATGGAAGGAAATTCAAGTTACTGGTAAGTACGGTTAGAATTACTTTTCAGGATCAGTACTGGGCTGAAAGATGCAGCACTGAGGTCTCTCCTGATAACAGGTGAGTAAATCGGAATTCATATTTCGGCTGATTTTAGAGGAATATTTGTATGTTCCAAAAATCGACACTTAGAAACTTTTTCAGCAAAAAGCAGGCAATGATATCCTATGGAAGGAAATTCAAGTTACTGGTAAGTACGGTTAAAATTACTTTTCAGGATCAGTACTGGGCTGAAAGTTGCAGCACTGAGGTCTCTCCTGATAACAGGTGAGTAAATCGGAATTCGTATTTCGGCTGATTTTAGAGGAATATTATAAAGTTCCAAAACTCCACACTTAGAAGAATTTCCAAGTGAAACCAGTCAATGTTAGCCTATGGAGGGAAATTCAAGTTACTGGTAAGTACGGTTAAAATTACTTTTCAGGATCAGTACTGGGCTCAAAGATGCAGCACTGAGGTCTCTCCTGAGAACAGGTGAGTAAATCGGAATTCGTAGTTCGGCTGATTTTAGAGGAATATTTGCACAATGGTGAAGGGGGTGGGGCCTGAGGTGACATGTCTGCAAACACGCACTGTGGCACGTTTTAAGTTGGAGAATTAATTCCTCAATCTTGAGGGTCCCTAGGGGCCAACTGGCCCACCAGATACCTCCAGTATGCGCCAGAGAGCTGCGTTGCAGAGAGGTGTTCAGAGGCCACCCCCCTTTTTACAACACTCTGCAACGCAGCTCTGTGGCGCTTACTGGAGGTACCTGGTGGGCTAGTTGGCCCCCAGGGACCCTCAGGATTGAAGGGGATTTAATTCCCCATCTTAAAACGCGCCATGGGGCCTGTTTGCACACATGTCACCTGAAGCCCCGCCCTCCCTTCACCACTGTGCAAACGCGCCCGTGGCGCGTTTTAAGTTGGGGGATTAAGTCCCCTTGAATCCTGAGGGTCCCTGGGGTCCAACTATCCCACCAGGTACCTCCAGTAAGCGCCACAGAGCTGCGTTGCAGAGAGGTGTAAAGGGGCGTGGCCTCTGTACACCTCTCTGCAACGCAGCCCCTGGCACATACTGGAGGTTCCTGGTGATCTTACTAATAAAAGTTTTAGCTTGCTCCTCCGAACCTTTCCAGACCACAAATAAGTTGTCAATGTACCGACTCCAATGTAAGATGTGATCTTCCCATTCCGTTTGATACTGCCTCTGGATCACCTGCTCCTCCCACCAGCCCATATGCAAATTCGCATAGTTGGGGGCGAAGCAGGTGCCCATGACCGTACCACATTTTTGATGGTAAAGAATATCATTAAACAGAAAAAAATTACTTGTCAAACACACTTCCACCATTTTCAGTATCATTTCTGTATGAGCCCATAATCCTATAGGTCTCCCTCCCAAAAAATGCCTGATTGCTCTAAGGCCATCATTGTGTCGAATACTTGTGTACAAGGTGGATACATCTATAGTGATTAAAAGATAGTCCTCCTCCCATGGGAGATCATATATTTTCCTCAAAAAATCTCCTGAGTCCTGAATGTATGAGGGCAGAGCTTGTGCCATTTTGCACAGAAAAGAATCCACATATTTGGAAGTATGTTCGAATGCACTTCCTATCGCTGAAATTATGGGGCCATGGGCACCTGCTTCGCCCCTAGCTATGCGAATTTGCATATGGGCTGGTGGGAGGAGCAGGTGATCCAGAGGCAGTATCAAACGGAATGGGAAGATCACATCTTACATTGGAGTCGGTACATTGACAACTTATTTGTGGTCTGGAAAGGTTCGGAGGAGCAAGCTAAAACTTTTATTAGTAAGATCCAAAGAAATTATTTGAATTTAACTTTCACGAGTGACATCAGCAGGTATAGTGTCAATTTTTTGGACTTGACAGTATATATAAAAGATGGTAGGTTAGCAACTAAACTATACAGAAAACCATCGGTGGGAAATACGCTTTTGCACGCCACCAGTTTCCATCCTGTCAACTTAAAAAGAAGTATCCCATTTGGTGAGTGTATACGCACCAAGCGTAATTGTAGTGATGGGGAGCAAGCAAAAATAGAATTCAAGTGTCTGAAAGAGAGATTTAAAAGTAGAGGGTACCCCGATCAATGGATAGATGAGGCCATGAGAAAAGTGTCTGGTAAGGAAAGAGAGGAAATTTTATTTGACAAGAAGAAGGACGAGAAAAGTAAAGAAATTCAAAGTAATCAATGTCGTCTGATAACTAAGTATAGTAACCAACAAGATAGATTGAGAGGTATCCTCAATAAACACTGGCATTTAATTAGAAATGATTCGATATTGGGGAAAGTAGTGCCTAAAAAACCTCAGCTAACTTTCAGACGTGCTAAATCATTCAAGCAGATGCTAGTAAGTAATACGTTGAAGCAACCCCAGCCCAAAGAAACATGGCTAACTAGGAAGGAAGGTTTCTTGAAATGCACTAAGTGCAAAGCGTGTAAACATGGAGTTAACATCACCCAATACAAAGGAGGATTATCAAAGATAAACAAGCAAATATAATTGTAAAACGGATTATGCAGTCTACGTACTTCAGTGCCCGTGTGGTCTGAGGTACGTGGGCAGCACTATCCATGAGGTACATAAAAGGATTCTACAGCATCTCAGGGCGATAAAGAATGGTGACCAATCATACCCAGTAGCACGCCATTTTGGAAAATTTCATAACAAAGACAGTAAGGGACTCACATATTATGTGATAGATGCAGTGGCATTAGATAAACGAGGTGGCAATAGAGAAAAGAAATTGAGAAAACTAGAATCTCGTTACATTATAGAACTAAACTGCAAATTCCCAGAAGGTTTAAATGCCAAAGAGGACATGTATACGCATCTATAGAGGTTGGAAATAGAGAAGAAAAGGTTCAGTGTAGCACATTCAGTACATTTTTAATCCTAGTAAGATAAAGAGCTATAATTGAGGTTTTTAAACACGGGTGGAAAAAGGAATAAATAAGGTAAATAGATACAGACGTGGTTGGAATTTGGATGGAAACACTATCTGCCCACTTGGGCGCGAAGCAAATCAAGAACCAAAAATTAAAATGTATTGTACATTTTGGGATTTTTTGCATACAACCTTCTTGAGGAATAGGACAAGACAGAGTGGGGTTAAGGTTAATAATGTGTACTGTTATGCCCACTGGGGCAAAATATGTGTGACGCATTTTGAGATATATTTATTCTCTAGTTGTGAAGGAATTACCGAAAAGAAATGGTATGAACAACTTTATTAATTAACAAGCCGAGCCTTTCACGCATGGATTGTGAATTGTTTTGTCCATGAAGTCATCAGTATATGAAAAAAGAAAAATTTAAAAATTTATTTTTCTACGAAATTCATATATTTTTGTATCTAAGAGTTTTTCAGAAAGGTGTATGTTTTAATGTTTTAATATTTATAATTATGAAATCATAATTCTGAAATCAAGTTTGAAAAAAATTGGTTTAGGATTTTATTGGAACCGTTGTAAAAAAACTACCAGTCTGTCTTCACTTGCACTGTTTCTCTAGTTCCACACTTGACTCGTGGTAACTGTAAACAAATGTTTAAAATGGCCGCTTTTAAAACTTTATGTGTCGGTGAGCAAGGAGCAGTTTTAGCTCCGAAAGGCGTTCGACTCGAGGCCAATAAAGACTATTTTGCACTACACACGGCGTCGCCATTCCTGGTTCTATTAAAGGATATTTTGTGCGAATATATATATATGTGTATATATTATCTACTGGCGGTCGCCAGAAGATAGTTATAGTTGGGACCTATTTTCCATAGGAAATTCACAACATTCTATTTCTAATAACTTTGGCGCGGGTTGATGAATCTTCGCGAAATTTTCAAAACGTATGGCCCGCTCCGGTTTGCTCCTATCCTGAAAGTTTCGGGGTGATTCGGCAAGCGGGGGCCGAGAAAAAAGGGGGGTCCCAAAACGTGTTTTCCCCATGCAATTTTCCATAGGAAACTTTAGACACGGCTACAGCCCGAACTGCTGAACGGAATTACACCAAATTTGGCAAAGAGGTAGTTCTTGGTTCAGAAAGAACCCTTTTTGTTAAATGGTGTAAATCCGTTCAGTAGTTGCTGAGAAAATCAAAAGTAAAAACACATATATATCTGGGCGGAGCCTAACCACACATGTCATTGTGAGATCTGATTGGCTGTCAGCACTTCATCCTGGAATTGCTGGCAGCCATCTTGGGCCCAATATACATGATAGTACCCCATTGAAATGCATTGTAGTGAATCAAAGATTTTGAGGGTTACCAAAAGGAGAACTATAAAGGGTGATAACAGACTTTAGTTACATTAGAATTCATTTGTTGATGGTACCATACTAATTTCAGGAATTGTGGTGTGTTCTAAGGTGATTTTACCCTGTGAAAAACCTTCTGCTGGGATATCATGAATCATGTTTGAGAGAAAACTATTTTCACATGCTTGTCCCATAGAGTTTTGGAAGGTGCTCCAGAAGCTAAAATGAGAGCATATTTTCTGTAAATTCACATTATCTTTCTCAGTCATGTGAGAATGAAGTCTGACATTCTCAGTAAAACATGTACATCCAACAAGGGCAGAGACTGTCAGTTGATTCCTTTGTGTTCTACTGCAGCTTCCCAGAGTGTTCTAAAGAACAACTAGAGTGCTAACAGCCTTACTTATGACAAAAGTATGGCACACTTGAAGCCATCTTGATTGGAATAAACTGGTAACACTTAAAACATTTAATTTAAAAAGGAACAAAATGATGGGGTTCATTTGTCATAGAAATTATGGTTAGTGCTGAAGAAAGAAAAATTAGGACATGTTTCAAGTGTGATCTCAAATATCTTCCTGTTATATTTCAACAGCAGCCTGTCAGTTGATGCCTTTGTGTTCTACTGCAGCTTCCCAGAGTGTTCTAAAGAACAACTAGAGAGCTAACAGTCTTACTTATGACAAAATTATGGCACACCTGAAGTCATCTTGATTGGAATAAACTGGTAACACTTAAAACATTTAATTTAAAAAGTAACAAAATGAGGGGGTTCATTTTGCCATAGAAATTATCGTTAGTGCTGCAGAAAGAAAATTTAGGGCATGTTTTAAGTGAGATCTCAAATCCTCTTCTATTTCATTAGAAAATTCTGACATGCAGACTGAAACAATCACTTTCAATACCAGCAGTAGACTTCCAGTTAACTCCCTGGTGAGCAGTAGCTTTACTACAGTGATCTAATGAACAACTAGAGTGCTAACATTCTGAATTTATGGCAAATGTGTGACATATCTGAATGCCTTCTTGATGGAATCAAAGTAAAAACTGAAAGCATTTCCTACTGAGGAGACTGCAGTAAATGAGGAAATTAGGAAACTTCATAACAAATAAGTCTCCCAAGATGGCCACCAGAGAAAAAAGAGCCCAAATGTAGCACAAATATCACCCAGATGTAGCCCACATATAGCCCAATGACAGAAGTGTGCGAAACACTTTTTAATTTTAGTTTTTCTGCAGTT
Organism: Calotriton arnoldi; assembly: GCA_963921515.1. Lineage (NCBI taxonomy): Eukaryota > Metazoa > Chordata > Amphibia > Caudata > Salamandridae > Calotriton > Calotriton arnoldi. The sequence goes on along the minus strand of CAWUFW010004592.1, from coordinate 1,110,701 downwards.
TTATATAGTGCAGACTGGTCAGGTATTGGAGCGTTACATCTTACTTGGACCCCTTATTGCGTATTTTGCATGAAGTACATGAGATTGATCTTGCGAAACATTGAATTTTACGATTCTGTTAACCTGAAGTTGCTCTGAACCAGGCTTTGTAACACCCGCTTTTACCTACTGGTTTTAATTAATTCTCACTGTATTGTATTAGGAAAGAGGATTTACTGTTTTTATGTACACTTTTATGATCTATGTTTCTAAATCAGATCGAATAAAGTTTAATGAATTCTATGGCAGGACGGAGGCGAGGATTATGCATATCTATCCTCACTTTATTTGCATAGCAGTTCAAAGAAAACGTAACACAACAATCATTAAACAAAAGACTACACAACCCATGAACCATTAGGGGGTAGTCTCCAAGGCAACTATAGTCCAATCATATCACAGTCCATCGTATATAATATCGTGACGTCCCTTCCGCTTCCTCTTTCTTCACTGCTCGTCAGTTAAGTGCATTCCTTACGTTCTTGGCTTAATCTGACGTTGCTGTTTGTATAGCGGTTTCTTGTGCACGTTATTAGCATTATTGCCTTGGTATTGTTTCATATTCCCTGCGCAGCAGGCTCTTGCCCGAGCGCGTTCTCCCCCTCGCAGTTTCTCCCGCTGTGCGCTCTGCGCGCGATGAGATCCTGTCAGGCGCGTCTGGTCCGAGCGAGGCAGCTCCGTCAAGCGCTCCCGCTGGTCTTTACGCGCGTTTGGGAATCCGGTCACTCCTTTAGTGTCCGCTTGATTCCCGACCAACCCTCGCCTAATTTTGACACCACTACGCAGTGATTTCCCCACACGGCCACGTTAGTGACCAGCGCCACCTGGTGGTGGTAATTGGTATTGCGCCTCAGTCTATTCTTATAACACTTTGGGGAAAGCCCAGCTGTTGGAGCACCGGCGAGGGGGCTGCCTTAAGGATTTTAAGGGCATTTGTTCTGTGCTCACACCCTCTGCTATCATGTCTTCTCCAGAAGACCATTTTTACTCCTCCTACCAGGAAGTGGAGGAGGAATGGCCCCCCAACTTCTCCCTCCAGAAGTGGACCAAGCCCTCTCTCTGGCTCCTCTTAGGGATCAGGTTGATAAGCTGGCGAATAGCATCCCTGGGGTGTTCAGTGAGACAGATCTGGTGGTGGCGGGTCCCAGTAGCTCCCAGATGGGAAATAAAAGGGCCGTTAAGCATAACGCGGGGCACTTGGAAGGATTTGATAAACTTACGGAGACCTTCCTCAAGAGTGCGCGAACGCTAAAACATGCACCCTGCCGGGAGGAGGAGGAGCCCGGAGAAAATTGAGACGCTGTCACCACTATTGTAGACCCCGACGGCGGGTTTCCCTTAGAGGGAGAGGGTGTATCGGAGGACGATTTCTCCTCCAATGAGGATAAGGACTCGGGGCGTCCCTGGCGTCCAGAGTCCCACTCCTCTCGGTCCCCGGTTGGGGACGGGGTCCACTCGGACATGTTCGAGCCTACCCAAATTTACCATCCTAGGTCGGCGGAGTAGACCCCTGACGCCAAAGTGGCAGAGTATGTGGTGGGGAAAATCCATCAACCCCTTGAAAGGGAGGTCAGGAATAGGATGAGGGGAGAATGCCCCAGGCCCTCACTGAAGGGGAAGGTGGTACACACGCCTGAAATTGATGAGAAACTATGTACCTTTTTCTCCAAGTATATGAGGGATCCCAAGAAAGGAATTGATAGGTCTTGGACGTAGTAGGACCCTTGACCCAAATTATTCAATTGGCGGAGTGTTCCAAAGAGTCAGGATCCCCTTTGTCCACGGATATTGTGGCTGGTTGGGCGCACTACCCTAAACCCTAAAACACTACCCCCTCCACTACCCAAACACCACTGCACTACCCTAAACCCTAAAACACTACCCCCAGCACGACACCCTATACTACCCAAACATAACTGCACTACCCTAAACCCTAAAACACTACCACCAGCACAACTCCCTACACTACCCAAACACCACTGCAGTACCCTAAACCCTAAATCTACCCACAGCACAACCCCCTACACTACACAAACACCACTGCACTACCCTAAACCCTAAATCTATCCCCAGAATGACCCCCTACACTACACAAACACCACTGCACTACCCTAAACCCTAAAACACTACCCCCAGCATGACCCCCTTCACTACCTAAACACAACTGCACTACCCTAAACCCTAAAACACTACCCCCAGCACGACCCCCTTCACTACCCAAACACAACTGCACTACCCTAAACCCAAAAACACTACCCCCAGCACGACCCCCTACACTACCCAAACACCACTGCACGACCCTAAACCCTAAAACACGACCCCCTACACTACACAAACACACTGCACTACCCTAAACCCAAAACACTAGAACCCAGCACGAACCCCTACACTACACAAACACCACTGCACTACCGTAAACCCAAAACACTACCCCAGCACTACCCCCTAAACTACCCAAACACCACTGCACTACCCTAAACCTTAAAACACTACCCCCAGCACGACCCACTACACTACACAAACACCACTGCACTACCGTAAACCCAAAACACTACCCCAGCACGACCCCCTACACTACCCAAACACGACTGCACTACCCTAAATCACTACCCCCAGCATGACCCCCTACACTACACAAACACCACTGCACTACCCTAAACCCTAAAACACTACCCCCAGCACGACCCCCTACACTACCCAAACACCACTGCACTACCCTAAACCCTAAAACACTACCCCCAGCACAACTCCCTACACTACACAAACACTACTGGACTACCCTAAACCCTAACACACTACCCCCAGCACAACTCCATACACTACCCAAACACCACTGCACTACACTAAACCCTAAATCTACCCCCAGCATGACCTCCCACACTACACAAACACCACTGCACTACCCTAAACCCTAAAACACTACCCCCAGCACGACCCCCTACACTACCCAAACACCACTGCACTACCCTAAACCCTAAAACACTAACCCCAGCATGACCCCCTACACTACCCAAACACCACTGCACTACCCTATACCCTAAAACACGACCCCCTACACTACACAAACACGACTACACTACCCTAAACCCTAAAACACTACCCCCTACACTACACAAACACCACTGCACTACCCTAAACCCCCTTACACTATACAAACACCACTGCACTACTCTAAACCCTAAAACACTACCCCCAGCATGACCCCCTCACAACACAAACACCACTGCACTACCCTAAACCCTAAATCTACCCCCAGCACGAGCCCCTACACTACCCAAACACCACTGCCATACCCTAAAACCTAAAACACTACCCCCAGCATGAACCCCTACACTACCCAAATACCACTGCACTACCCTAAACCCTAAAACACTACCCCAGCACTACCCCCTACACTACACAAACACCACTGCACTACCCTAAACCCCAAAAAACTACCCCCAGCACGACTCCCTACACTACCCAAACACCACTGCACTACCATAAACCCTAAATCTACCCCCAGCACGACCCCTACACTACCCAAACACCACTGCACTACCCTAAAACATAAAACACTACCCCCAGCATGACCCCCTACACTACACAAACACCACTGCACTACCCTAAACCCTAAAACACTACCACCAGCATGACCCCTACACTACCCAAACACAACTGCACTACCCTAAACCCAAAAACACTACCCCCAGCACGACCCCCTACACTACCCAAACACCACTGCACAACCCTAAACCCTAAAACACGACCCCCTACACTACACAAACACACTGCACTACCCTAAACCCTAAAACACTAGAACCCAGCACGAACCCCTACACTACACAAACACCACTGCACTACCGTAAACCCAAAACACTACCCCAGCACTACCCCCTAAACTACCCAAACACCACTGCACTACCCTAAACCTTAAAACACTACCCCCAGCACGACCCCCTACACTACACAAACACCACTGCACTACCGTAAACCCAAAACACTACCCCAGCACTACCCCCTACACTACCCAAACACGACTGCACTACCCTAAACCCTAAATCACTACCCCCAGCATGCCCCCCTACACTACACAAACACCACTGCACTACCCTAAACCCTAAAACACTACCCCCAGCACGACCCCCTATCCTACCCAAACACCACTGCACTACCCTAAACCCTAAAACACTACCCCCAGCACGACTCCCTACACTACACAAACACCACTGGACTACCCTAAACCCTAACACACTACCCCCAGCACAACTCCATACACTACCCAAACACCACTGCACTGCACTAAACCCTAAATCTACCCCCAGCATGCCCTCCCACACTACACAAACACCACTGCACTACCCTAAACCCTAAAACACTACCCCCAGCACGACCCCCTACACTACCCAAACACCACTGCACTACCCTAAACCCTAAAACACTAACTCCAGCATGACCCCCTACACTACCCAAACACCACTGCACTACCCTATACCCTAAAACACGACCCCCTACACTACACAAACACGACTGCACTACCCTAAACCCTAAAACACTACCCTCAGCATGACCCCCTACACTACATAAACACCACTGCACTACCCTAAACCCTAAAACACTAACCCCTACACTACACAAACACCACTGCACTACCCTAAACCCCCTTACACTATACAAACACCACTGCACTACTCTAAACCCTAAAACACTACCCCCAGCATGACCCCCTCACAACACAAACACCACTGCACTACCCTAAACCCTAAATCTACCCCCAGCACGAGCCCCTACACTACCCAAACACCACTGCCATACCCTAAACCCTAAAACACTACCCCCAGCATGAACCCCTACACTACCCAAATACCACTGCACTACCCTAAACCCTAAAACACTACCCCAGCACTACCCCCTACACTACACAAACACCACTGCACTACCCTAAACCCCAAAAAACTACCCCCAGCACGACTCCCTACACTACCCAAACACCACTGCACTACCATAAACCCTAAATCTACCCCCAGCATGACCTCCTACACTACCCAAACACAACTGCACTACCCTAAAAGATAAAACACTACCCCAGCATGACCCCCTACACTACACAAACACCACTGCACTACCCTAAACCCTAAAACACAACCACCAGCATGACCCCCTACACTACTCAAACACCACTGCACTACCCTAAACCCAAAAACACTACCCCAGCACGACCCCCTACACCACCCAAACACCACTGCACTACCCTAAACCCAAAAACACTACCCCCAGCATGACCCCCTACACTACCCAAACACCACTGCACGACCCTAAACCCTAAAACATGACCCCCTACACTACACAAACACCACTGCACTACCCTAAACCCTAAAACACAAGAACCCAGCACGACCCCCTACAGTACACCAATACCACTGCACTACCCTAAACCCTAAAACACTACCCCTACACTACACAAACACCACTGCACTACCCTAAACCCTAAAACACTGCCCCCAACACGACCCCCTACACTACACAAACACCACTGCACTACCGTAAACCCAAAACACTACCCCAGCACTACCCCCTACACTACCCAAACACCACTGCACTACCCTAAACCCTAAAACACTACCCCTAGCACGACCCCCTACACTACACAAACACCACTGCACTACCGTAAACCCAAAACACTACCCCCAGCATGACCCCCTACACTACACAAACACCACTGCACTACCCTAAACCCTAAAACACTACCCCCAGCACGACCCCCTACACTACCCAAACACCACTGCACTACACTAAACCCTAAAACACTACCCCCAGCACGACACCCTACACTACACAAACACCACTGGACTACCCTAAACCCTAAAATACTACCCCCAGCATGACTCCCTACACTACCCAAACACCACTGCACTACACTAAACCCTAAATCTACCCCCAGCATGACCTCCCACACTACACAAACACCACTGCACTACCCTAACCCCTAAAACACTACCCCAGCATGACCCCCTACACTACCCAAACACCACTGCACTACCCTGAACCCTAAAACACTAACCCCAGCATGACCCCCTACACTACCTAAACACCACTGCACTACCCTAACCCCTAAAACACTACCCCAGCACGACCCCCTACACTACCCAAACACCACTGCACTACCCTGAACCCTAAAACACTAACCCCAGCATGACCCCCTACACTACCCAAACACCACTGCACTACCCTATACCCTAAAACACGACCCCCTACACTACACAAACACGACTGCACTACCCTAAACCCTAAAACACTACCCACAGCATGACCCCCTACACTACACAAACACCACTGCACTACCCTAAACCCTAAAACACTATTCCCTACACTACACAAAAACCACTGCACTACCCTAAACCCTAAAACACTACCCCCAGCATGACACCCTACACTACACAAACACCACTGCACTACCCTAAACCCCCCTACACTATACAAACACTACTGCACTACTCTAAACCCTAAAACACTACCCCCAGCACGACACCCTCACAACACAAACACCACTGCACTACCCTAAACCCTAAATCTACCCCCAGCACGACCCACTACACTACCCAAACACCACTGCCATACCCTAAACCCTAAAACACTACCCCCAGCATGAACCCCTACACTACCCAAACACCACTGCACTACCCTAAACCCTAAAACACTACCCCCAGCACTACCCCCTACACTACGCAAACACCACTGCACTACCCTAAACCCTAAAACACTACCCCAGCACTACCCCCTACACTACCCAAACACCACTGCACTAACATAAACACTACCCCAGCACAACCCCCTACACTACACAAACACCACTGCACTACCCTAAACCCTAAAACACTACCCCCAGCACGACTCCCTACACTACCCAAATACCACTGCACTACCCTAAACCCTAAATCTACCCACAGCACGACCCCCTACACTACTCAAACACCACTGCACTACCCTAAACCATAAAACACTACCCCCAGCATGACCCCATACACTACACAAACACCACTGCACTACCCTAAATCTACCCCCAGCATGACCTACTACACTACACAAACACCACTGCACTACCCTAAACCCTAAAACACTACCCCCAGCACGACCCCCTACACTACCCAAACACCACTGCACTACCCTAAACCCTAAAACACTAACCCCAGCATGACCCCCTACACTACCCAAACACCACTGCACTACCCTATACCCTAAAACACGACCCCTACACTACACAAACACGACTGCACTACCCTAAACCCTAAAACACTACCCTCAGCATGACCCCCTACACTACATAAACACCACTGCACTACCCTAAACCCTAAAACACTACCCCTACACTACACAAACACCACTGCACTACCCTAAACCCCCTTACACTATACAAACACCACTGCACTACTCTAAACCCTAAAACACTACCCCCAGCATGACCCCCTCACAACACAAACACCACTGCACTACCCTAAACCCTAAATCTACCCCCAGCACGAGCCCCTACACTACCCAAACACCACTGCCATACCCTAAACCCTAAAACACTACCCCCAGCATGAACCCCTACACTACCCAAATACCACTGCACTACCCTAAACCCTAAAACACTACCCCAGCACTACCCCCTACACTACACAAACACCACTGCACTACCCTAAACCCCCAAAAACTACCCCCAGCACGACTCCCTACACTACCCAAACACCACTGCACTACCATAAACCCTAAATCTACCCCCAGCACGACCCCTACACTACCCAAACACCACTGCACTACCCTAAAACATAAAACACTACCCCCAGCATGACCCCCTACACTACACAAACACCACTGCACTACCCTAAACCCTAAAACACAACCACCAGCATGACCCCCTACACTACTCAAACACCACTGCACTACCCTAAACCCAAAAACACTACCCCAGCACGACCCCCTACACCACCCAAACACCACTGCACTACCTTAAACCCAAAAACACTACCCCCAGCATGACCCCCTACACTACCCAAACACCACTGCACGACCCTAAACCCTAAAACATGACCCCCTACACTACACAAACACCACTGCACTACCCTAAACCCTAAAACACTAGAACCCAGCACGACCCACTACAGTACACCAATACCACTGCACTACCCTAAACCCTAAAACACTACCCCTACACTACACAAACACCACTACACTACCCTAAACCCTAAAACACTGCCCCCAGCACGACCCCCTACACTACACAAACACCACTGCACTACCGTAAACCCAAAACACTACCCCAGCACTACCCCTACACCACCCAAACACCACTGCTCTACCCTAAACCCTAAAACACTACCCCCAGCACGACCCCTACACTACACAAACACCACTGCACTACCGTAAACCCAAAACACTACCCCCAGCATGACCCCCTACACTACACAAACACCACTGCACTACCCTAAACCCTAAAACACTACCCCCAGCACGACCCCTACACTACCCAAACACCACTGCACTACACTAAACCCTAAAACACTACCCCCAGCACGACTCCCTACACTACACAAACACCACTGGACTACCCTAAACCCTAAAATACTACCCCCAGCATGACTCCCTACACTACCCAAACACCACTGCACTACACTAAACCCTAAACCTACCCCCAGCAGGACCTCCCACACTACACAAACACCACTGCACTACCCTAACCCCTAAAACACTACCCCAGCACGACCCCCTACACTACCCAAACACCACTGCACTACCCTGAACCCTAAAACACTAACCCCAGCATGACCCCCTACACTACCCAAACACCACTGCACTACCCTATACCCTAAAACACGACCCCCTACACTACACAAACACGACTGCACTACCCTAAACCCTAAAACACTACCCACAGCATGACCCCCTACACTACACAAACACCACTGCACTACCCTAAACCCTAAAACACTATTCCCTACACTACACAAAAACCACTGCACTACCCTAAACCCTAAAACACTACCCCCAGCATGACACCCTACACTACACAAACACCACTGCACTACCCTAAACCCCCCTACACTATACAAACACCACTGCACTACTCTAAACCCTAAAACACTACCCCCAGCACGACACCCTCACAACACAAACACCACTGCACTACCCTAAACCCTAAATCTACCCCAGCACGACCCACTACACTACCCAAACACCACTGCCATACCCTAAACCCTAAAACACTACCCCCAGCATGAACCCCTACACTACCCAAACACCACTGCACTACCCTAAACCCTAAAACACTACCCCCAGCACTACCCCTACACTATGCAAACACCACTGCACTACCCTAAACCCTAAAACACTACCCCAGCACTACCCCTACACTACCCAAACACCACTGCACTAACATAAACACTACCCCAGCACAACCCCTACACTACACAAACACCACTGCACTACCCTAAACCCTAAAACACTACCCCCAGCACGACTCCCTACACTACCCAAACACCACTGCACTACCCTAAACCCTAAATCTACCCACAGCACGACCCCCTACACTACTCAAACACCACTGCACTACCCTAAACCATAAAACACTACCCCCAGCATGACCCCCTACACTACACAAACACCACTGCACTACCCTAAAACACTACCACCAGCATGACCCCCTACACTACTCAAACACCACTGCACTACCCTAAACCCTAAAACACTACCCCAGCACGACCCCCTACACTACCCATACACCACTGCACTACCCTAAACCCTAAAATACTACCCCCAGCACGACCCCCTACACTACTGCACTACCCTAAAACACTACCCCCAGGACGACCCCCTACACTACCCAAACACCACTGCACTACCCTAAACCCTAAAACACTACCCCCAGCACGACCCCCTACACCACCCAAACACCACTGCACTACCCTAAACGCTAGAAAAGAACCCCCCACCCCATGCCCAATCCCCCTTACCTCTCACTCCTCGTGGTTCCTCTCTCCTCGTGGTTCCTGCTTCACATCATCTCTGAAGGGCGGTGCACGTCATTGTGAGGAAACGGAACAGCCTCTGTTTCCTTAAAACGACGTGGATCGTCTACATGTTTTTTAGAACGCATGGTCATTTACCATACATACCTTTACAACAAAATTCGTTGTAAAGGCATGCGTGGTAAATGACCATGCGTTCTAAAAATGCGTAGTAATGACTTCGCTGATGTACAACGCATGCATGGTAATGCATGCGTTGTAATGGTATCCCGAAGTAAAAAGTCGTTGTAACGGCTGTTTACCGATCGAAGCTGGCCCCTGTTCTTCAGTGAGACGTTTATATGATTAATTAGGAGGAAGGAATGTGTTTTTTTTACAGAAAAAAGTGCATTCCCGGCTGTTGTATTGTGAAAGTGTCCGCGTGGCCTGGTTTCACTTCCGGTGAGAGAGTGGAAGAGTCTGTTTGGATCTAAAGGAGTTCTGTTGTTGGACGGGGCCGGCGCGAAATGTCAGCAGAAAACATAGCTAATGGAAAGCATCCTCCCTGAAGTGTGGAGCAGTGCCATGAGAGGTCAACAAGTGTGCGTCCCACCGCAGTATGACCGTACCGCGTGACTCATGTGCCACCTCCAGGGTACGGGAGGCAGAAGCGGCATCGCAGGTCCCCTTGAAGACCGTTGTAGCACTAATTCTACATTTTGGTACTAGGGCATTTTAACTTCGTTGTTCCTGCCAGATACAAAGAGACGATCCTGTGTTATTCAGTGCCCTTGTTACTTTTTTTGTGGGTTGTGGTGCTTGTCACTTCGCTGCCCCGCCAGTGCACACGACTGGGCACCCCACCTCGTGTGCCATCTGCAGGGCCTCTGCCCTCGGATCACTGGTTTCGGTTTCTGGAGTGGCAACATAAACAGTTGCTCCCAAAGGACTAGCCTGAACACTTAGGTGAATATCCCCTGCACCAGCATTCCACGGAAATTCTTTCCTAGCTCTCCCACGTCAACGAGGATGTCATAATAGCACGGCTCCGCTCGCGACACCGTATGACGTCATCGGAGCCATAAGAGGACCTCGTCGGCGTGCTGACGTCAGTTCCACCCATTTTTTCCGTGCCACCGAGGCAAACAGGCGGACCGAGACATTTTCACATGTATAAATAGTATAATAAATATATATATATTCACTGAAAAAACCATAGGTTTAAGGCACGTTATAGTTAGAAATTAGCATTTAAAAAACCTTAGAAATTCACTGAAAAAACCATCGGATTCAGGCACGTTATAGTTAGAAATTAGCATTTAAAAAACCTTAGAAATTCACTGAAAAAACCATAGGTTTCAGGGGCGTTATAGTTAGTTGGACACTTCACTCATACAAAACCATAGAAATTCCCCCGTTATAGTTAGTTCAGCTAACTGTAACTCGTGCGCCCGCAATGCACTGCTGATGACGTCACATATTACATCACTCATGACATGGTCAGTGACATCACTCATGACATCACTGATGACATCTCAAATGACATCACTGATGACATCATCCAGTGAATGTGTGTTTTTCTGAAAATTAAATATGTTTTATATATGTATATCTCAAGGTCGATGGAAGAATAAATGGGTATATAAGTGTCTAAATGGATGATTTGTTTTTGTAAAATTGATTGTATAACTGACTGATTAAGTGTATCTTAGTGAATACATGGGTTAGTGAGTAATGTTTAAATATGAAAATATCTGTATCAGTCTCTCACTTTGTGTATAAGTGGCTGCATGGGTTGGTGAGTAGCTACATGAGTGTCTATATGGGTTATTAGTTGGTTTTTGGAGTATCAGTATGAGTGTCTGAGTGTCTGTATGGTTCGGTGGGGGTATTACTTAGTGCATAGATGCATGAATGAGTGACTCACTGTTTGTATGTGTTGAAGACAGCATGTGTGCAGGACTGTATAGGTGGATGAATGTGTGTATGGGTGTGTTAGTGAGTGAATGACTGTCTCAATAGTGTCTTTATGAGTAACTACATATGTTTTAAACAAGTATATGTGAATATTGGTGTATATAAGTGAGTATATGTGAGAGTGAGAGATTGGAAGAGTTCCTGTACAAATAAGTAGGTGTTTCTATAAGTGATTGTTTAAGAGAGTAAGTATGTGTAGGTTTCTGTAGAAGTAAGTGTGGTAGTGTGTGCATAACTGTATATGCAAGTAAATGGATGTTTGATACTTTGCATGTGTGACTATGTGTGTGAGTAACTCTATGGATGAGTGGCGGTGTGTAACAGGATGTATAGGTGTATGAGTATATATGATGAGTGAGTACATGTATGAGTGACTGTATAGGGACTGTTGGTGAATGAGTGGATGTGTGTGTAGATCTTGGAATTACTGAATAGGTGTGTTGTAACTGGTATTGGTATGTCCATTGTTTTGAAAATGTTAGTTTGTATTTTTGAGTGTGTGTATCAAAGGTTATATTAGGGTGAGAGGAGGTCTGCCTCTCTATCACAAGGATGATGTGATCAGTGATGTCATCAGTGATGTCATTTGAGATGTCATCAGTGATGTCATGAGTGATGTCACTGACCATGTCATGAGTGATGTAATATGTGACATCATCAGCAGTGCATTGCGGAGCGCGCGAGTTATAGTTAGCTGAACTAACTATAACGGGGAATTTCTATGGTTTTGTACGAGTGAAATGTCCAACTAACTATAACGCCCCTGAAACCTATGGTTTTTTCAGTGAATATATATATATATATATATATATATATATATATATATATATATATATATTATCTACTGGCCAGTAGATAGATAGTTAGGACCACGTTTCCATAGGAAAAGCGTTTTTTGATTTGCTTATAACTTTGGCGTCGTTTGACGAATGTTTACGAAATTTTCCCAAAAACTTCTCTTTTTAGATCAGCTCCTATCTTGAAAGTTTGGGGGTGATTCGTCAAGGGGGGGATGAGAAAAATGGGGGATCCCAAAACGTGTTTTCTCCATGCAATTTCCATAGGAAACTTTAGACAAGGCTACAGGTCAAACTGCTGAACGGAATTATGCCAAATTTGGCAGGGAGAAAGGTCTTGGTCCAGAAAGCACGCTTTTGTTTAAATGGGGTAAATCCGTTCAGTAATTTTTGAGAAATATCAAATTTTACAGATATCGGTATTTGAGAATTCTGACATCTGATTGGCTGAGGCGTTACGAGCACGAGCTTGCGGCTCATTGGCTGCGAACTGTTGAAACTAGGAAGTGTTGGCAGCCATTTTGTGATTCAGTCCATCAGCTCGCATCTCTCCCTCTACAAGCCATCATGGCGTAGTTCTACCTCTGCGAGGCAACACTGAAAATATACCGCAGCTCTGTCTGTGCGAGATACCCCTTTCACGCTCCCTCTCCCCACATCACCAGCTCGCGGCTATGCCTTTAGAAGCTAGTCCGTCGGCTCACAGCTCTGTGTCTGCAAGCCGTCGGGCCCACAGCTCTACCTCTGCGAGCAACCCCGTTAGCTCGTACCTGTGTTTGTGCTAGCAGGCCCGTCGGCCCGTTGCTCTCCCTCTGCGAGTCAGCCCGTCGGGTCTCAGCTCAGGCCCGCAGATGTACCTCTGCGAGCCAGCCCGTTAGCTCGAAGCTGTGTCTCTGCTAGCAGGCCTGTTGGCCCGTTGCTCTCCCTCTGCGAGTCAGACCACAGCTCTCCCTCTGCGAGCCAGTACTCTGCTGTGCTTTTGCGAGCCGACGGCCCGTATCTCTCCCTCTGTGAGCCGAGCCCACGGGCCGCAGCTCTTCCTCTGCGAGCCTGCCCGACGGCCCGCAGGTCCCCCTCTGCTAGCCAGACTGCAGCTGTCACTCTGCGAGCCGATATTGGGAATATAAGGCAGCTCTAAAAAGAGCCCTTGTGTTTATTAGTTGGAGCTACATGTAAGTGCGGATGCACAGCTTTAGGTTATTGAGAAAAACTCATCTGTGAAGTGTACTCCATCACTTCTGTAGATATCAGCCATATCAAAACGTATGTTGTTGTAGATCGACCCCATTCTATGGTCTCTGAGGTATGCAGACACAGCTTTAAATTATGTTGTATTATTTGATAAGTAACACTAATTTGTGAAATATATTACATTACACAACAGTTTTACAGTTTATTTTCTTTTATGTAGTGGAAAAGTTAGAAAAAACAGTACTAATGACAAATAGCAGAATAGTAGTTTAATATTTAAAAAACCTTTGAAAATCACTGAAAAAACCATAGGTTTTACAGACGTTATAGTTAGAAATTAGCATTTCAAAAACCTTTCAAATTCACTGAAAAAACCATAGGTTTTACACACGTTATAGTTAGAAATTAGCATTTAAAAACCTTTGAAATTCACTGAAAAAACCATAGGTTTTAGGGACGTTATAGTTAGAAATTAGCATTTAAAAAACCTTTGAAATTCACTGAAAAAACCTTAGGTTTCAGGGACATTATAGTTAGTTGGACATTTTACTCATACAAAACCAGAGAAATTCCGCCGTTATAGTTTGTTCAGCTAACTATAACTCGTGCCCCCGCAATGCACTGCTGATGACGTCACATATTACATCATTGATGACATTGTCAGTGACATCACTGATGACATCTCAAATGACATCACTGATGACATCACTGATGACATCATCCACGTGAAAATCTGATGCACCTCCTCACACTCTAATATAAACTTTGATACACCCACTACAAAATACAGACTACCATTTTCGAAACGATCAACACACCAATACCAGTTACTACATACGCACTCTCTGATTCCTAGGTCTACACACACATACACTCATTTACCCATACAATCACTCAGACATGCAGTCATTCTTCAATGCAACACTATCATATGCACTCATACACCTATACAGACAGTCATACACCACCACTCATCCATGGAGTTACTCACACACCTAGTCAGTCATGCAAAGAATCAATCACACTCCCATTTACTCACCTATACAGTTATACACACACACCACCTCACTTATTCGTACAGATACTAACGCATACTTACTCTCTTATATAATCAGTCATACAAGTACACACTCATCTATACAGCTACTCTCACAATCACTGACTCTCACATATAGTCATTTACATACTCCAACTCTCACATACACTGCCTTTTACATATGTAGTTACTTGGACATGTACCACTGAGACATCTATTCACTCACCAACACACCCATACACACACTCACCCACCCATACAGCCCTTCACAGATGCACTCTTGAACCCATACACCCAGTGAATCACCTACTTGCACATCTATGCACAGTCACACACACCCCACCCACCCACAGAGACACTCAGGCACCCATGCAGATACTCAGACAACCAATCAATAACCCATATAGACACTCATGTAGCCACTCACCAACCCATGCAGCCGCTTACACACCAACTGACAGACTAATACAGACATTCACACAGTTTAGTCACTAACCCATGCATTCAGTAAGACACATGTAATCACTCACTTAAACAGTCAGTCATGCACCTACTAAATCCTCAATCCAGACACTTATACACCCACTCATTCTTCAATACACCTTGGAATATATATAATACATATTTAAACTTTATAGAAACACAAAGTCACTGGATGATGTCATCAGTGATGTCATTTGAGATGTCATCAGTGATGTCACTGACCATGTCATCAATGATGTAATATGTGACGTCATCAGCAGTGCATTGCGGGGGCGCGAGTTATAGTTGGCTGAACTAACTATAACGGCGGAATTTCTCTGGTTTTGTACGAGTAAAATGTCCAACTAACTATAACGTCCCTGAAACCTATGGTTTTTTCAGTGAATATATATATGTATATGTGTATATATATATATATATATATATATATATATATATATGTGTGTATATATATATATATATATATATATATATGTATATATGTATATATGTGTATGTATATATGTATATATGTGTATGTATATATGTATATGTGTATATATATATATGTATATGTGTAGATATATATGTATATGTGTGTATATATATGTATATGTGTATATATATATATATGTATATGTGTATGTATATGTGTGTGTATGTATATGTGTGTATATGTGTATGTATATGTGTGTATATGTGTATATATATGTATATGTGTATATATATATATATCCACAGTAAGCTCCTGCCGACTGCTGGGGGACCGTGGGAGGTGGCAAATACACCGGCGGAGCGTGCCGGTTAACTTAAATCCCAAAGAAGTCGATTGACAAATGCTCTCAGGAACCACATACTCACGGAAAATCCAAGGGTGTTTAATCAAAACAACGCGTTTCAGCCTCACAAGAAGCCTTGTTCACGTATGATTATGTGCACACGGAGCCATACTGATAAAGTAAAAACAGCTAAACATTGTTTTTACCATGATCATTGTTTTAATTTACAACATGGACGAGCTTTACGCACCTTGGGTGGAATGCATTGCATTATATTATTGTATTGTATCATTGCACTATTGCCGTTAGTCCATTCCAAGATGTCTGCTGTTATTTGGTGCAATTTGAGACTTCAGTATCTCTAGTCCTACAACAATGTTTAGCTGTTTTTACTTTATCAGTATGGCTCTGTGTGCACATAATCATACGTGAACAAGGCTTCTTGTGAGGCTGAAACGCGTTGTTTTGATTAAACACCCTTGGATTTTCCGTGAGTCTGTGGTTCCTGAGAGCATTTGTCAATCGACTTCTTTGGTGTATATATATATATGTATATGTGTATATATATGTATATGTGTATATATATGTATGTGTGTATATATATGTATGTGTGTATATATATATGTATGTGTGTATATATATATGTATGTGTGTATATATATATGTATGTGTGTATATATATATGTATGTGTGTATATATATATATATGTATGTGTGTATATATATATGTATGTGTGTATATATATATTCACAGAAAAAACCATAGGTTTTAGGGACAGTTATAGTTAGTTGGACATTGCACTCGTAAAAAACCCGTGAAATTCCCCCGTTATAGTTAGTTCAGCTAACTATAACTCGCGCCCCCGCAATGCACTGCTGATGACGTCACATATTACATCACTCATGACATGGTCAGTGACATCACTGATGACATCTCAAATGACATCACTGATGACATCATGCAGTGACTGTGTGTTTCTATAAAGTTAAAATATGTTTAATATATATGCCAAGGTGTATTGAATAATGAGTGGGTTTATAAGTGTCTGGATGGATGATTTAGTAGGTGCGTGACTGACTCTATAAGTGAGTGATTAAACGTATGTTACTAAATGCATGGGTTAGTGACTAAACTGTGTAAATGTCTTTATCCGTCTGTCTGTTGGTTTGTAAGAGGCTGCATGGGTTTGTAAATAGCTACATGAGTGTCTATGAGTTATTGATTGGTTGTCTGAGTATCTGTATGGGTGCCTGAGTGTTTGTGTGGATGGGGTGTGTGTGACTGCACATAGATGTATCAGTGGGTGATTCACTGGGTGCATGGTTTCAAGAGTGCATCTGTGATGGACTGTATGGGTGGGTGAGTGTGTGTATGGGTGTGTTAGTGAGTGAATGTATATCTCAGTGGTACATGTGTGAGTAACTACATATGTGAAAGGCAGTATATATGTGTGTTGGAGTATATAAATAGCTATAAGCGAGAGTGTGTGATTGTGATTGTGAGAGTGACTGTATGGATGAGTGTGTGCTTGTATCAGTGATTGTATAAGAGCATAAGAATGTGCTAGTATTTGTATGAGTAAGTGAGCTGGTGTGTGTATAACTGTATAGGTGAGTAAATGGCAGTGTGATTCATTATTTGCATGACTGACTAGGAGTGTGAGTACCTCTATGGATGAGTGGCGGTGTGTGAGTGTCTATGTAGGTGTATGAGTGCATATGATGGTCCTGTACTGAGTGACCGTAAGTATGAGTGACTGTACGGGTGAGTGAGTGGATGTGTGTGTAGACCTAAGAATCAGTGAGTGGGTATGTAGTTATTGGTGTTGGAGTGTCTATGGTTTAGAGAATGGCAGTCTGTAATTTACAGTGGGTGTATCAAAAGTTATATGAGGGTGTGAGAAGATGCATGAAATTATCACATGGATGATGTCATCAGTGATGTCATTTGAGATGTCATCAGTGATGTCATCAGTGATGTCACTGACCATGTCATGAGTGATGTAATATGTGACGTCATCAGCAGTGCATTGCGGGCGCGAGTTATAGTTAGCTGAACTAACTATAACGGGGAATTTCACGGGTGTTGTACGAGTGCAATGTCCAACTAACTATAACTGTCCCTAAAACCTATGGTTTTTTCTGTGAATTTCAAAGGTTTTTTAAATGCAAATTTCTAACTATAACATGTCTGAAACCTATGGTTTTTTCAGTGAATTTCAAAGGTTTTTTAAATGCTAATTTCTAACTATAACGTGCCTGAAACCTATGGTTTTTTCAGTGAATTTCAAAGGTTTTTTAAATGCTAATTTCTAACTATAACGTGTCTGAAACCTATGGTTTTTTCAGTGAATTTCAAAGGTTTTTTAAATGCTAATTTCTAACTATAACGTGCCTGAAACCTATGGTTTTTTCAGTGAATTTCAAAGGTTTTTTAAATGCTAATTCCTAACTATAACATGTCTGAAACGTATGGTTTTTTTCAGTGAATTTTCAAGGTTTTGTAAATGACAATTTTTAAATGTATTAATTGTTATCTTTATTTTTTTTATACTGATTTACTACATTTTTTAAACTATTTATTTTTTAAATTACATTGTAATTACATTATACATTACATTACAAAATATACTTTCTCAGAATGAATTACTTTAGTTTAAATACTTTGCAAATAGGCAATAGACTTTTAAGTACAGTAGTTACAGTTGTTGCAATGGGCAACACAATTTCAAACACAATGGTTACGTGGTCCCCGGTCCGTCACAGTGAACAGTGCCGATTGCACGGAGGGACAGACGCGACTCCGCCCACATTGCGCCTCACTTCCTGCCCCCGGGTATATGTTTCAGAGGACCGGCCGGCCGCGTAGCGGATGCGCGCAGCGGGCGCGCCGCCGGCGCGCCAAAGGCAAGTTCGTCTGCGCCCGTCCGCTACCGGATCGCGTCCGGCACCGGCCATGCTGCCGGTAGTGGAGGAGATGAAGCCATTTGTTGGTCGCGAGACGACCTGATGTGCTTCCAAGGCTCTCTTTGCTCAGAAACACACCTGATTGATCTAGCTAATTCCCCATTGCCGCTCAGCTGTGGCGCTTGCGGTCAGCTTTTGAATCAGGGTGTGCTTTTCAATTTGACAAAGGTTACCCCCCGGTGTTTGTTAAACAGGCGCAATGCCAAAATTAAGGCGTGTCTCGTTAATTGCAGATCATTCCCCAAACACGCGGAGGATATCTGGTCATCTTTAATTGAGGCTACTTGGGATGTTATGTTTTTAACTGAAACCTGGTTAAACACGGATACAATGTCAACAATTGCCCTAGCTATTCCACCAGGTTTCAAAATGTGCTACGCCAATCGAGATGGTGACAAGAGGGGGTGGGGTGGCTATCATTTTTAAAGACTCATGGGAGCTAGTGTTCTCTGCCCCTCTCCTTATTCAGGGCATCGAGGGTCTAAATTTTTGTTTACAAATCAACCCCTCGACTGCCCTAGCGGGCATTCTTATCTACAGACCACCTGATTGTGGAACAACTGCATCCCAGATTCTGTGCAATTTCATTGCCCAAAAATCAGTATTGTATACCAATTTTATAGCTCTGGGTGATTTTAATTTGCATGTGGACGATTTGAACTGTCCACAAGCAACGCAATTGGTCCCTTCCTTAGCAGGGGCCAATCTTGTACAACAGGTGTCCGCACCTACCCATAAAGCAGGGCACACTTTGGACTTAGTCTTCTCGAATATCACTACCATGGATGTGGAGCCACCGTCCCCACTGGTCTGGTCAGATCATTATCTGATCCCGTTTTCTTTTTCACTGCCAAAACCGAGCCAAGCTAAAGACACGCGTTTTATTCTTAAGAGAAACTGGAAGAATTTGTCTGAGGCTTCATTAAGCCCTATTCTGCTGGACAATTACCCCTGCTTATCCTCAGACCCCAATGTAGACGCAGTTGCTTTACATCAATGGATTGCCACTGCCGTGGAGTCAGTCGCGCCGGCCAGAGTAGTGAAATCTATTAGACTATCCCCCTCAGCTCCCTGGTTCTCTGATGCCCTTAAAGAATTAAAAAGCAGGTGCAAAAAATTGGAGCGCCAGTGGAGGGCGCGCTACTGCGACCTAGCGAAGGGTACCTACAAAAAAGCATTAAAAGATTTTCACAAATCCCTAAAAACAGCCAGGCGAGACTATATTGTCACATGCATCCACAACGCCGACCACTCCACCACAGAGGTTTTTAAAGTAGTCCAAACTTTTCTTAAACCTAAGGCTATAGAGACGGGATTGATTCCGTCCCTGGCTTTGTGTGAAAAAATCGCTAGTCACTTTGACAATAAAATTTTAAAGGTCTACGACTCCTTCTCGACCCCTGAGGCAACGGAGAAATCACATCTTTCCCAGGGCTCGGGTGAGGTTCTCTTATTCACTAACTTCACACCAATCTCATCTCAGGATGCGCTAGATGTAATTCACAAATGCCGCTCGGGCGCTCCAAATGACCCCTGCCCTCCCAAATTGTGGAAAATTTTAGCGTTCTCCCTGATGGGCAGGCTGCTTCATATATGGAACACTTCCCTAGATACAGGCATCTTTCCTGACCAATGGAAACTCGCAACACTTCTTCCTCTGCAAAAGAAACCAAATGGTGACCCAGGCGACCTTGGCAACCTTAGACCCATCTCTCTGCTTCCCGCCCCTGGAAAGATGCTGGAGAAGTTGGTCCAGCGACAACTGACCACCTTTATTGAGCAGCATAGCATACTGCATGACACACAATCTGGTTTTCGAGCGGGATTCAGTACGGAGACCGCTCTCCTTGAGGTGGCTGAGTCGGTGAGATGGTCATTGGATTCAGGGGCATCAGTATTACTGGTGCTCCTGGATCTATCCTCCGCGTTTGACACTGTTGATCACATCATATTGATCCAGAGACTACAAGGGGCAGGCTTTGGTGGGAAAGTCCTGGCCTGGCTGACATCCTATCTGTGTGGGCGCATGCAGAGAGTTGCTCTCCAACCGTTTGAAGCTGAACCTAAACAGCTCTGGTGCGGTGTCCCCCAAGGCTCAGCTCTGAATCCCTTGCTTTTTAACTTATATCTGGCCCCACTGTTTGCCCTGATTGCCAACTGGGGAGTGAAGGCGATCTCCTACGCTGACTACACCCAATTAGTGTTTCCATTTAAGGAGAGGACGATAGATGCCTTTAAGAACTTTAAGGGCTGTCTTCGCGACATAGCCCTATGGATGAACTCGAATAAATTAAAGCTTAATGCGGAGAAGACAGAGGTTCTGTTCTTTGGGAAAGGCACAGTGCCAGACTCTGATTTATGGTGGCCGTCAGAAATGGGTCCTCCTCCTCACCCTGCCACACGTATTCGAAATTTAGGAGTGAGATGGGAGGCGGACCTCTCTTTCTCAACTCAAATACAGCAGGTCTCTGCTACCTGCTTCAGCAAACTAAAAAATCTCCGGAAAGTCTTACACTTTTACCGGAAGACTGTCGTAAAACTGTAGTCCATGCCACAGTTACATCCAGGCTGGACTACGCTAATAGTCTATATCTAGGCCTCCCTAAGTATGCCATCCACCGACTTCAGATGATTCAGAATGCGGCTGCGAGGCTGGTCTGTCGGATACCGTTTTGACAGCATGTCTCTCCGCACCTACAAAAGCTCCACTGGCTTCCAGTCGAGAAACGAATTAAGTTTAAGGCTATGACGCTGGCCTACCGGGCCCTTAATGGCAAATGCCCTAGGTATTTGAAGGATAGACTGTGTCCTTATAAGCAAATTCGTACTTTACGATCCAATTCTCACAATTTGCTGTGTACCCCACGTTTTGTGAAATCACGTTTGGGCGGCAGAGCTTTTACAGTCAGAACGGCGTCACTATGGAATGCTTTGCCAGGGCCCCTGCGACAGATCAATTCCGAAGCCTGTTTTAGAAGGGCCCTGAAGACATGCCTCTTTATGGCTGACTAGAGAGGGTTCGCTGGTACTGGTGCTCGCTCTGGACGCATTTATCTGTTGTTTCAGCGCCGGGACACCCCTATCAGGGGTAGCTGTCGCGCTTTATAAGCATCAGTATTATTATTATTATTATTATTAATGCAACATTGAGGTCAATGTGAATTTCTAGTTAAATGCAATTAGTTACTTTATGGATTACTTTTCTAACCACAGGACTGGATCCTAGATTCAGTCCTGGGACATCTCCTGTAAACAGTTGAGTAAAAGCGTTTTGGTTACAGTAGTGATTTTTAAGGAATATTATTGTATTTTAAAAGTTGACAGAAACTTTTTCACATAGAATCACCAATGTTATCCTATGGGAGGAAATTCACTTAGCAGGTAAGTAGTGTTATCGTTACTTTTTCTTACTCAGTGGTGGATCCTGGATCCAGCACTGGTGCATCTCCTGTAAACAGTTGAAAGAATGCGTTTAAGTCATACAGGCGATTTTGAAGGAATATTTGTAGTTTGTGAAAATCGACACATTGAAACTTTTCTGCTGAAAACCAGACAATGGATTCCTATGGAAGGAAATACAAGTTACTGGTAAGTACGGTTAGAATTACTTTTCAGGGTCAGTGCTGGGCTAAAAGATGCAGCACTGGGTTATCTCCTGATAACAGGTAAGTAAATCGGAATTCGTAGTTCGGCTGATTTTAGAGGAATATTATAAAGTTCCAAAACTCCACACTTAGAAGAATTTCCAAGTGAAACCAGTCAATGTTAGCCTTTGGAAGGAAATTCAAGTTACTGGTAAGTACGGTTAGAATTACTTTTCAGGGTCAGTGCTGGGCTAAAAGATGCATCACTGGGTTCTCTCCTGATAACAGGTGAGTAAATCGGAATTCGTAGTTCGGCTGATTTTAGAGGAATATTATAAAGTTACAAAACTCCACACTTAGAAGAATTTCCAAGTGAAACCAGCCAACTAGCCCACCAGATACCTCCAGTATGCTCCAGAGAGCTGCGTTGCAGATAGGTGTTCAGAGGCCACGCCCCTTTTTGCACCTCTCTGCAACGCAGCCCCAGGGGGCGCGTTTGCAGAGTGGTGAAAGAAGGGGGCGTGGCCTCCGGCGCGATGCCGGTGTTTTTTCTTGTTTTTTTTAAGAAGGGGGCTGTGTGGCCCCCTTCTTTTCTAATTTTTGGCCCTGGGGACCCCATCCCCCAGGGCCTGCCCCTAATATTTTGTTTGAATATAAAAAAAATTGGAAGGGGGCCGCGTGGCCCCCCTCCCCAGGCCTTAATCGGCCCCGGGGACCCCATCCCCCGGGGCATGGCCTTCTTTTTTTTTTTAATAAAACTTATGGAGGGGGGCTGCGTTGCCCCCCTCCTCAGGCCACTTATGGCCCCGGGGACCCCATCCCCCGGGGCACGGCCTTTTTAAAAAAATATATATATTTTTATTTCTTCATTTTGGGGAGGGGGGCCGCGTGGCCCCCCTCCCGGGCCACTACTTGCCCCGGGGACCCCATGCCCCGGGGCTGGCCCTCTCCGTTGGGGACTGTGGGGGGGTCCCCAATCCCCCACAGTCCCACCGGCTCCCCGCGTCCTCGGGAGCCGGCATTGCTTTTCCACATGGGGAGCTGCTAAGATGCAGCTCCCCGTGTGGAAAGCAATCTGCTTTGGATATTGGAAGAGAGAGCAGGTTTCCTGCTCTCGCTTCAATATCCAAAGCAGTTTGCTATGACAGGACGGAGCCGCGGGGCTCCCGTCCTGTCATAGCAAACTACAGTGTCCTGGGGGTAGGCACCCCGGGACACTGCAGGAGCTGGCCCTGGGGGTGGTGGTCCCCAGGGCCATCAAGGGCTCCAGGAGGGGGCCACGCGGCCCCCCTCCCTTGAGTGCACAGCCCCGGGGAGGTGGTGGTCCCGGGGTTCTGGGGTCCGTAACGGACCCCCACATTAAAATATTTAGTGCCCCGGGAGGTGGCGGTCCCCAGGGCATGTGGGGGAGCTCAAGCCCCCCCACATAGGTAATTTCAAAAAATTAAAAAGAAGCCCCGGGGGTGGCGGTCCCCGGGGCTGCGGGAGGGCCGAGAGCCCTCCCGCATCATTTTTTTTATTAAAGCCCCGGGGGGTGGCGGTCCCCGGGGCTTGGGGGGCCTTAGAGGCCCCCCACACATTTCTACTTAACCCCCGCATGCCCCCGGGACTTGGCCCACCCGGGGGCCAATTACCAAAGAAGCGCGCGAGCCCGCGCTTCGTTTTTTTTTTTAATCGGCAGGATCCGTGCACCGTAAGCGCATCCTGCCGATTTTTTTAAAAAAAAACATTTTTTTTTTTGGCCCTGGGGGTCCTTGTAGGACCCCCTGAGCAGGCCTAGGGGGTCAGGGTGTTTCTACCCTGCCCCCTTTTTGCGTATTGCGCACTTTTTTTACTGCTTTCTTGTTCCTCTGTTCTATCGAGGAACAAGATGGCTGCCAACACTTCCTGATTTGGAGTGTTGACAGCCAATTAGCATGCAGCTCGAGGTCGGGAGTGTGCGCGGATCCACCGCGGCCATAAATATTGAAACATTTATTTTGGATTTTCTCAGCAACTACTGAACGGATTTACACCATTTTAAACAAGGGTGCTTTCTGAACCAAGCGCTACCTTTTTGCAAAATTTGGTGTAATTCCGTTCAGCAGTTCGGGCTGTAGCCGTGGCTAAAATTTCCTATGGGAAATCGATTTTTTCACTCTTATTTTTCGAATTTCTCCGCAACTACTGAACGGATTTACACCATTTAAAAAAAAGGTCGCTTTCCGAACCAAGCGCTACCTTTTTGCAAAATTTGGTGTAATTCCGTTCAGCAGTTCGGGCTGTAGCCGTGGCTAAAATTTCCTATGGGAATTAACATGGAGAAAACGGAGAAAACGCGTTTTGGGACCCCCCTTTTTTCTCAGCTGCCGCTTGATGAATCACCCCGAAACTTTCAAGACAGGAGCGGACCAGAGCGCCCCACTAGTTTTGAAAATTTCGCGATGATTCGTCAAACGATGCCAAACTTATTGGGAATAGAATGTTGCGGATTTCCTATGGATAAAGGTCCTAACTATAACTATCTACTGGCGACCGCCAGTAGATAATGTATGTGTGTATATATATGTATGTGTGTATATACATGTATGTGTGTATATATATATGTATGTGTGTGTATATATATATATGTATGTGTGTATATATATGTATGTGTGTATATATATGTATGTGTGTATATATATATATGTGTGTGTATATATATATGTGTGTGTGTATGTGTATATATGTGTGTGTATGTATATATATATATATATGTGTATATGTATATATGTGTGTGTATGTATATATATGTGTGTGTATGTATATATGTGTGTGTATATATGTATATGTATGTATATGTATATATATATGTGTGTATATGTATGTGTATATGTATGTATGTGTATATATATATGTATATATATATATTCACTGAAAAAACCATAGGTTTTAGGGACAGTTATAGTTAGTTGGACATTGCACTCGTACAAAACCCGTGAAATTCCCCCATTATAGTTAGTTCAGCTAACTATAACTCGCGCCCCCGCAATGCACTGCTGATGACGTCACATATTACATCACTCATGACATGGTCAGTAACATCACTGATGACATCACTGATGACATCACTGATGACATCTCAAATGACATCACTGATGACATCATCCAGTAACTGTGTGTTTCTGTAAAGTTTAAATATGTTTAATATATATAGGGAAAGGTGTATTGAAGAATGAGTGGGTGTATAAGTGTCTGAATGGATGATTTAGTAGGTGCATGACTGACTATATAACGTATCTTACTGAATGCATGGGTTAGTGACTAAACTGTGTGAATCTCTGTATCCGTCTGTCTGTTGGTGTGTAAGTGACTGTATGGGTTTGTGAATAACTACATAAGTGTCTATATGAGTTATTGATTGGTTGTGTGAGTATCTTGTTGGGTGCCTGAGTGTTTGTGTGGGTGGGGTGTGTATGACTCTGTGCATAGATGTGTGAGTGGGTAATTCACTGGGTGCATGGTTTCAAGAGTGCATCTGTGATGAACTGTATGGGTGGGTGAGTGTGTGTATGGGTGTGTTAGTGAGTGAATGTATATCTCAGTGGTACATGTGTGAGTAACTACATATGTGAAAGGCAGTATATATGTGTGTTGGAGTATATAAATGGCTATAAGTGAGAGTGTGTGATTGTGAGAGTGGCTGTATGGATGAGTGTGTACTTGTATCAGTGATTGTACAAGAGCGTAAGAATGTGCTAGTATTTGTATGAGTAAGTGAGCTGGTGTGTGTATAACTGTATAGGTGAGTAAATGGCAGTGTGATTAATTATTTGCATGACTGAATAGGTGTGTGAGTACCTCTATGGATGAGTGGCGGTGTGTGAGTGTCTATATAGGTGTATGAGTGCATATGATAGTCCCGTACTGAGTGATCGTAAGTATGAGTGACTGTACAGGTGAGTGAGTGTGTAGACCTAAGAATCAGTGAGTGGGTATGTAGTTATTGGTGTTGGAGTGTCAATGGTTTTGCGAATGGCAGTCTGTAATTTAGAGTGGGTGTATCAAAGGTTATATTAGGGTGTGAGGAGGTGCATCAGATTATCACGTGGATGATGTCATCAGTGATGTCATTTGAGATGTCATCAGTGATGTCACTGACCATGTCATGAGTGATGTAATATGTGACGTTATCAGCAGTGCATTGCGGGCGCGAGTTATAGTTAGCTGAACTAACTATAACGGGGGAATTTCACGGGTTTTGTACGAGTGCAATGTCCAACTAACTATAACTGTCCCTAAAACCTATGGTTTTTTCAGTGAATTTGTAAGGTTTTTTAAATGCTAATTTCTACCTATAACGTGTCTGAAACCTATGGTTTTTTCAGTGAATTTCAAAGGTTTTTAAATGCTAATTTCTAACTATAACGTGCCTGAAACCTATGGTTTTTAAGTGAATTTCAAAGGTTTTTTAAATGCTAGTTTCTAACTATGCCTACAGAGGTAGGACATGTGAAGAAAGAAGAAAAAACGCACAGAAAGAAGCAAAAGAAATGCAGAAAGAAGCAACAGAAGTCCACAAAGACAAAGAAAAGTGCAGGAAGAAGCAAAAGATGTGCAGAAAGAACCAACAGAGGAGCAGAAAGAGGCCTTGTTGCAAAATCATCCTGTGCCCACAACTTTTTCAGACGGGTACTGGTGGTAACTGACTCTGACTAACCAGAGCCAGTGCTATGCTAAAGACACTTAGAAAACAGTGAAAACACCTACATACACTAGGGAACACTATGTGTTGGGGTACCCCTGTGATTAGCATGACCTCCTCTGTAAGTCCCTAGTACATAATAGGGCAGGGGGATTAAAACTACCTCTTAAAACGCACCCCGTGGCGCGTTTTAAGTTGCGGGATTAAGTCCCCTTGAAACCTGAGGGTCCCTGGGGCCCAACTAGCCCCCCAGGTACCTACAGCTAGGACCACAGAGCTGAGTTGCAGAGAGTCGTTCCGAGGCCACGCACCTTTTTTCACCTCTCTGCAACGCAACTCTGTTATGCTTACTGAAGGTACCTGGTGGGCTAGTTGGCCCCCAGGGTCCCTCAGGATTCAAGGGGAATTAATTCCCCAACTTAAAATGCACCATAGGGCGTGTTTGCGCACATGTCACCTGAGGCCCCGCCCCCTCCCTTCACCACTGTGCAAACGCGCCCCGTGGCGCGTTTTATGTTGGGGGATTAGGTCACCTTGAATCCTGAGGGTCCCTGGGGCCCAACTAGCTCACCAGGTACTTCCAGTAAGCACCACAGGCCTGCGTTGCAACGCCTGTAACAAATTGTGCAGTTGTGTTTAGGTAGTGAAGCGGGTCGTGCTGGGGGTAGTGTTTTAGGGTTTAGGGTAGTGCAGTGGTGTTTGTGTAGTGTAGGGGGTCATGCTGGGGGTAGATTTAGGGTTTATGGTAATGCAGTGGTGTTTGGGTAGTGTAGGGAATCGTGCTGGGGGAGTGTTTTAGGGTTTAGGGTAGTGCAGTGGTGTTTGGGTAGTGTAGGGGTCGTGCTGGGGGTAGTGTTTTAGGGTTTAGGGTAGTGCAGTGGTGTTTGGGTAGTGTAGGGGGTCGTGCTGGGGGTAGTGGTTTAGGGTAGTGCAGTGGTGTTTGGGTAGTGTAGGGGGACTGCTGGGGGTATTGTTTTAGGGTTTAGGGTAGTGCAATGGTGTTTGGGTAGTGTAGGGGTACTGCTGGGGGTAGTGTTTTAGGGTTTAGGGTAGTGCAGTGGTGCTAGGGTAGTGTAGGGGGTACTGCTGGGGGTAGTGTTTTAGGGTTTAGGGTAGTGCAGTGGTGTTTGGGTAGTGTAGGGGTTCGTCCTGGGGGTAGTTTTTTAGGGTTTAGGGTATTGCAGTGGAGTTTGTGTAGTGTAGGGGTAGTGTTTTAGGGTTTAGGGTAGTGCAGTGGTGTTTGTGTAGTGTAGGGGGTCATGCTGGGGGTAGTGTTTTAGGGTTTAGGGTAGTGCAGTGGTATTTGTGTAGTGTAGGAGGTCGTGTTTTAGGGTTTAGGGTAGTGCAGTGGTCTTTGGGTAGTGTAGGGTGTCGTGCAGGGGGTAGTGTTTTAGGGTTTAGGGTAGTGCAGTGGTCTTTCGGTAGTGTAGGGGGTCGTGCGGGGTAGTGTTTTAGGGTTTAGGGTAGTGCATTGGTGTTTGGGTAGTGTAGCGGGTCATGCGGGGGGTAGTGTTTTAGGGTTTAGGGCAGTGCAGTGGTGTTTGGGTAGTGTAGGGGGTCGTGCTGGGGAGTGTTTTAGCGTTTAGGGCAGTGCAGTGGTGTTCGGGTAGTGTACGGGTCTTGTTGGGGGAGTGTTTTAGGGTTTAGGGCAGTGCAGTGGTGTTCGGGTAGTATAGGGGGTCGTGCTGGGGGAGTGTTTGAGGGTTAAGGGCAGTGCAGTCGTGTTCGGGTAGTGTAGGGGGTCGTGCTGGGGGAGTATTTTAGGGTTTAGGGTAGTGCAGTGGTGTTCGGGTAGTGTAGGGGGTCATGCTGGGGGTAGTGTTTTAGGGTTTAGGGCAGTGCAGTGGTGTTCGGGCAGTGTAGGGGGTCGTGCTGGGGGTGGTGTTTTAGGGTTTAGGGCAGTGCAGTGGTGTTCGGGCAGTGTAGGGGTCGTGCTGGGGGTGGTGTTTCAGGGTTTAGGGCAGTGCAGTGGTGTTCTGGCAGTGTAGGGTTTCGTGCTGGGGGTGGTGTTTCAGGGTTTAGGGCAGTGCAGTGGTGTTCGGGCAGTGTAGGGGTCGTGCAGGGGTGGTGTTTCAGGGTTTAGGGCAGTGCAGAGGTGTTCGGGCAGTGTAGGGGGTCGTGCAGGGGGTGGTGTTTCAGGGTTTAGGGCAGTGGTGTTCAGGCAGTGTAGGGGGTCATGCTGGGGGTGGTGTTTCAGGGTTTGGGACAGTGCAGTGGTGTTCGGGCAGTAAAGGGGGTCGTGCTGGGGGTGGTGTTTCAGGGTTTAGGGCAGTGCAGTGGTGTTCAGGCAGTGTAGGGGGTCGTGCTGGGGCTAGTGTTTCAGGGTCTAGGGCAGTGCAGTGGTGTTCGGGCAGTGTAGGTGGTCGTGCTGGGGCTGGTGTTTCAGGGTTTAGGGCAGTGCAGTGGTCTTCGGGCAGTGTAGGGGTCATGCTGGGGCTGGTGTTTCAGGGTTTATGGCAGTGCAGTGGTCTTCGGGCAGTGTAGGGGGTTGTAATGGAAGTGGTATTTCAGGGTTTAGGGCAGTGCAGTGGTGTTCAGGCAGTGTAGGGGGTCGTGCTGGGGCTAGTGTTTCAGGGTCTAGGGCAGTGCAGTGGTGTTCGGGCAGTGTAGGGGGTCGTGCTAGGGGTGGTGTTTCAGGGTTTAGGGCAGTGCAGTGGTGTTCGGGCAGTGTAGGGGGTCATGCTGGGGCTAGTGTTTCAGGGTTTAGGGCAGAGCAATGGTGTTCAGGCAGTGTAGGGGGTTGTAATGGAAGTGGTATTTCAGGGTTTAGGGCAGTGCAGTGGTGTTCGGGCAGTGTAGGGGGTCTTGTTGGGGGTGGTGTTTCAGGGTTTCGGGCAGTGGTGTTCAGGCAGTGTAGGGGGTCCTGCTGGGGGTGATGTTTCAGGGTTTCGGGCAGTGCAGTGGTGTTCGGGCAGTGTAGGGGGTCGTGCTGGGGGTGGTGTTTCAGGGTTTAGGGCAGTGCAGTGGTGTTTGGGCAGTGTAGGGGGTCATGCTGGGGGTGGTGTTTCAGGGTTTAGGGCAGTGCAGTGGTGTTCCGGCAGTGTAGGGGGTCGTGCAGGGTGGTGGTGTTTCAGGGTTTAGGGCAGTGCAGTGGTGTTCGGGCAGTGTAGGGGGGTCGTGCTTGGGGTGGTGTTTCAGGGTTTAGGGCAGTGCAGTGATGTTCGGGAAGTGTAGGGGATCGTGCAGGGGGTGGTGTTTCAGGGTTTAGGGCAGTGCAGTGGTGTTTGGGCAGTGTAGGGGGTCATGGAGGGGGTGGTGTTTCAGGGTTTAGGGCAGTGCAATGGTGTTCGGCCAGTGTAGGTGGTCTTGCTGGGGGTGGTGTTTCAGGGTTAAGTGCAGTGGTGTTCGGGCAGTGTAGGGGGACTTGCTGGGGGTGGTGTTTCAGGGTTTAGGGCAGTGCAGTGGTGTTCCGGCAGAGTAGGGGGTCGTGCAGGGTGGTGGTGTTTCAGGGTTTAGGGCAGTGCAGTGGTGTTCGGGCAGTGTAGGGGGGTCGTGCTTGGGGTGGTGTTTCAGGGTTTAGGGCAGTGCAGTGATGTTCGGGAAGTGTAGGGGATCGTGCAGGGGGTGGTGTTTCAGGGTTTAGTGCAGTGCAGTGGTGTTTGGGCAGTGTAGGGGGTCATGGAGGGGGTGGTGTTTCAGGGTTTAGGGCAGTGCAGTGGTGTTCGGCCAGTGTAGGTGGTCTTGCTGGGGGTGGTGTTTCAGGGTTAAGTGCAGTGGTGTTCGGGTAGTGTAGGGGGACTTGCTGTGGGTGGTGTTTCAGGGTTTAGGGCAGTGCAGTGGTGTTCGGGCAGTGTAGGGGGTCTTGCTGGGGCTGGTGTTTCAGGGTTTAGGGCAGTGCAGTGGTGTTCTGGCAGTGTAGGGGGTCTTGCTGGGGCTGGTGTTTCAGGGTTTAGGGTAGTGTAGGGGGTCGAGCTGGGGCTGGTGTTTCAGGGTTTAGGGCAGTGCAGTGGTGTTCGGGCAGTGTAGGGGGTCATGCTGGGGGTGGTGTTTCAGGGTTTAGGGCAGTGCAGTGGTGTTCCGGCAGTGTAGGGGGTCGTGCTTGGGGTGGTGTTTCAGGGTTTAGGGCAGTGCAGTAGTGTTCGGGAAGTGTAGGGGGTCGTGCAGGGTGTGGTGTTTCAGGGTTTAGGGCAGTGCAGTGGTGTTTGGGCAGTGTAGGGGGTCATGCAGGGGGTGGTGTTTCAGGGTTTAGGGCAGTGCAGTGGTGTTCGGCCAGTGTAGGTGGTCTTGCTGGGGGGTGTTTCAGGGTTTAGTGCAGTGGTGTTCGGGCAGTGTAGGGGGTCTTGCTGGGGGTGGTGTTTCAGGGTTTAGGGCAGTGCAGTGGTGTTCGGGCAGTGTAGGGGGTCTTGCTGGGGCTGGTGTTTCAGGGTTTAGGGCAGTGCAGTGGTGTTCGGGCAGTGTAGGGGGTCTTGCTGGGGCTGGTGTTTCAGGGTTTAGGGTAGTGTAGGGGGTCGAGCTGGGGCTGGTGTTTGAGTGTTTAGGGCAGTGCAGTGGTTTTTGGGCAGTGTAGGCGGTCGTGCTGGGGCTGGTGTTTCAGGGTTTAGGGCAGTGCAGTGGTGTTCGGGCAGTGTACGGGGTTGTGCTGGGGGTGGTGTTTCAGGGTTTAGTGCAGTGGTGTTCGGGCAGTGTAGGGGGTCATGCTGGGGGTGGTGTTTCAGGGTTTAGGGCAGTGCAGTGGTGTTCGGGCAGTGTAGGGGGTCGTGCTGGGGCTGGTGTTTCAGGGTTTAGGGCAGTGCAGTGGTGTTCGGGCAGTGTAGGGGGTCTTGCTGGGGCTGGTGTTTCAGGGTTTAGGGCAGTGCAGTGGTGTTTGGGCAGTGTAGGGGGTCTTGCTGGGGGTGGTGTTTCAGGGTTTAGGGCAGTGGTGTTCGGGCAGTGTAGGGGGTCTTGCTGGGGGTGATGTTTCAGGGTTTAGGGCAGTGCAGTGGTGTTCGGGCAGTGTAGGGGGTCTTGCTGGGGGTAGTGTTTCAGGGTTTAGGGCAGTGCAGTTGTGTTCGTGCAGTGTAGGGGTCATGCTGGGGGTGGTGTTTCAGTGTTTAGGGCAGTGCAGTAGTGTTTGGGCAGTGTAGGGGATCGTGCAGGGGATGGTGTTTCAGGGTTTAGGGCAGTGCAGTGGTGTTCGGGCAGTGTAGGTGGTCGTGCTGGGGGTGGTGTTTCAGGGTTTAGGGCAGTGCAGTGGTGTTCGGGCAGTGTAGGGGGTCATGCAGGGGGTGGTGTTTCAGGGTTTAGGGCAGTGCAGTGGTGTTCGGGCAGTGTAGGGGGTCTTGCTGGGGCTGGTGTTTCAGGGTTTAGGGCAGTGCAGTGGTGTTCGGGCAGTGTAGTGGGTCTTGCTGGAAGTGGTGTTTCAGGGTTTAGGGCAGTGGTGTTCGGGCAGTGTAGTGGGTCTTGCTGGGGGTGATGTTTCAGGGTTTCGGGCAATGCAGTGGTGTTCGGGCAGTGTAGGGGGTCTTACTGGGGGTAGTGTTTCAGGGTTTAGGGCAGTGCAGTGGTGTTCGTGGCAGTGTAGGGGGTCGTGCTGGGGATGGTGTTTCAGGGTTTAGGGCAGTGCAGTAGTGTTCGGGCAGTGTAGGGGGTCGTGCTGGGGGTGGTGTTTCAGGGTTTAGGGCAGTGCAGTGGTGTTCGGGCAGTGTAGGGGATCATGCAGGGGGTGGTGTTTTAGGGTTTAGGGCAGTGCAGTGGTGTTCGGGCAGTGTAGGGGTCGTGCTGGGGCTGGTGTTTCAGGGTTTAGGGCAGTGCAGTGGTGTTCGGGCAGTGTAGGGGGTCTTGCTGGGGGTGGTGTTTCAGGGTTTAGGTCAGTGGTGTTCGGGCAGTGTAGAGGGTCTTGCTGGGGGTGATGTTTCAGGGATTAGGGCAGTGCAGTGGTGTTCGGGCAGTGTAGGGGGTCTTGCTGGTGGTAGTGTTTCAGGGTTTAGGGCAGTGCAGTGGTGTTCGTGCAGTGTAGGGGGTAGTGCTGGGGATGGTGTTTCGGGGTTTAGGGCAGTGCAGTAGTGTTCGGGCAGTGTAGGGGGTCGTGCAGGGGGTGGTGTTTCAGGGTTTAGGGCAGTGCAGTGGTGTTCGGGCAGTGTAGGGGTCGTGCTGGGGGTGGTGTTTCAGGGTTTAGGGCAGTGCACTGGTGTTCGGGTAGTGTACGGGGTCGTGCACGGGGTGGTGTTTCAGGGTTTAGGGCAGTGCAGTGGTGTTTGGGCAGTGTAGGGGGTAGTGCTGGGGCTCGTGTTTCAGGGTTTAGGGCACTGCAGTGGTGTTTGGGCAGTGTAGGGGGTCGTGCTGGGGCTGGAGTTTCATGGTTTAGGGCAGTGCAGTGGTGTTCGATCAGTGTAGGCGGTCGTGCTGGGGCTGGTGTTTCAGGGTTTAGGGCAGTGCAGTGGTGTTCGGGCAGTGCAGGGGGTCTTGCTGGGGGTGGTGTTTCAGGGTTTAGGGCAGTGGTGTTCGGGCAGTGTAGGGGGTCTTGCTGGGGGTGATGTTTCAGGGTTTAGGGCAGTGCAGTGGTGTTCGGGCAGTGTAGGGGTCTTGCTGGGGGTAGTGTTTCAGGGTTTAGGGCAGTGCAGTTGTGTTCGTGCAGTGTAGGGGGTCATGCTGGGGTGGTGTTTCAGTGTTTAGGGCAGTGCAGTAGTGTTTGTGCAGTGTAGGGGGTCGTGCAGGGGATGGTGTTTCAGGGTTTAGGGCAGTGCAGTGGTGTTCGGGCAGTGTAGGGGGTCGTGCTGGGGGTGGTGTTTCAGGGTTTAGGGCAGTGCAGTGGTGTTTGGGCAGTGTAGGGGGTCATGCAGGGGGTGGTGTTTCAGGGTTTAGGGCAGTGCAGTGGTGTTCGGGCAGTGTAGGGGGTCTTGCTGGGGCTGGTGTTTCAGGGTTTAGGGCAGTGCAGTGGTGTTCGGGCAGTGTAGGGGGTCTTGCTGGAAGTGGTGTTTCAGGGTTTAGGGCAGTGGTGTTCGGGCAGTGTAGGGGGTCTTGCTTGGGGTGATGTTTCAGGGTTTAGGGCAGTGCAGTGGTGTTCGGGCAGTGTAGGGGGTCTTGCTGGGGGTAGTGTTTCAGGGTTTAGGGCAGTGCAGTGGTGTTTGTGCAGTGTAGGGGGTCGTGCTGGGGATGGTGTTTCAGGGTTTAGGGCAGTGCAGTAGTGTTCGGGCAGTGTAGGGGGTCGTGCTGGGGGTGGTGTTTCAGGGTTTAGGGCAGTGCAGTGGTGTTCGGGCAGTGTAGGGGATCATGCAGGGGTGGTGTTTCAGGGTTTAGGGCAGTGCAGTGGTGTTCGGGCAGTGTAGGGTGTCGTGCTGGGGCTGGTGTTTTAGGGTTTAGGGCAGTGCAGTGGTGTTCGGCCAGTGTAGGGGGTCTTGCTGGGGGTGGTGTTTCAGGGTTTAGGGCAGTGGTGTTCGGGCAGTGTAGGGGGTCTTGCTGGGGGTGATGTTTCAGGGTTTAGGGCAGTGCAGTGGTGTTCGGGCAGTGTAGGGGTCTTGCTGGGGGTAGTGTTTCAGGGTTTAGGGCAGTGCAGTTGTGTTCGTGCAGTGTAGGGGGTCATGCTGGGGGTGGTGTTTCAGTGTTTAGGGCAGTGCAGTAGTGTTTGTGCAGTGTAGGGGGTCGTGCAGGGGATGGTGTTTCAGGGTTTAGGGCAGTGCAGTGGTGTTCGGGCAGTGTAGGGGGTCGTGCTGGGGGTGGTGTTTCAGGGTTTAGGGCAGTGCAGTGGTGTTTGGGCAGTGTAGGGGGTCATGCAGGGGGTGGTGTTTCAGGGTTTAGGGCAGTGCAGAGGTGTTCGGGCAGTGTAGGGGGTCGTGCTGGGGCTGGTGTTTCAGGGTTTAGGGCAGTGCAGTGGTGTTCGGGCAGTGTAGGGGGTCTTGCTGGAAGTGGTGTTTCAGGGTTTAGGGCAGTGGTGTTCGGGCAGTGTAGGGGTCTTGCTGGGGGTGATGTTTCAGGGTATAGGGCAGTGCAGTGGTGTTCGGGCAGTGTAGGGGGTCTTGCTGGGGGTAGTGTTTCAGGGTTTAGGGCAGTGCAGTGGTGTTTGTGCAGTGTAGGGGGTCGTGCTGGGGATGGTGTTTCAGGGTTTAGGGCAGTGCAGTAGTGTTCGGGCAGTGTAGGGGGTCGTGCTGGGGGTGGTGTTTCAGGGTTTAGGGCAGTGCAGTGGTGTTCGGGCAGTGTAGGGGATCATGCAGGGGGTGGTGTTTCAGGGTTTAGGGCAGTGCAGTGGTGTTCGGGCAGTGTAGGGTGTCGTGCTGGGGCTGGTGTTTTAGGGTTTAGGGCAGTGCAGTGGTGTTCGGCCAGTGTAGGGGGTCTTGCTGGGGGTGGTGTTTCAGGGTTTAGGTCAGTGGTGTTCGGGCAGTGTAGGGGGTCTTGCTGGGGGTGATGTTTCAGGGTTTAGGGCAGTGCAGTGGTGTTCGGGCAGTGTAGGGGGTCTTGCTGGTGGTAGTGTTTCAGGGTTTAGGGCAGTGCAGTGGTGTTCGTGCAGTGTAGGGAGTAGTGCTGGGGATGGTGTTTCAGGGTTTAGGGCAGTGCAGTAGTGTTCGGGCAGTGTAGGGGGTCGTGCAGGGGGTGGTGTTTCAGGGTTTAGGGCAGTGCAGTGGTGTTTGGGCAGTGTAGGGGGTCGTGCAGGGGGTGGTGTTTCAGGGTTTAGGGCAGTGCAGTGGTGTTCGGGCAGTGTAGGGGTCGTGCTGGGGGTGGTGTTTCAGGGTTTAGGGCAGTGCACTGGTGTTCGGGTAGTGTACGGGGTCGTGCACGGGGTGGTGTTTCAGGGTTTAGGGCAGTGCAGTGGTGTTTGGGCAGTGTAGGGGGTCGTGCTGGGGCTCGTGTTTCAGGGTTTAGGGCAGTGCAGTGGTGTTTGGGCAGTGTAGGGGGTCGTGCTGGGGCTGGAGTTTCATGGTTTAGGGCAGTGCAGTGGTGTTCGATCAGTGTAGGCGGTCGTGCTGGGGCTGGTGTTTCAGGGTTTAGGGCAGTGCAGTGGTGTTTGGGCAGTTTAGGGGGTCGTGCTGGGGCTGGTGTTTCAGGGTTTAGGGCAGTGCAGTGGTGCTCGGGCAGTGTAGGGGGTCGTGCTGGGGCTGGTGTTTCAGGGTTTAGGGCAGTGCAGTGGTGCTCGGGCAGTGTAGGGGGTGGTGTTTCAGGGTTTAGGGTAGTGCAGTGGTGTTCGGGCAGTGTAGGGGGTCGTGCTGGGGCTGGTGTTTCAGGGTTTAAGGCAGTGCAGTGGTGTTCGGGCAGTGTATGTGGTCGTGCTGGGGCTGGTGTTTCATGGTTTTGGGCAGAGCAGTGGTGTTCGGGCAGTGTAGGGGGTCGTGCTGGTGGTGGTGTTTCAGGATTTAGGGCAGTGGTGTTCGGGCAGTGTAGGGGGTCTTGCTGGGGGTGATGTTTCAGTGTTTAGGTCAGTGCAGTAGTGTTCGGGCAGTGTAGGGGGTCGTGCTGGGGTAGTGTTTTAGGGTTTAGGGTAGCGCAGTGGTGTTTGTGTAGTGTAGGGGGTCATGTTTTTGGGTAGTGCAGTGGTGTTTGGGTAGTGTAGGGGGTCGTGCTGGGGGTAGTGTTTTAGGATTTAGGTTAGTGCAGTGGTGTTTGGGTAGTGTAGGGGGTCGTGCTGGGGGTAGTGTTTTAGGGTTTAGGGTAGTGCAGTGGTGTTTGTGTAGTTTAGGGGGTCGTGCTGGGGGTAGTGTTTTAGGGTTTAGGGTAGTGCAGTGGTGCTTGTGTAGTGTAGGGGGTCGTGCTGGGGGTAGTGTTTTAGGGTTTAGGGTAGTGCAGTGGTGTTTGTGTAGGGGGTCATGTTTTAGGGTAGTGCAGTGGTGTTTGGGTAGTGTAGGGGTTGTGCTGGGGGTAGTGTTTTAGGATTTAGGTTAGTGCAGTGGTGTTTGGGTAGTGTAGGGGTCGTGCTGGGGGTAGTGTTTTAGGGTTTAGGGTAGTGCAGTGGTGTTTGTGTAGTGTAGGGGGTCATGCTGGGGGTAGTGTTTTAGGGTTTAGGATAGTGCAGTGGTGCTTTGGAAGTGTAGGGGGTCGTGCTGGGGGTAATGTTTTAGGGTAGTGCAGTGGTGTTTTTGTAGTGTAGGGTGTCATGTTTTAAGATGCAACGCTCCAATACCTGACCAGTCTGCACTACATAAAACTGCAAAAAACTAAAAATAAAAAGTGTTTTGCACACTTTTGTCATTGGGCTATATGTGGGCTACATCTGGGTAATATTTGTGCTACATTTTGGCTCTTTTTTCTCTGGTGGCCATCTTGGAAGACTTCTTTGTTATGAAGTTTCCTAATTTCCTCATTTACTGCAGTCTCCTCAGTAGGAAATGCTTTCAGTTTTTTACTTTGATTCCATCAAGAATGCATTCAGATGTGTCTCACATTTGCCATAAATTCAGAATGTTAGCACTCTAGTTGTTCATTAGATCACTGAAGTAAAGCTACTGCTCACCAGGGAGTTAACTGGAAGTCTGCTGCATTGAAAGAGATTGTTTCAGTCTGCATGTCAGAATTTTCTAATGAAATAGAAGAGGATTTGAGATCTCACTTAAAACATGCTGCCCTAATTTTTCTTTCTGCAGCACTAACCATAATTTCTATTTCAAAAAGAACCCCCTCATTTTGTTCCTTTTTAACCCCTTGACCGCGATCAGAATTCCGCCCAGGTGCTGGACATTCCGATCCCGGGTGTGGTCGTGACGAGTTCAGCTCGTCATGCGCACACGCCCACCGCGCAGCATGATGAGCTGAGCTCGTCATGAGCATCGAAGGGGTTAAATTAAATGTTTTAAGTGTTACCGGTTTATTCCAATCAAGATGGCTTCAGGTGTGCCATACTTTTGCCATAAGTAAGGCTGTTAGCGCTCTAGTTGTTCTTTAGAACACTCTGGGAAGCTGCAGTAGAACACAAAGGCATCAACTGGCAGGCTGCTCCTGTTGAAATATAACAAGAAGATATTTGAGATCACACTTGAAACATGTCCTAATTTTTCTTTCTACAGCACTAACCATAATTTCTATGACAAAATGAACCCCATCATTTTGTTCCTTTTTAAATTAAATGTTTTAAGTGTTACCAGTTTATTCCAATCAAGATGGCTTCAGGTGTGCCATACTTTTGTCATAAGTAAGGCTGTTAGCACTCTAGTTGTTCTTTAGAACACTCTGGGAAGCTGCAGTAGAACACAAAGGAATCAACTGACAGTCTCTGCCCTTGTTGGATGTACATGTTTTACTGAGAATGTCAGACTTCATTCTCACATGACTGAGAAAGATAATGTGAATTTACAGAAAATATGCTCTCATTTTAGCTTCTGGAGCACCTTCCAAAACTCTATGGGACAAGCATGTGAAAATAGTTTTCTCTCAAACATGATTCATGATATCCCAGCAGAAGGTTTTTCACAGGGTAAAATCACCTTAGAACACACCACAATTCCTGAAATTAGTATGGTACCATCAACAAATGAATTCTAATGTAACTAAAGTCTGTTATCACCCTTTATAGTTCTCCTTTTGGTAACCCTCAAAATCTTTGATTCACTACAATGCATTTCAATGAGGTACTATCATGTATATTGGTCTCAAGATGGCTGCCAGCAATTCCAGGATGAAGTGCTGACAGCCAATCAGATCTCACAATGACATGTGTGGTTAGTCTCCGCCCAGATATATGTGATTTTACTTTTGATTTTCTCAGGAACTACTGAACGGATTTACACCATTTAACCAAAAGGCACGACACTGAACCAAGGGCTACCTTTTTGCCAAAGTTGGTGTAATTCCGTTCAGCAGTTCAGGCTGTAGCTGCGATGAAAGGTTCCTATGGAAAATTGCATGGGGAAAACACGTTTTGGGACCCCCCTTTTTTCTCGGTCCCCACTTGACAAATCACCCCGAGACTTTCAGGATAGGAGCGGATCGGAGCGCCCCACGAGTTTTGAAAATTTCGCGAAGATTCGTCAACCGGCGCAAAAGTTATTTCAAATAGAATGTTGCGGATTTCCTATGGAAAATAGGTCCCAACTATAACTATCTACTGGCGACCGCCAGTAGATAATATATATATATATATGTATGTATGTATATATATATATATTCACTGAAAAAACCATAGGTTTTAGGGACAGTTATAGTTAGTTGGACATTGCACTCGTACAAAACCCGTGAAATTCCCCGTTATAGTTTGTCCAGCTAACTATAACTCGGGCCCCGCAATGCACTGCTGATGACGTCACATATTACATCACTCATGACATGGTCAGTGACATCACTGATGACATCACTGATGACATCTCAAATGACATCACTGATGACATCACTGATGACATCATCCAGTGACTGTGTGTTTCTGTAAAGTTTAAATATTTTTAATATATATAGGAAAAGACGTATTGAAGAATGAGTGGGTGTGTAAGTGTCTGTATGGATGATTTAGTAGGTGCGTGACTGACTGTATAAGTGAGTGATTTAACGTATCTTACTGAATGCATGGGTTAGTGACTAAACTGGGTGAATGTCTGTATCCGTCTGTCTGTTGCTGTGTAAGTGGCTGCATGTGTTTGAGAATAGCTACATGAGTGTCTATATGAGTTATTGAATGCTTGTGTGAGTATCTGTATGGGTGCCTGAGTGTTTGTGTGGGAGGGGTGTGTGCGACTCTGTGCATAGATGTGTGAGTGGGTGATTCACTGGGTGGATGGTTTCAAGAGTGCATCTGTGATAGACTGTATGGGTGGGTAAGTGTGTGTAAGAGTGTGTTAGTGAGTGAATGTATGTCCCAGTGGTACATGTGTGAGTAACTACATATGTGAAAGGCAGTATATATGTGTGTTGGAGTATATAAATAGCTATAAGCAAGAGTGACTGATTGTGATAGTGGCTGTATGGATGAGTGTGTGCTTGTATCAGTGATTGTATAAGAGCGTAAGAATGTGCTAGTATTTGTATGAGTAAGTGAGATGGTGTGTGTATAACTGTATAGGTGAGTAAATGGTAGTGTGTTTAATTATTTGCATGACTGACTAGGTGTGTGAGTACCTCTATGGATGAGTGGCGGTGTTTGAGTGTCTATATAGGAGTATGAGTGCATATGATAGTCCTGTACTGAGTGACCGTAAATATGAGTGACTGTTCGGGTGAGTGAGTGGATGTGTGCGTAGACCTAAGAATCAGTGAGTGGGTATGTAGTTATTGGTGTTGGAGTGTCTATGGTTTTGCGAATGGCAGTCTGTACTTTAGAGTGGGTGTATCAAAGGTTATATTAGGGTGTGAGAAGATGCATGAAATTATCACATGGATGATGTCATCAGTGATGTCATCAGTGATGTCATTTGAGATGTCATCAGTGATGTCATCAGTGATGTCACTGACCATGTCATGAGTGATGTAATATGTGACGTCATCAGCAGTGCATTGCGGGGCGCGAGTTATAGTTAGCTGGACTAACTATAACGGGGAATTTCACGGGTTTTGTACGAGTGCAATGTCCAACTAACTATAACTGTCCCTAAAACCTATGGTTTTTTCAGTGAATTTCAAAGGTTTTTTAAATGCTAATTTGTAACTATAACGTCCCTGAAACCTATGGTTTTTCAGTGAATTTCAAAGGTTTTTTAAATGCTAATTTGTAACTATAACATGTCTGAAACCTACGGTTTTTTCAGTGAATTTCAAAGGTTTTGTAAATGACAATTTTTAAATGTATTAATTGTTATATACATTTTTAAAATACTGATTTACTACATTTTTAGAAACAATTTTTTTTACATATTTTATTATTTAAATTACATTGTAATTACATTATACATTACATTACAAAAAATACTTTCTCTTAATGAATTACTTTAGTTTAAATACTTTGCAGATAGGCAATAGACTTTTAAGTACAGTAGTTACAGTTGTTGCAATGGGCAACACATTTTCAAACACAATGCAACATTCAGCTCAATGTGAATTTCTAGTTAAATGCAATTAGTTACTTTATGGATTACTTTTCTAACCACAGGACTGGATCCTAGATTCAGTCCTGGGACATCTCCTGTAAACAGTTGAGTAAAAGCGTTTTGGTTACAGTCGTGATTTTTAAGGAATATTATTGTATTTTAAAAGTTGACACTTTGAAACTTTTTCTCATAGAATCACCAATGTTATCCTATGGAAGGAAATTCACTTAGCAGGTAAAAACTGTTATCGTTACTTTTTCTTACTCAGTGTTGGATCCTGGATCCAGCACTGGTGCATCTCCTGTAAACAGTTGAAAGAATGCGTTTAAGTCATACTGTCGATTTTTAAGGAATATTTGTAGTTTGTGAAAATCAACACTTTGAAACTTTTTTGCTGAAAACCAGTCAATGTTAGCCTATGAAGGAAATTCAAGTTACCGGTAAGTACGGTTAAAATTACTTTTGAGGATCAGTACTGGGCTGAAACATGCAGCACTCAGGTCTCTCCTGATAACAGGTGAGTAAATCGGAATTCGTATTTCGGCTGATTTTAGAGGAATATTTTAAAGTTCCAAAACTCCACACTTAGAAGAAATTCCAAGTGAAACCAGTCAATGTTAGCCTATGGAAGGAAATCCAAGTTACTGGTAAGTACGGTTAAAATTACTTTTCAGGACCAGTACTGGGCTGAAAGATGCAGCACTGAGGTCTCTCCTGATAACAGGTGAGTAAATCAGAATTCGGATTTCGGCTGATTTTAGAGGAATATTTGTATGTTTCAAAAATCAACACTTAGAAGAATTTCCAAGTGAAACCAGTCAATGTTAGCCTATGAAGGAAATTCAAGTTACCGGTAAGTACGGTTAAAATTACTTTTCAGGATCAGTACTGGGCTGAAAGATGCAGCACTGAGGTCTCTCCTAATAACAGGTGAGTAAATCGGAATTCGTATTTCGGCTGATTTTAGAGGAATATTTTAAAGTTCCAAAACTCCACACTTAGAAGAATTTCCAAGTGAAACCAGTCAATGTTAGCCTATGGAAGGAAATTCAAGTTACTGGTAAGTACGGTTAAAATTACTTTTCAGGAGCAGTACTGGGCTGAAAGATACAGCACTGAGGTCTCTCCTTATAACAGGTGAGTAAATCGGAATTCCTATTTCGGCTGATTTTAGAGGAATATTTGCACAATGGTGAAGGGAGGGGCGGGGCCTGAGGTGACATCTTTGCAAACGCGCCCCGTGGCGCGTTTTAAGTTGGGGATTAAGTCCCCTTGAATCCTGAGGGTCCCTAGGGGCCAACTAGACCACCAGGAACCTCCAATATGCGCCAGGGGGCTGCGTTGCAGAGACGTGTAGAGAGGCC
Source organism: Calotriton arnoldi (assembly GCA_963921515.1). NCBI lineage: Eukaryota > Metazoa > Chordata > Amphibia > Caudata > Salamandridae > Calotriton > Calotriton arnoldi. The sequence goes on along the minus strand of CAWUFW010004592.1, from coordinate 1,068,033 downwards.
ACACCCCTTTTTACACCTCTCTGTGGCGCATTCTGGATGTACCTGTTGGGCTAGTTGGCCCCCAGGGACCCTCAGGATTGAAGGGGATTTAATTCCCCATCTTAAAACGCGCCACGGGGCCTGTTTGCACACATGTCACCTGAAGCCCCGCCCCCTCCCTTCACCACTGTGCAAACACGCCCCGTGGCGCGTTTTAAGTTGGGGGATTAAGTCCCCTTGAATCCTGAGGGTCCCCGGAGTCCAACTAGCCCACCATATACCTCCAAAAGCGCCACAGAGCTGCGTTGCAGAAAGGTGTAAAAGGGCGTGGCCTCTGTACACCTCTCTGCAAGGCAGCCCCTGGCGCATACTGGAGGTACCTGGTGGGCTAGTTGGCCTCAGGGACCCCCAGTATTGAAGGGAGTCGTTCCCCCTCTGCAAACGCGCCAGGGGCGCGTTTGCAGAGTGGTGAAGGAAGGGGCGGGGCCTGCGGGCCCGATCGTTTAAAAAAAAAAAAAAAAATTTGTCAGGCCCCGCCCTCCCTTCACCATTGTGCAAATATTCTTCTAAAATCATCCGAAATACGAATTCCTATTTACTTACCTGTTATAAGGAGAGACCTCAGTGCTGCATCTTTCAGCCCAGTACTGGTCCTGAAAAGTAATTTTAACCGTACTTACCAGTAACTTGAATTTCCTTCCATAGGATATCATTGCCTGCTTTTTGTTGAAAAAGTTTCTAAGTGTTGATTTTTGAAACATACAAATATTCCTCTAAAATTAGCCGAAATACGAATTCCGATTTACTCACCTGTTATAAGGAGAGACCTCAGTGCTGTATCTTTCAGCCCAGTACTGGTCCTGAAAAGTAATTTTAACCGTACTTACCAGTAACTTGAATTTCCTTCTATAGGCTAACATTGACTGTTTTCACTTGGAAATTCTTCTAAGTGTGGAGTTTTGGAACTTTAAAATATTCCTCTAAAATCAGCCGAAATACGAATTCCGATTTACTCACCTGTTATCAGGAGAGACCTCAGTGCTGTATCTTTCAGCCCAGTACTAATCCTGAAAAGTAATTTTAACCGTACTTACCAGTAACTTGAATTTCCTTCCATAGGCTAACATTGACTGGTTTCACTTGGAAATTCTTCTAAGTGTGGAGTTTTGGAACTTTATAATATTCCTCTAAAATCAACCAAAGTACGAATTCCAATTTACTCACCTGTTATCAGGAGAGAACCCAGTGCTGCATCTTTTAGCCCAGCACTGACCCTGAAAAGTAATTTTAACCGTACTTACCAGTAACTTGAATTTCCTTCATAGGCTAACATTAACTGGTTTCACTTGGAAATTCTTCTAAGTGTGGAGTTTTGGAACTTTATAATATTCCTCTAAAATCAACCAAAGTACGAATTCCAATTTACTCACCTGTTATCAGGAGAGAACCCAGTGCTGCATCTTTTAGCCCAGCACTGACCCTGAAAAGTAATTGTAACCGTACTTACCAGTAACTTATATTTTCTTCCATAGGAATCCATTGTCTGGTTTTCAGCAGAAAAGTTTAAAAGTGTCGATTTTCACAAACTACAATATTCCTAAAAAATCGCCTGTATGACTTAAACGCATTCTTTCAACTGTTTACAGGAGATGCACCAGTGCTGGATCCAGGATCCAACACTGAGTAAGAAAAAGTAACGATAACAGTTTTTAACTTCTAAGTGAATTTCCTTCCATAGGATAACATTGGTGATTCTATGAGAAAAAGTTTCTAAGTGTGAACTTTTAAAGTACAATAATATTCCTTAAAAATCACGACTGTAACCAAAACGCTTTTGCTCAACTGTTTACAGGAGATGTCCCAGGACTGAATCTAGGATCCAGTCCTGTGGTTAGAAAAGTAATCCATAAAGTAACTAATTGCATTTAACTAGAAATTCACATTGAGCTGAATGTTGCATTGTGATTGAAAATGTGTTGCCCATTGCAACAACTGTAACTACTGTACTTAAAAGTCTATTGCCTATGTGCAAAGTATTTAAACTAAAGTAATTCATTCTGAGAAAGTATTTTTGTAATGTAATGTATAATGTAATTACAATGTAATTTTAAAAATAAAATATTTAAAAAAATTGTTTCTAAAAAATTTGGAAATCAGTATGAAAAAAATTTATATAACAATTAATACATTTAAAAATTGTCATTTACAAAACCTTTGAAATTCACTGAAAAAAACGTAGGTTTCAGACATGTTATAGTTACAAATTAGCATTTAAAAAACCTTTGAAATTCACTGAAAAAACCATAGGTTTCAGGGACGTTATAGTTACAAATTAGCATTTAAAAAACCTTTGAAATTCACTGAAAAAACCATAGGTTTTAGGGACAGTTATAGTTAGTTGGACATTGCACTCGTACAAAACCCGTGAAATTCCCCCGTTATAGTTAGTCCAGCTAACTATAACTCGCGCCCCGCAATGCACTGCTGATGACGTCACATATTACATCACTCATGACATGGTCAGTGACATCACTGATGACATCACTGATGACATCTCAAATGACATCACTGATGACATCATCCACGTGATAATCTGATGCACCTCCTCACACCCCAATATAACCTTTGATACACCCACTCTAAATTACAGACTGCCATTCGCAAAACCATAGACACTCCAACACCAATAACTACATACCCACTCACTGATTCTTAGGTCTACGCACACATCCACTCACTCACCCGTACAGTCACTCATACTTACGGTCACTCAGTACAGGACTATCATATGCACTCATACTCCTATATAGACACTCAAACACCGCCACTCATCCATAGAGGTACTCACACACCTAGTCAGTCATGCAAATAATTAAACACACTACCATTTACTCACCTATACAGTTATACACACACCAGCTCACTTACTCATACAAATAGTAGCACATTCTTACGCTCTTATACAATCACTGATACAAGCACACACTCATCCATACAGCCACTATCACAATCACTCACTCTGCTTATAGCTATTTATATACTCCAACACACATATAAACTGCCTTTCACATATGTAGTTACTCACACATGTACCACTGGGACATACATTCACTCACTAACACACTCTTACACACACTTACCCACCCATACAGTCTATCACAGATGCACTCTTGAAACCATCCACCCAGTGAATCACCCACTCACACATCTATGCACAGAGTTGCACACACCCCTCCCACACAAACACTCAGGCACCCATTCAGATACTCAGACAAGCATTCAATAACTCATATAGACACTCATGTAGCTATTCACAAACACATGCAGCCACTTACACAGCAACAGACAGGCGGATACAGACATTCACCCAGTTTAGTCACTAACCCATGCATTCAGTAAGATACGTTAAATCACTCACTTATAGAGTCAGTTACGCACCTACTAAATCATCCATACAGACACTTACACACCCACTCATTCTTCAATACGTCTTTTCATATATATATTAAAAATATTTAAACTTTACAGAAACACACAGTCACTGTATGATGTCATCAGTGATGTCATTTGAGATGTCATCAGTGATGTCATCAGTGATGTCACTGACCATGTCATGAGTGATGTAATATGTGACGTCATCAGCAGTGCATTGCGGGCGCGAGTTATAGTTAGCTGGACTAACTATAACGAGGGAATTTCACGGGTTTTGTACGAGTGCAATGTCCAACTAACTATAACTGTCCCTAAAACCTATGGTTTTTTCAGTGAATTTCAAAGGTTTTTTAAATGCTAATTTGTAACTATAACGTCCCTGAAACCTATGGTTTTTTCAGTGAATATATATATATATATACATATATATATATATGTATATATATTAATATTTATTTATTTATACTTATACCTGTCAGATCACTACCCATTTTTTTAATCCAAGCACACCCAGGAACAGACGGGTCATTCAAGAGAATGTATCTCGTCTCCTGGAGCCCTGACTCAGCAGGAAGCTTCTAATGAGCCCTCAGTGGGACTTCCAGGGCAGCTCAGAATTCTGAACACTGAGTCACATGAAGGAAATGACGTGTTTTGTTTATTATTTTAAGTACAGTATGTCAGCAGTGATCCTGGCATGTCACACTGTGCATCACCCATGTAGATGTGAACCCTAATTATTGTTCCTCATAACCCTAGAATAAAACAGGATTCCATGGTTAATGGTGGTCTATTCTGCTGTTAAGTCCAACTGCACCACAAGAAAGACATCTAGTTGAACCACTCTGCATGTTGAGGGTTTCCTTCATCACTTGGTTGCTTTGTGTTGTACTGCAAATTCTTTGTACTGCGTCATTATCAAATAAATACTCTAAATAAAGTTGCTAATGAATAGTGGTGTTTTTAGAAGCCAATGGTGAAATCTTAGATATTTAAAAATATGTCATTTTGGTGCAATGCAAAAATGATAGCAAAAGATTTTAATGACCTTTGTAAAGTGATGTTGGAAAGGCATTTTCCCCAGTGTTAGACCAGAAAGCCTTAGGGTGGTCATCCCCCAACTTTTTGACTGCCTCTCTCTATTTTTATGTACTTATTTTTACTGGCTTTAGGACTCTCCGCACTGTACCACTGCTAATCAGTGCTAAAGTGCATTCGCTATCTCCCTAAAACATGGTAACATTGGCTCATACCCAATTGGCATAGTATATTTCCTTATAAATCCCTAGTAAAGTGCACTTCTTGTGCCCTGGGCCTAAAAGTTAAATGCTATTAGTAGGTCTTCAACATTGCTTGTTCCACCCATGTAAGTAGCCATCTAACTATTTCTCAGGCCTGCTACTGCAGGGCCTGTGTGTGCAGGTACTGCCACTACGACTTGGCATTTAAATTCACTTGCCAGGTCTAAACTCTCCTTTTATTACACATAAGTCACCCCAAAAATAGGCCCTAGGAAGGCCTAAGGATAGAGTGCTGTGTAACTAAAAGGTAGGGCATGTACCTTTATGTTTTACATGTCCATGTAGTGACAAACAGCTACATTTGTTGTTCACTACTGTGACTCCTACTCCTCTCTTAGGATAACATTGGGATTTCCTTAAAATACATTTAAGCTATAATTCCTGATTTGAAAGCATGAGTAGCTGCATCATGTTTCATATCTTTGGAATGGTAAAGATAAATCCTTCTTACTGGTAAAGTCGGATTTACATTACTACTTCAGAAATGCCACTTTTTGAAAGGGGACATTTCTCTACCCTGACTGCTCATTGTGCTTTGCAGCCTAGATCAAATACACGTTGGGGCTGGGTGACAGTTACACTTTTTGCATTTCCTCCAGACAGCCACAAACACAGAACGACTAAGTGTGGCTGAGTACCCATCTACATACATATTTAATTTGATGGCCTTCCCTGGGCAGGAAGGGGCTTACAGGTACACTTTAATAGGTAGTGGCCTGACCCCACACAAAGGCCTGATTTCCCACCACCGATAGCCTGGCAGACAGGGCTGGGTTGAAAGGGATACTGGTGCACTTCAAAGCCAGTCTTTGAAGTCTCCCCCACTGCAAAGTCACTTTTTGTTATAAGTACTGGGTTTCTGGCCCTAACAAATCAGACACTTCTGGATCTACAACTGAGCCTCTGTAAGAAGAACTGCGATGCTGCTCAAAGGACTCAACTGGACTGCTGATCTGAAAGGCCTGCTTTTCTGTTTGTTGCCCTTCTGCCTGCTGCTTTCTGACTCTGCTAAAGGAGAGCTGGACTCTGCCTTCTTCCACGTGATCCCCAAGGGCTAGTTGGCTTGCCTTCTGTTGCTTGAGACTCAGGGATATCAAAGTCTCTACCCCAGCGTCTGTGCCTGGCTCACTGGAAGTGGCCCGGATACTTGCAACAAAGATTTCAATGTATCTCTTGTCTGCGTGTAGCAGAACCAGCGCATCAACCTGGTTGCAGGAGTAAAATCAGCTCATCGCTTCGGAACTAGCACTTTGCCTCCAGAGCTCGACGCATCGGACAGCGTATCGCCATCTCTACAGCTTGGTAAGATCAACTTATCCTCTCGACTACGTGGCAGAATCCATTGCATCGCTCAACGTCTCTTGACTCCAGCACCCATCCTCAAAATTGATGCTTCACCTTCACTGCGTGGAGAAGATCAACGCATCTGGCGCCTGCGGTCCTCAACATCGACATATCTCGTTGTTTATCGAAAAAAAGGTTCTTTGTTCATCAAGGCCTGCATGGGTCCTGTAGCTGGCCTGTTCTCCTTCGGGGTCAGACTGAACTTTGACTTTGCCCTGGTCCAGCACAATCTAAAGTAACCTTTTTTATAGCTACTTGCTTCTAAGAGCTTTGCAGCATGTATTTCTTTAAAATCTCAATTTCTACATATTGGACTTTTGTTGTTTCGGTCTTCTTTTATTTATTAAGTAATACTCTATGTTTCTAAACTGCTGTGGAGTCATTTTGTGATGTTTTCACTGTGTTACTGTATGAGTTATTGCACAAATACTTTACACATTGCCTTCTAAGTTACTGCCTGCTCTGTACCTAGTTACCATAGGGTGAGCACAGGATAATTTAGGTTGGGTTGTTGCTTACCCTGACTAGGACTATTGTCCCTACTTGGACAGGGTGCATACTTCTGCCAACTAGAGACCCAATTTCTAACACCCAGGATGTTAATGTAGTGGACGGAAAGAGGGGTTTATCTGTGAGGCCATTAAGCAGCTGTACAACCTCTAAGTTATTGGTGCTCATGTTGAGGTAGTTTGTTTTCATGCAAAGGTCATCTTTGTTCAAAACCCTGTCATAATTGGCAGGCAAATGCATTAGGGCTGTGAAACGTCCTTATGAACATTGGCTAATAATATAGTTACAAAAAGATATCTCCTGTGTACAGCTATGTCTTCCCAGGGACAGAATATAGATAACAAGACTTAACATGACTTACAGGTTTCTCCCAACATTATTTACTGAGAACAATTAATGAAAAATGGCTGGATGGAAACTATGCAAAGCAATAAAATGTATCAAATTGATCTCGGTGCTCTGTGTTTGCTAAATCCTATGTACTCTTGTTCAAGATACAAACATGTCTAAATATTGCTTTTCAATACATTACACAACCTTATCTAGACAGGCACAAATATCTAGCAGTGGGGTGACAAGGAAGTGGCTCCCAGGAGATAACTTGTGCTGTTATTCCATTGCACAACTGGTTTGGCTTCCAGCAGGTCTGCAGTGAACAGAGGAGCTGCTAAAATGGTGACAGATGTTGCAGATGTTTCTGGGGTGACGGCATACTGGTGTGCCTCCTCTTCTACTAATAATAAACGCCTGATGTAACATTATTGTTCAGATGGTGATGTGGCAGAAGTCCTGCCCTTCTGGCAATACCTCATGGGCAGTGGAAGCGCCTCTAGTATGCATCAGTCAAGTCTTATAATGAAATGGGGTTCTGAAAGATAATGCCACAAGTAGTGCTTAATTTGAGCCAGTCATTGGATGGTTGCAGGTGTTGCTCAAATGCACTTATTTTTAGGGATCAGCCATTTTTTTCCTCAACATACTTTGATCCAGAACAAGAGAGAGAGAAACACAAAGGGGGAGGGAGAAGGAGGAAAGGGAAAAAAAAACAGTGACATGGAGAAAGCAGGAATAAGATAGAACCTGCAAGAGTTATATAAAGAGGCGGAAAGTGTTTAGTGGTGGATTAAAGAGGCATTAGGGCATTTAAGACTATAAGACACAGCCTTAGTACTGAGCACTCTGACCATTAATTATGCCAGCCACGGACTTCTAAGCAAAACGTTCTGTCCCAGCAGTTACTCTTTCACAAATTAAGCACTGGCTGTAGGGAGAGTCAATTGAGTGTGATATCACACTCTTAAGCTGTGATAATATGCGCTTTTCACTGATCATAGCATATATACAGTCCACTCTCTGGGCTTCCTGGAACTTAGGGGCATATTTATAAGCCCCTTTTGCCATGGGAACATCACTTTTAGTGACGTTCCACTGGCAATATGGGCTTCACCTTATGTACAAGGCAGCATTAAGCTACTTAACACGGCTTAACGCTGCCTTGTAAATAAGGCATCCTTTCATGCTATACTTAGCGTGAAAGGGGCAGACAAAGGGTGTTGTGATAGGCGTTCCACCGCAACACCCCTTCATTTTGACGCTGCCCCATATTTACAAGGGTCGCGTAAATATGGGGTATTTTTTTGCTGTTTCTATGGGGCATATTTACAAGGAAGTGACGGAGTGCGGAGAAAGCCTCCTTGGCTTAACTCCGAGCTCCGCCACTTCTCAAACGCAGGGCTGCATTGTATTTACAAGAATACAGTGCAGCCTTACGTTTAGCCCTATGCTGCCACTAATTTAGCTGCCTAGCGCCAACCCTGCATTGAGAGGAATGATTGTTTATGTGCAGTAAGGTGACCCTTCCTGCAAATAAACAATCCAAAATGGCGTTTTGAAACTTCTATGTGTGCTGCTTAATGCAGCACACTTAGAAGATGCAAAACGTCATTTTTTAATGATTGTTTGTGTGCAGGAAGGGGCACCTTCCTGCACATAAACAATCAATGGCTATTTGCTGTTTCCATGTGTGCTGCACAACGCAATTTAAACATTTCTCTTGCTGCGCCAGTGAAAGACCAGGTTTTCCCTGGTCTTAATCTTGGAGCTGCCCCATATTTATGCAACCCTTGTATAAATGGGGCAGCGTCAAAATCAATGGATGTTGTGGAGAAACGCCCACCACAACACCGATTGCCAGCCCCTTTCACGTTAAGTATAGCATGAAAGAGTGCCTTATTCACAAGGCGGCAATGAGCCACGTTGAGTGGCTTAACGCCACCTTGTGAATAAGTTTAAGCGAGAAAAGTGACTTTGTGGTGGCAATAGGGGCATGCAAATATGCCCCTATGTGTGCTGCATTGTGCAGCATACATATAAACAGCAAAACGCCATTGATTGTTTATGTGCAGGAAGGTGTCCCTTCCTGCACATAAACAATCTTTAAATAAATGGCAAGTTGCAACTTCTATGTGTGCTGCACAAAGCAGCACATATAGAAGTTACAAAACACCATTTCAGATTGTTTATGTGCAGGAAGGTTTAGGTGTCTGCATGCATTCCCAGTTCCTGCACGGCATGTCTTGCAGGAACTTGCTTTGACGTTCTGCTTAATGCCGCACACTTAGAAGATGCAAAGCATCATTTATTAATGATTGTTTGTGTGCAGGAAGGGGCACCTTCCTGCACATAAACAATCAATGGCTATTTGCTGTTTCCATGTGTGCTGCACAACGCAATTTAAACATTTCTCTTGTTGTGCCAGTGTAAGATCAGGTTTTCCCTGGTCTTAATCTTGGAGCTGCCCCATAATTGTGCAACCCTTGTAAAAATGGGGCAGTGTCAAAATCAATGGATGTTGCAGAGAAACGCCCACCACAACACCGATTGCCAGCCCCTTTCACGTTAAGTAGAGCATGAAAGAGTGCCTTATTCACAAGGCGGCATTGAGCCACGTTAAGTTGCTTAACGCCACCTTGTGAATAAGTCGAAGCGAGAAAAGTGACTTTGTGGTGGCAATAGGGGCATGTAAATATGCCCCTATGTGTGCTGCATTGTGCAGCATACATAGAAACAGCAAAACGCCATTGATTGTTTATGTGCAGGAAGATGTCCCTTCCTGCACATAAACAATCATTAAATAAATGACAAGTTGCAACTTCTATGTGTGCTGCACAAAGCAGCACATATAGAAGTTACAAAACACCATTTCAGATTGTTTATGTGCAGGAAGGTTTAGGTGTCTGCATGCATTCCCAGTTCCTGCACGGCATGCCTTGCAGGAACTTGCTTTGACTTTCCCATTGTGGTGCCTTTTTCAAAGACACCACTGTGGAAATGCCAAAGAACTGCCCGCCAGACAACAAGGAAACGAGTAATCTTGCAGGCGGTCGAGTTTGTAGGTGTGGGAGGGGTGGTAGCGTGTGGCGCCCTGCTCCTGCACTGCCAAACTCGTAAACAGGCACTTAGACACTAACCAAAAGGAAATAATGGTTCACAGTATTAATACTGTAGTGAGATTAAGCAAAGCAAACAGCTTAAACCTTTGTCCACCATTCTTATCGTGTAATCCCAAGAAGCCAGTAGTGCAGTCTGACTTCATGATGTCCTGAAACCTGATTGAAAGAAAGACAGATAGGATTTTTTGTACAGAAAGGATTGCAGCTGGGTTTCCTTAATTTCTCTAAGACTTAAGCCACGTCAGATAATCTGTTAGTTCGACAGTGTTTAGTTTGGGGTTTTTAATTGCAGAATTACATATCTTGTTAGCACCTCAGGGAAGACATCCTTTTAGGGCGTATTAACCAAACAATTATGGGAAGGGACAAAGACTGTGTTTCAATAACCAGATGGGTAAGGGCTTGACTCACAGAGTGTGAAGGATAGACTGAACTGGCTTCATGATGCATGGTTCAAATGAAAACACTGGTTGAGCTCTAGACCCGCCTAGTGTGTTGTTAGATGGAATGAGTAATTGTGTCTGTTTATCAGTCACAGTTATCTCCATTTATATAATTTAAGTTTCAACTGCTGTTTATAAGCCACAGTTATTTTCCCTCCTATATATAAATTAAGTCTGTAAAGAAAGTATGAATGCCATTACAGAAAGGTTATGTTAGAGTAACAGGAGAACAGTATTGCACAGACATAGCTGTCAAGTTTACAGATTGCATATGTGTGACATTACCAGGGTTTAAGTGTGCATATGTGTGACACTCCATGCATTATATGTGACACTTAGCGTGAAACGTAATTATGAATAAAACGGATCACTGACATAACATCGACACTCATAATATTGACCTACAAAATTATCGACACACAAATATCGATAACATAAATATCGATATACTATACTTATTTAAAAAAATACACAAATATCGACACAAAAATATCGTCAAACATTAATATTGATATCACTAATATCGCTGAAAAAAATATTGTTATAACTAATATCGAAAACATTAAATAAACATACAAAATGCCACAAATATCGATAACAAAAATAAAGACCACACAATTATAGCCAAAAACAAAATATCGACACCATAAAAATATTTTTAATAACACAATATATGTAAAAACAAATATAAACGATATCACAAACACACATAACATATTAAATAAATAAAATGTAAGTTAAATAAATTATAATTCAAAAAAATACCTTTAACATAATTAAATTCACCAAATTAAATACTCCTTACAAACACAATATATAAAATAAATATTTTTATTATACATTTAATGCAATATATATTACAAATAATATACTATTATACTTTTAAATAAAGTGAGAATAAAAAAAGTTTAACTGAACATTAATTAGCGTTTCCCATATAAGGAAACAACTGCCAAATTAATTGAAAACATTAGTAACAACCAATAAAAAACACCTACAACTTAAATAACCCAATAGGATTGAAATCACAATTAAACAAACACTATATAAACTAAAGAAAATGTAACATTATTTTATGCTCCAACAACAAAACGAAGAATAAGTGGAATCTCTGCCGGATTGCTTCTGCAACATTGGACTTCCTCATTGAAATCTCTGATTTCAACTTCACAAAGTAAGTAAAATATCTATTTAATGTTACAACTGTATAAAATAATCATAAAGCACTTTTTACAATAATTAAATAATTAATGTCTTTTTTTAAAATTATATCTCCTCTACAGAAACTCCAAAAGACACTCAACTAACTACAAACATCATCAAAAAACCACCTTGCCAAAAAAGTAAGTATAAATCTAAATTAAACTTTTAAAACATCTAAAAATCCCAACCCAAAACGCCCACTAACCACACAAACCCCAAAATACAGAAAATGCTGTTAAACGCATTTATTAAACTTATCATTTTTTTCTGCAGGAAATAAAAAGAAACACCAAAGCCAAGCACCAACAGAAACACCCCAGCATCATAAAAAGTTCAACATATTCAAGCATGTAAGTATAATTTTGTATATAAAAATCTGTATTACAATAAAAACTATTACAATACATTTAATATTTTTATATACATTTCTCATAGCATTTGAAACATCAGAATGACTGAAGGTGCAAAATTCATAACTTCCCAGAAAGGAACATTTTTATTATGCTGTATGGGATATGTCTACACCCAAGAAAAACAGACAGGTGACAAAATTAATTGGAAATGCAGCAAATATTATTCAAATGCATGTTTGGGCGGGCTATAACAAAAGCAACTACTGTATTAAATGTTAAGGAACATAACCACCCCCCTAACATAGCTGAAATAGAAGTGAGAGACGCTTTAGAGACTCTGAAAGAAGCTAGCACTAGCTCTCAAAAACCTACTACTGAAATCCAGAACATGTAACTGGCCAATTACTCTCTGGCTCAATGTTAAAAAGGGTAATAGCTAGAACAAAAAAATCAACTGCTACCACCTCACCTACCCCCAAAACTTTCAGTGAAATTCAAATGCCACCTGAACTCACTGTAACTTATAATGAAGAGCAATTTCTACTTTATGACAATAAATCTAACGACAAAAGGATTATAATATTTGCAACTCCCACAAACTTACTCAAACTACAGAATTGTGAGACATGGATGATGGACGGAACATTTAAAATATGTCCCAAACCATTTTACCAATTATTCACAATCCATGGACTGTACCACAATACCAACATCCCCTTTATATATGCCCTGTTACCAAATGAACAAACCACTACCTTTGTAGAACTCCTAACAAAAGTAAAGCAAGAAACTAATAATTACTATCCCCAAAAAATTATCATATACTTTGAACAGTCAATGATACAAGCAATGCTGAAAAACTACCCTCACACAGCAATACAAGGTTGCTATTACCACTTTAATCAATGCATATGGATACACCTTCAAAAATCTACACTTAGGGGCTCATTACGATAACGGACGGAAAATCCCTCCGACCGCCGTGCCTGCGGGAAAAAAATGTCCGATTGTACCGCGGCATTCCCGCCGGTCAAATTACGATGGAAAGCACGTGAAGTCCATCCGCGGTGGACAGAATCTACAAAAGTCCATCCGCCACGGTCGGAAAAGCTGCAAATCCGACCGCAGCGGTTGGGGAAAGCTAATCAATGGACCAAAAAGGCTGCACCTCCCACGGAATGACTGCACGGCTAATTACGATGAGAAAGCGGAGCTGGTGTAACGCTCATGGCTGTTCCGACCACCGCGGTCGCGCTCAGGCCAAATGAATGACGGACGGTACAAACTTCCCTACAATGCTCAAAGTGTGCCTGTATTATCAGCAGCCCTCAATAACATCAGACACGCACCAATGACACACCATAAATGCATTACTGAAATGAAAGCCATGGTCAGCATGGAAGATACACCTGGTGGTCATCACTCATGTCGACACACCCATATACCACAGTACAAAACCAACCCCTTCCTGGACCAGCATCCTTTGCAAAATAGACACAGAGAGAGGCAGAGACACAGAGAGAGACAGGACACCATTTTGGCACATAGCACACCATCACACCCACACAACTCCACGCACCACCACTTCACATCCATATACCTGACACATCCTCATCACCACCTTGCACCCTGCACCTTTTGTTCATTTGCACCATGCCCAATCCCAAAATGCCAAAATTCACAGACACAGAGTTGAAAGTGCTGGTAGATGAGATAATCAGGGTAGAACCACATTTGTATGGGAACCTGGTCCAACAGACACCCATTGTGCGCAAAAATCAGATGTGGGTTAGGATCTACAACAAAGTCAATGCAGTTGGGACCACCCTATGCAAACTGCATGAGATCAAAAGGCGGTGGACCGACCTCAAGGCCCGGGTCAAGGTTTGGGCACAGAGAAACCATGAGGCGGCACAAAGAACTGGTGGCGGCCCTCCCATTCCACCACTAACATTCACCAGATGGGAGGAGAAGGTGCTTGCCATACTGCATCCCGAGAGTCTCATCGGAATCGAGGGGGGAGTGGAGGCTGGTAAGTACAAACAAAATGATCACATCCCCTGTAATGTACTGTTGTGCACAACAAGTGAGCCTCATTTGCCAGACCAAATCAAACTCATGTAAAATGCACGCTTTCAACATGAATGTCTCACAAGGCTAGCATTTCCTTCCTCTGCTACACCTCACAGGTAGGTAGTCAGCTCATGCACCCTGGCCTCCCTCCCAAACAGCATGGAGCACCCTCCCCACCCCAGAGCCATGTGGCAGCCACCACCATCGACAGTGCCTCCTAACAGGTAGGCAGCCATCTTACTGGGGAGGGGGTTATTGAGACCTGACAGCAAGACCACTACTCCCACAAGGCCCTCTGTACTCCCGCCCAAACAGCATGGAGCACCCTCCACACCCCAGAGCCATGTGACAGCCATCACCGTCGACAGTGCCTCCTAACAGGTAGGTTGCCATCTTACTGGGGAGGGGGTTGTTGAGATCTGACAGCAAGACCACTACTCCCACAAAGCCCTCTGTACTCCCTCCCAAACAGCATGGAGCACCCTCCTCACCCCAGACCCATGTGGCAGCCATCACCATCCACAGTGCCTCCTAACAGGTAGGTAGCCATTTCACTGGTGAGGGGGTTGTCGAGACCTGACTGCAAGACCGCAACTCCCACAAGGCCCTCTGTACTCCCTCCCAAACAGCATGGAGCAGCCTCCCCACCCCGTAGCCATGTGGCTGTAATCACCCTCCTCTGCTTCACTTCACAGGTAAGTAGTCAGTTCATGCACCCTGTACTCCTCCTAAACAGCATAGAGCTACATGACCACCACATTCCGCACTTGTCAGCCAACCCTGTAAAGCTCCATAAGTTGTAGCCAGTGCACACACAGCTAATCACATTGAAAGGTCACAATAATCACAGTGTCATTGAAGAAGTCACATGTAACTGCAAAGCAAATCCCTAAATCGCAATGGCCAAAATCCAATGTACAAGTCACATTGTCTCAAAGCATAAAGGCTCACATCAAAACAACTCATGCATGGAGACTCAGTCACACATCACTAAACACAGGAGGTCAGTACAAAAAGCACAACAGAAATCTAGGATTTGTGGCATACCAGATAGATACTCATAGAAAAGTCACAAATATCCTATCATAAACTGAAGTGGATGAGCAACAAGTTGCTACCAGAGGACATGTCCTTGGAACCACAATATCTTTATAATTGAAATTGTTGCTCACGCCATGTCACATCGCAAACGAGCAATGTATGTACCTCTACATCATGCCCGACTGCTGACAAACTGTTACGACCGCCAAGTAATGGCAATTTCATAAGTCAGATCATTTTAAATGAAAAGTGCAGAATATGATCAATCAATTGGGGCCAATGCCGGTACCCGCAGTGGCGGAGCACGCCTACCGCGAGTTTCAAATATGTAAGCCACTGGCGGTTCCCATTGGCTGATGGCATTTCCTCATAGGCAGTGACGCACCGTGGAGGTCAGGAAGTGTCCACCGCTATCCTGCATCATTCAATTGCGGCCAATGCCGGTCCCCGCAGTGGCGGAGCACGCCTACCCCTAGTTTCAAATATGTAAGCCGCTGGCGGGTCCCATTGGCTGATGGCTATTCCTCATAGGCGGTGACGCACCGCAGAGGTCAGGAAGCGTCCACCGCTATCCTGCATCATTCAATTGGGGCCAATGCCGGACCCGCAGTGGCAGAGCACGTCTACCGCGAGAGTCAGTAAAAAACACAAACAAGAGAAATCATGAAGTGGTGGCATAGTAGACAGATACTCATAGAAAAGTCACAAATATCCTTGCATAAACTGAAGTGGATGAGCAATAAGTTGCTACCAGAGGACATGTCCTTGTAAATACAATATCTCTACATATGAAATTGTTGCTTACGCCATGTCACATTGCCAACGAACAATGTATGTACCTCTACATCATGTTCGACTGCTGACAAACTATTATGAATGCCAAATAATGTCAATGTCAAAAGTCATGTCATCTCAAATGAAATGTGCAAAACATGAACATCAAAGTTGTGCTGTGTACTGAATATGCTGACAATATAACCTTGGTTCAACAGGTGATTCACTATCAACACCAGGCAAAACTGTGACCAACGAGCCAAGTCAGTCTCCCCCCCAGGAAGGTGACTTCTCGGATGCTGACTCTCTCCGTTTCTCGGACGAGGAGGACCAACCTGGCCCCTCAGGTGTGTCCTGGCAAGCGCAGTCTCAGGGCCTCACTGTCCCCACCACCACCACGACTCCCACAACAGCAGCAACAACGCTGACCCCTGCAACAATGACCTGTGCGGCAGCCACCTCCACATCACTACTAGCTCTGCCTCCAACACTGTCCCCGTGGCAGTTGTCAACAATACCACCAGCCAGCCTGGAAACGCTAGGGTCAGTGTGCGGGGTCGTCGACAGGCAACGCCACTGGTCCATGTCTGTAGGGCAGGTGGGAGGGCAACTTAGGGACAGTCACAGGAGGACACTGAGACTGAGGCCCTGGCCACCGTCAACACAGTCCTTAGTGCATACCAACAAAACCAGGGACAGATGGGCCAGGTTGTGGAAGAACTACAGGAACTCCGCCTGCTGCAAAGGTCCATGGACACACGCTTGGTACAACTTGTGGAGTACATGGGCCAGCTTGTGGGTGTTCTGTGGGACTTCCATGCTGCTCAAATAGCCACACCCCCTCCCAGTGGGCAGCCTGATGATACTCACAACACCTCAACAGGGGCCACAAGGAGGGGTGAGGCAGAAGGCACAGACTCCTCAGACACCTCTGAGCATGCAGCAGGTTCCCCCCTGCCAAACAGCAGAGGGGATGTCCGAGAAAGACCACCGGAGGATCATGTGGTAAAGCACCTTCCAAAACAAGTTCTATGAGCCACCGTTGATGTCACCAGTGTTGCAGAGAGCATTGACTACATTGTACATCCGATCCCACATTGCCACAATGATGGGAGTGTTCTGTTGGACTGTGGAATTCCACCATTGTGTGCTACCCTGAATATCCATGTACCAGCACTTTCAACTTCATCCCTCACCTGTCACTCATGTATAAATAAACACAATTCACACCACTATGCCTTTGTGTCAGTACCATGTTTGTCATAGTAATTTGCATGTTAACTCACATTGCAATGTATCACAAGATTTGAATGCGATGATCCATTGAGAGAGCGGAGGAACCTAGAACGACACAAGAAAATAACATTGAGTTGACATATGATGGTATGACAGCTAAGGCACAGCACTAGGCAACACTGTACAAGAAGCATTCCAGATAACACTGGACAACACCATCACCATGGACAGAAGGGGAATGGGAGCACAGTACTTCACCTCCCAGAACAGTTCAACACTTAGCAACATTGTAAATGCACTTCATTTGAAATGCTTACTTGACTTTCCGGCGAAGTGTTTCACCAAGGTTGTTGCAGATTAGTGCTGTGAATCTCTAGTCACATGTGTTCCTGGACATTATCCTTCATCAGTAGAGATAAGGAACTGAAAATCCTTGTCAGATGAGAAAGCTGCCACAATCTCTCAGGTCTCTGTACCTCTCCCTGTCCAACTTTGGTGAAACACTTCAGCTACATTACAAGTAAGCAATTTTAACTTCTGTGCATTTACCCGGGTGCCTAGGGGTGAACTGTGCAGGGAGGTGAAGAAGTGTCCTACCATCCCCCTACTACCCTCAACACGGACATGACGTAACTGGTAAAAACCCACGCAGCGCTGCACAATGTAACCCTTAGCAGTGTGCCAACAAGAGCCAGCATCCACACACATCCTGTTAAATGTCATTTGGGGACATTGTTGTGGCCAGTAAGTCAAGTATAGTCATGCGGGGCTTGTAAGGGATCATTGTTGTTTTTTGCCAGTTTTCATAGATGGACACCAGTCCCAGCCAACAGTTCCACGCTAAATCACCTTTTTTACAGGAGTCATAAATCCTTAATAACACAAACAGCTGCGGTTTACGGACAGGCCTCCCTTATACAGTATCAGTTTCACAACGTGTCAATTGTTGTAGCAATGTACTGTTCACCCCCCCATATGTGAGTGTTGATAGTTAGTTGTGGCCTCACATTCCCACCATGAAAGCATACTTCAAAGAGTTAAGCAGGCTGAAAGCGCCTTTGTTTCTACACGAAGGCGCTCTCACATCAGCCCGTGAGACCTTCAAATTGCAGGTGGCTCGAACGTCCTGCGAGATCCAGTCACTGCTAAACAGGACTCTCCCACTCCATTTTGGGGAACTGATACACCAATTATCAAAAACTTTTGATACTGAAGGCCTTCCACATGTCATTTTTAACTTGTGGGCTATGGCCTTGTTACTTCGTTTCAGACTATTTTAGGAGTACTACCAGGGGTCATTCATACAATATTTCTAGTGCATTTGGCGGTTTAGCATCATTCTCTTGGCTGTTCTGCAGAGTGCTGGTTCAACTACAGCTCTTACGCAATGGCTGCCCATCCTGTAGTCCAGCCCAACCCTGGTCAGTTGCAACTGTACCGTGAACGAATGCAGCTTATTTTTGGATGTCTGCCATTAGCTGTGCTGCGCATCAGTTATAGGCTAACCTCCGCTATGCCTATTTCACCTGCATGCAACCTGTGTTCTACTGTCGCAGATGCCCCTTTCAATGGGCCATGGATGCCTGCCTTTCCAACACATCTCTTGCTGATCTGGATTATGACCTGTGGGTGGGTCCTTTGTTGGCCCACGACCAGGACTGTGCCGGGGATCGCCGTTTATGGGTTGCCTTACAAAGTGGCAGACGGGCTGCCAGCTGCGCATGTGCGTTTGCGCAATGTCTCCTGTGCCATGCCTACATCGAACCTCTTCCCGCTTGCCCTGAAATGCTCCTTTCGTCCACGGGGTTTGAGGAGCACATCTGTTCCTTTATACTACTGAATTGGATGGCGGTCCTGTTTGCTGAAACTGATTCTGATCGTCTATTGGAACTGATTGCCTACGAAGCTGCAAGTGCTTTCTCTGATTAGTAACCACTTACCAGCATCCGCAAAGCTTTGGAACTAAATCAATATTGTTTGACCTTTTCTCGCCTCCTTCTGAAATTCAATCAGATTTATCACAAACTTTTGCCCTGTCTGCATTCACTTTGACTCTGCTTACCGTTGCGGTCTGTGTCACTTGGTTCCACAGACCTGAGCAAGGGGAGTCTGTTATATGCCCGTTGTGGACATTGGGCCCGATTCACAGAACTAACTTAAGACAAAATCCTAAACTTACTACCATTTTGGTATTCACAGAAGGCACTTACTCATTTTGGTATTCACAGAAGGCACTTACTTACTCATTTTGAGAAACTTACTCATTTTGTGTAACTTACTCATTTTGTGTAACTTACTCATTTTGGTATTCACAGAAGGCACTTACTCATAAATGAGTAAGTGCCTTCCGTGAATACCAAAATGAGTAACTTACTCATTTTGGTATTCACAGAAGGCACTTACTCATGAGTAAGTGCCTTCTGTGAATACCAAAATGAGTAAGTTACACAAAATGAGTAAGTTACTCATTTTGGTATTCACAGAAGGCACTTACTCATTTATGAGTAAGTGCCTTCTGTGAATACCAAATGAGTAAGTTACACAAAATGAGTAAGTTACTCAAAATGAGTAAGTAAGTGCCTTCTGTGAATACCAAAATGAGTAAGTGCCTTCTGTGAATACCAAAATGGTAGTAAGTTTAGGATTTTGTCTTAAGTTAGTTCTTGGAATCGGGCCCATTGTTGCCTAGTACGAGCCCGGCTTCCATTATGCAGCTATATAGCACGTCAATACATGGCTGTGTTGTTTTGCTTGTTGCTTAGTTTATGTCTTTCACATGAGAACTGTCCACAGAGCTTTTTCTCTGCGCTGTCCTGGAGTACAGTACATTTCACCATCTATGGGCTGAGGAATGAGCTCTGCTGACAAAGCCCAGAGGGCTCTTGGGATACATTCCATGACTTCTTCTAGCAAGGGGAGTGGGGATAGGCCGGTAGGTCTTCCTCATGAGGGCTTATTAATATGACTTCTCCCTTCATGACATCTGGAAATGTTTCTATGCTGACTGTTTTTGTATGATGCATTAATCTGCTTGTTGTGGCACGTATACTGCATGTTAGGACACGTTATTTGAAATAAACATTTAGAGACGTTTCTTGAATTCAACTGATATTATTGTGGAGAAGTATAAGAATGAGGGCGACAGGGTGTGTCCTGTTACCGCGATTCCAGAGGGATGTGACAGTGTTGTGTTATAGGTTGTATAAGCGCTTGTTTCACTGTCAGTGAGTAGGAGAGCTAATGAAGCACGATAGCTATTTGGTCCTGTGCTAATGGGTACGCAGCTGGTCGGATGACTCAGTCCCTGCCTGCTCAAGTCCTATAATCCTGTGCATAGTTCTGTATGTGGGCAGAATCCCTGCAACAACCACAAAGTTTGGGAGACCACAGCATAGCGCACAGACCCAGCCACAGTTAATCAATGCTAACTTACACTCAATGGAAGTAGTTGGCGATGAGCTGTGCACGCAGGTCAAGGCCTTTTTCCTCACCACTATCATCGTCACTGGGCATGTGTGGGTTTGCAGCGGGGGCTGCTGCTGCTCATCATCGTCCTGAATCAGGGGGGTCTTTTTGCGCAAGGCCAGGTTGTGGAACCTGCAGCAGGCGACTACTATCTGACACACCTTTTGGGGAGAGTAGAGTAGTGCACCACCACTCTTGTCCAGACACTGAAATCTAGACTTTAGAAGTCAAAAAGTGCGCTCCACCACACAACGTGTCCCCCCCATGGGCATCATTGAAGTGGACTTCCCCGGGCGTAGTAGGATTCCGCAGTGGGGTCAGCAACCACGGACGATTGGGATACCCTGAGTCACCTAGTTGTGAGAAACACAGACCAACAATGTATCAGTAATATGTGAGGAGAGCAGCATGTCACACATACATCACACTCATTGACACAGCCCACTCACCGACAAGCCAGGCACGCTCTGGGTGAAGATTTGACATCAATTGTGGTATGCTGCTGTTCTGCAGAATGTAAGAGCCCACTCACCGACAAGCCAGGCACGCTCTGGGTGAAGATTTGACATCAATTGTGGTATGCTGCTGTTCTGCAGAATGTAAGAGTCATGTGCCGAACCGGGATACTTTGCACACATGTGTGAAATGATCTGATCCGCTTGGCATACCACTTGCACATTAATGGAGTGGTAATGCTTGCGATTTCGATATATCTGTTCACGTGCCTGTGGTAGAACTAGGCCAATGTGGGTTCCGTCAATGGCTCCCACAACATGTGGGATGCGTCCAAGTTCATAAAAATCTCCCTTCACAGATGCCAATTCATTGCGCCTTGAGAAGTGTATGTAGTTGTTCTTGTATGTCATCAATGCAGACAGGACATCACGCAACACCATGGTGAACATAGGCTGTGACATCCCACCCGCGCTGGCCATGGTGTACTGGAAAGACCCAGTTGCAAAGTAATGCAGTGCAGCCATCACTTTGACTGTGGCAGACAATGCAGCAGGATATGTTCTGTTGGGCTTCAAATGGGTCTCCAACTGAACACATAGCTCTCGTAGTGTGAGGCGATCCAGATGGAATTTCCTAATGATTTCAATGTCCTCCATCATTGCCAGGACTGGTACAGGGCGATAGATAGGTGGTCTCCTCCTACGTACTCTGGCAGGGGACACATGCAAAAGATGAGAAAAAGATGATATGTGTGAAACAGCTTAAACAAAGACTCACACAAACACAACATTGACATGACTCTTGAAGACGTTAAATGCACAAGTGACCTGCATACAGACCTTCATTTCCTCCACTCACTCGACATACTAACTACTACAACATCAAAATAAGTCAAAGTGTATGACATGTGGTACACTGATACATCAAAGTGTGAGAAGCCCTGTGGGTGTATGGCACGGCACATGTGGGTAACAGCATCAATGTTGAGTTGCATTCTCTGCTGTCATTGCACAACCTGAAGCTTCAGTCCCACAATACACATCAACTTTATGAAATGAGATCACTGAGTGTCACCTGGAGCAAAAATACTTGAATAAACAGCACAGTGGACCGACAAGTATGAAGATTATGTGATCAGTACATCGTGACTGTGTGAGGAGTTAGCGTGACAGACATTGCCATGTTCACCAAAATGGTAAACAAATACACATGGATTGTGTATACATGCACACATGGCTGAAAATGAACAATTAGGTCGGACAAAGCGATGTTTGTTTGTAACACATGTCCTCTCCTGTGACATGTGTGAAAACATATGCAGGCAATGGCATGTAGGCACACAGCATGCCACAGCAGTATGTGTGTAGAAAGTCTAGAGCTTACAAGTATGTCTGATTTCCATCCAATGGACAACACAAAATATCAGTCAACATCACTGGCCCTTCAAGAGACAACCCATGGCCAAAATCAGACAGTCAATTAGCAATTGATATTCAAACAGTGTTCACAGGTTCAATGTTTCAATACACAACATTAGTACCATGCGAAAGGACTTTGTCCTTTTCGACTCCTTAACTCATTTCATACCATGCTGGCCACAAGACATAACGAAGATTGTCATTTCACTCTCCTCTTCTTGGACATACCATGTGTGTGAAGACTTAAACTGAAAGGTCACACTCTATGATACCTTAACAGGGTGCACATTTCACTTTATGTGAATGTGTGTGGATGAGTGATGCAATCAGCAAAGCGAGAATGGAAATGAAAAATGTGTTTACAGGCGCAGTAGCTGGCATCCACAGCGGTAACACGCATTGGCCCCAAGCGAATGATGCAAGATACCGGTGTACACTTCCTGACCTCCGCGGTGCGTCGCCACCTATGCGGAATAGCCATCAGCCAATGGGAACCGCCAGCGGCTTACAATTTTGAAACTCGCGGTAGGCGTGCTCTGCCACTGCGTGGCCCGGCATTGGCCCCAATTGATTGATGCAGGATAGCGGTGGCCGCTTCCTGACCTCCGAGGTGCATCACCGCCTATGAGGAATAGCCATCAGCCAATGGGAACCGCCAGCGGCTTACATTTTTGAAACTCGCGGTAGGGGTGCTCCGCCACTGCGGGCCCGGCATTGGCCCCAATTGAATGATGTGAACCAGGCTCGCCAATGGTATCAGCAGAGCCTCATTGGAACGAGCCTAGGGCACTATATAGATGCCTGTGAAATGTCCACACTTGTCACTTGCCTAGAGACACTGCTGTCTGCCATTCCTCACCACGAACTGCTGCTGTACCTCATCTCTGGACTAGTCATGGCTCATACTGAGAACCTGAGGGCTCGTCCCATCACCACAGAGGAGCTAGAGGTCCTGGTGGATGAGGTCCTTGGACAGTAGGGCCGGCTCTATGGGGCTCCCGAGGTACTGATAAGTGAATGCCAAACTTACTTAGGGTGGTCCGAAGGCTCACAACATGTCACTGTACAGTGTTCTGTGCCTCAGACTGCAAGCCTATATTTGTGCTTTCTGATTTAGTCGTCTGCATTTCCCATACATGACATACAACTTGATGCACTTCTGTTCGAGAGGAGGATGGCACACTCGTCAAAGTTGCAGCTCCATAGTTCGGAAACATCACACATGTGAATCTCAGAAAGGATGATGTATACATGTTAGAGTCTGTGTAGTCAAACGAATTCAAGTGCATGGTGTTGAGCCTAGTTCCCCCTGAGCCCTGAGTGCATGCAATGACGATTTGGCCAGAACCAGGTTTATCTGTAGTACAGTTACAATGATGAGTCCATGGAATCTCTTTTAGGACACACATTCCCTGTGCCATGTCCTCTATGAGTTCATTACGTGTACATATGTACTATGTAGGTGAGCCCAGTATGCATGAGAGTACAGGGCCTGTTACTGTCTAGATTAGTGTGAAATAACCTTTCGCATCTGATAGATGTACAGTGGACATGCCATCCTTCTTTTGGTGTCATTATGTGTAGACTCACTCATGTGTATGCACTGTGTACTGACACACTATGCACCACTACAAAGTGTTCCAAATGTCTCCTCTTGTCTCCCATACCTACAGCTCAAGGTCCATCAGTGGAAGGCAATATGGAGGGCCATCGCCCAGAAGGTGGGGGCCCTAGGGGTCTCTAACCGTCGACACAACCACTGCCACAAGAGGTGGGATGACATCTGCCGTCTTAGCAAAAACGTCGCCGAAATGACGCTGGGCCTGGTTCCTCGGACTGGTCGTTTGGCACGCCGGAACATGACCCCACTATTGACCCACATCATGGCAGTGACACAGCCAGAACTGGACGGGTGCCTGAGGGCCCAGCCGCAGCAAGTCGGGGATGAGTATTGTACAAAGTGTGATGCTGCGCATGAAAGACTGCACGAATCCCAGCCCAGAGCAAGGCAGTATCCTATGAGTTGTCTCTAGTGTGGTGTAATAGCCTCTGAGTTGACTCAGTGGTGAGTGCAGATATTCTACGCCTCTACAATGTCTGCATTGTCATGTGTCCAAGTAACATCAGCATAAGTGTCAGTCTCTGTGGCATCAACTGGACGTGGATATCAGTGAGCATCATGTCAGGGTGATTTTCGAGATTGATGTTGTGCATTTCCATGTAATTGATACATCTACAGATTGCTTACCAATGTTCAAAAGTAGTTGTGTTGCAGTACCTACATTAGTGGATGTAAGGATGTCATGTCACTTAACAATAGTTTCCTTTAACTTACTATGAGTGTGGTTCTATCACCTCAAAATTCCAGTGAGACACACACAGTTCATTCAGATGTGTAGCTCTCTTAGCTGAAGGCATGTCGATGTGCCTTCAGACAATAGGATGTGATGTTGAAATGCCTACACATGCCTAGCAGTTTGGCAGTAGGAAGGCAACATGGAGCAGGATTGTCCAATAAGCATGTTAACATGCATCAGCAGATCATAGCAATATTTAGACTTATGCAGACAGTACATGGAGAGTCAAATGTGTGCCTTGAGTTCAAGCTTTTCAGTTGGTATTGCCTAACATGTTTGTGGTCCGGCCACTTCACTGAACAGTGTCTCTGTCTCCTACAGAATCTACCGAGGTCAGAGTAGGAGAGGGGCACAAAACCATCGGTGAAGCTACTGGCATCACTGCTGCCCAGGAGTACAGCGATACTGAGGGGACCAGCGCATTGGAGGGGGACAGGAGTGCCCTGGAGGAGTCCGCTCCAGAAACGCCTACCTCCACTTCCTCACACTCCAGCGGTGACTCCTCGGTGTTGTTGGGCAAAGGAGGATTGACCTCTGCTTCACTGTCTGCCACACCACATCCGGTGTCCACCCTCCCTGATGCTCCCCCAAATGTTATCCATGCCCGCTGCCCTAAGAAGTGTAGGGTATCTTTTCCCCCAGGCACCACTGCCCCAGCCCCTGTGTCCCCTGCTGCCCTCAGTGTGGAGGCCATAGACATCTTGCATCATGTGTCTGTGGGGCAGACTTTGCTCCTGAATGCCCTCCAGGATCATGGCAACAAGTTGTCACTGGTTGTTGCGTTCATGGAGGGCATCCATTCTGACGTTGGTGGCCTGCAGAGGACTGTCCAGTCTTTGGCCTCCACACTGACGGCAGACATTCTGCAGTCACAGGCTCATAGTCCGGCTCCGGTCCCTTCCGCAACCACCCTGCCTGTGACCCCACCTGACCAGAGAACACACACACCAGAGTACTCAGGCCCCAAGTCATCCCAATGCAGCACACGACAACAGGAGTCCAAGCAACAAAGACACGAGACATCATCCCCAAGGCACACCAGGAGCACACATGCCAGCCCCACCATAAAGACATCACAGGAAACAGAGATGCCAAAACACAAAAAACATGCATCCTCATTGCAGACCTCACATTCCTCGCCCTCCAAGAGCCCTCCAAGATCTACAGCTGATCCTGAATCAGAACAGGAAGTTGCCCTGGCTGCCGTGGGCCTGTTGCGTGCCACAACTGCACCCTCCCAGTTCAGAGGGCTGTTGTGCACAAGACTTCCACTCCCACCCAGCCACCCCCTAGGAAGCATGGACAGAGAAGCAGTGAGGTAGTGGTAGCTCCAAAACAGGGGAGGCAGGGTAGAAGACCACCCCCCCAAGCGTACAACCAGATCCAAAGGTTTTCCCCGGAAGGATCCACGAGCACCTGCTCCACTTTCTGGGAAGAAGGAAGCTGTTGTGGTCACCTCACCTATCCCTTGGCCCAAAACACTTGTGGGCTATCGTATCCCCAAGCAAGTGAGGCCCAGCCCTCCACATGCAACATCAGCCACTGAGCCTCACCAGTGCATTTCACCACCTCCCCTTGCGACGACTCCACCAGGACCAGCCAGCCCTCAGGCTCCCACATCCAGGGATCCCTCTACGTCAACCAGTTCTCCCCCTCCCAGGTCCAGTCCTCCGACTACCCCAGACAGTCATCCCTCACCGTGTTCCGGTTCTCCACAAATTTGAAGCAGAGTCCCCCTTCCCACCCCATCCCTCCCTGAGCGGTGCCTGAGCTGCCCATTTGCTGGCCATATCCTGGTGATATTCCCATGGCTGTGGACTGTGTTTAAATCATCTGTGTGGAATTTCAAAGCACACCTGTGCAGACTTGAGTATGGACTGGCCTTTGCCTTTAATGTTTTGCACTTTACATGCTGATACTGAGTTTATGTAATACAAATATATATTTATGTTCTGAGCGTTGTCGCTGGCCTTACTAATAATTCTGTACAATGTATGTGTATCTGTTCATCGGTTCAATGCTCGGAATTCACACTTTCCCATTGGCATGTACTTCAGTTGATATAGCATGTGTTCTCAGAGGTTACGGCAACTAATGTCCACTTTTGACTCTGAGGATTGATGGGGGCGAGCTGCTTGTCTGTGATGGTCCACTCTGGTCCTGTCATTATGTGAGATGAGCTCTACTTACTCACACATGTCAGCTTTGTTTGATCTCCATCATGAGAATCTTTTCCAATTTACATGTTGACTTGAGGGGTGGACAGGGTACAACATATCTGTGTGATCTATCTTGATGTGTACACACTTGTGTAGGTGTCTAGTCATCTTGGATAGGTATGGCTTCATAATCAAATGAATGGATGTACATGTGCTTACTGGAGTCATCAGAAAGTGTGAGTGTCCTGTCATTAGCAGAGGTGTTGATGTGTATGTGCCCTTGAGAATTGCCCTTTCACACATGTGTGATCCAGTTGATGAGTGCCTGTTTGTTTCCATGATCAAACACCTTGTATAGTGTTTGTGGACATGTTGGGGTTGTTGCCGTAGCAGTGGGCAGTGTGTCATTGTAACCTCACAGTCCTAGGGTACACCTACATCTTATCCACATCATTTGTGAGTATGCAGAGTGTGTCACTGCAATGTCTGTGTTGTGTGTCTTGGGATACGGCCTGGCTCTTGCTTACCTTTGTTCTCACTGTGCTGCATGTCTCTGGGATACAAACATGATATGTGGGTTTTAACATGCATTGCTGTCACTTTCCACTTTATGGTCTCCAATAGGTCTGATTCCTAGCAGTCACAGTCATACCAATGAGGCCGACACAATGGGAGATACTCCACTATGGCTTTTTGCTCTGTACACTCCTCACTTGTGCAATTCACCACTTCAGTCAATCCATGTGCCACCTCATGCCATGCACATGTTTAACCCTCCCCACCACTCCATGTTGTGACACTGTACTGTGTGCAAATGATTTGTATCCAGAAGCATTGTGGCCCTCAGCACTGTTTCAGTAGGTGATATGTGCTATTTGAGCCTACTTGATTTCAGTCATGGTTGATGAGGTACAGTACAGATGTATTTCCAGCACAGTCCTCTTGTCTTGTTCCAGCATGGATGTTTGCCTGGGTTGTGTAGCAGTAGTGGATAGCAAAAGTGTATAGCTGTTTGCAGCGACACTGCTACCCATCGTGGGCATGCATATTCCTCACTTTCCAGTCTGCATTGTATACACTCCCAGCCCCAAAGCAAATCTGCCACCTTGAGCCCGATTGGAGCTGTGTGAGTGGTGCTTGTAGGTGGGGGAGAGGGGAGCAGCGTGCCAGGTAAAGTCAGCACAGGGCAGCCTTCGGGGCCCTGAAGGTGTCACTTATGTAAATTGAGGGAGCCTCACACATTGCATTTCGCATGTTTCCCCAAACATCGTAGAGCCGTAGAGCCGTCCCTGCTTGCACGCTTGCTGGGAGTTGTTGTTGTACCGGGGTTGCATGCGTGGATATGTTTTGGACGTACCTCTGCTGTAGAGCACGGCGGCATCTTATCTGCTGGTGATGCATCAGGTAGAGCAGCGGAAAGGCCTGTAGAGCAAGATCCATGGCGGCTCTGGTCGTGTGCGGGTGTTGTGCTTCGACTTTTCCTCTCCGTAGTTGTGCTTCCACCATCCACGATGAGGTGGTATTTACGCCGCGGTGGGATTGGCTGTTTGATACATCTTAATCTGGTTGGTGGACGGGTCGTGATTCTGCACGTAGTTCTTGCTCTATTGGCTCTGTCCGCCACCCTTGCGTAAGGAAAAAACGTGTGGAACCTGAAACACCGTGGCGGTCAGGAAATGGCCTACGTTAGCCCATCGTAATATGGCGGCCACAATCACTGCATCAGGAGCGGGCAAATCTACATTTTTCCGCCACCACTACGGATGCACTTCCATCCGGCATCTTAATCGACCCCTTAGCGTAGAATATGCAACTAATAGCAATTTTGCTTATGAAATTAAAAAGCTAATGGCACTAGCATACGTCCCAATAACTGATGTAGCAGAACACTACAATCTAATAATAGAAAGCCTCTACTACCAAACAAATGAACATAAACTAAGTCCCCTACTCGACTATTTCGAGGATACCTGGGTGGGAAGGCTACACAGATCCGAACACAGGAGACAGCCCAAATACCACATTCCATGGTGGAATGTATATAACAGTACCCTAAACAAAGAAGCAAAAACTAATAACACTGTGGAAGGATGGCATAATGCACTCCAAGCCTCAACAGGCCGAACCCAACCAACCATATATAAATTACTACAATCAATCCAAAAAGAACAAAGCAACCAACAACTAAGACTTGAACAGTCTGTAAAACAACTAGGTCCAAAACTAACTAAACAAACTAAAACAATGTTCGAGCACTTACAATACAAAGTAAGCCTCTACCCAAACACTAAAGGGCTAGAATATCTAGAAACAATAGCTAAATTCCTACTTTTAAACAATAATACAAAAACATAGAAAAATCGTAATTGTGAAATGAATTCTTAAATAAACATTTCTATGCAAACATCTAAAATATAACTATTATGTCAATTAATTTTAATTTTTAAAAAAAAATAATTGACATAAATATATTTTATATATTTAAAAATTTCAATAACAATTTCAAAAATTACATATCCCTCCCATTGTAAATAATTTAAAATAACTTACTTTTTTGTTGCTGAAGAATTGAATCCCAACTGCCATAAATAAATCCAAACGAGTAAAAATCCCAAAACTTAGTTAAAAGTCCCCCAATTTTTTTTTAAAATACAACTGTGTAAAATATAATCCGCCGGCAACATATCCATAGACTTGAATCCATTAAAAACCCCAAAAATGTAATTAAAAAAAGAAGCGCTCCAGGAAAACTCGAAAAACTAAAGGAACTGTAAAATAATTATTAGTTTACTAGAAACTAATACACAGTTCCTTAAAAAAAAAAGCAACCTTCTCCCAACTGCAACTTCCAAACGACAAAAACCTGTGGAAAAAACAACACAATCCCTCCCGCACAAATATACAATAAAATCATTAAAAAACACACATAAACATACTAATAACACCATACTCTAAACAATTATTAAACATATAGAATATACCCTAACACCTACCTATCAACGCACTAACCGCATTTCGCATACGCAAACCTACAAACGAAACCTCACAAAAAACACAAAATACTAACATTACATACACTATAGACTACCTAACTACCTTCGCCCTACACCTAAATTAAGCCTAAAAGTAATTAAATTAAACTTACCTTAACCGATGCGACGCAGCTTCCAACCGTGAGCTTCTCCCCTCAGAAATGACCTAAAACAACACAGATAGCCTACAAAATACAACTTAGTTTAGAAAATGGCTACCTAATTGAAATAATAAAAATACTTTTTACATTAAACTCAATGTACATTAGAAATGTAATACAAAAAAATGTTTCAAAATACTATTTAATATTACTAATGTACAAAATGTTGTTTCTTTGCTGTTTAAAAATGTTAAATTATAATAGTAAATATTAGAAAATAAAAAATATGTATTATTATACATTAAAATAAAATATGTTAACTTACCAATGTGTTAGAAAAAATTGTACTGCTTGCTAAAAATCGTGAAAAAATGTGTATTAATGTTAAAAATATTTTTCTTTTTCAAAATGCTTTCTTACCTTGATAATTTTATTTGTATTTACAATTTCAATAATATTAAACAAAATATAATATTATTTATTAGAAAATATGCAAAAAATATAAAAAAGTTATACAATGAAAAAATTGTAAAACAATATATGTTATTAAAAATGTACACTTAGGGGCCGATTCCGATCTCGGCCGGTAAGGCTCCGAATCGGATTCGGCTTAACCGGATCCGATTCGGAGCCCTATTGCCCGACCGATTCGTACGCGCGTCCGGGCGAGCGAGTACGATGCGAAATCGCCGACCGACTCGTCCGGGCGTCCCGACCGCTCCGACCGACTCGTTCCCGGGTCTAACCGCACCGACCGACTCGCTCGGACTCGACTCGCACCGCGCAATGGAGACGTTCCCCGGCCGGGTAAGTACGATGCGCGCCGCGAGCAGTCCGACCGAGTCGCGCACTCTGGCTCGAAAGAGCAGTCGGAGCCGTACTTTGGGGGTCCGTGTCGGACCCCCCTGTACGCGTAGCCGCGCGAGTCGCACACAGGGGGGACCCATGGGTCCCCCCTACCTGTGCGTGTACGGCACGAGTCGCTTCGCAGCGTACACGCTGTAGGGGGCGCCCTTGTCCGCCTCGCACCCATTGAGTCAATGGGAGCCCGCGTACGCGTAGTATGACAGGCTCCCATTGACTTCAATGGGAGTCCGACCGATGGCATACGTGCGCATCGTACTCGTTCGGTCGGGCTGCACGGGTCCGATTCGGTCGGAAATCTCTCTGGGTCCGGCTCGGTCGGAGAGATTTCCGGCCCGAATCGAAATCGGCCCCTATATGTAATTATGTAATGCATATTTACAATGTAAATAAATATTCTATAACTGTTACCTAACAAATATGTATTAAAAAATGTATAAAAACCAGTGGACAACTACATATTTTATTTGTAAAAAATGTACATATTTACCAAGTTCTCCATTATAAAAACATAAAAATGTTTATGCTGACTTTACTTAAATATTATATGTTTATGTTTAAATATGTACTAAAAATGCAATGTATCCAAAAATAAAAAATGTTTATTATTATTTCTCTGTATGACAATATATATATCAAACAATGTTAATAAAAATAAATGCATATTATTTATTTGCTTGAGTCTTTGAATGAAAATAAAGACATAAATAAAATATAAATATTGTTTTGTATTTAATTCCTATATTCATTTTTTTCTGTATTTACAATAAAATGTTTATCTTAAATTAATTGTCAGACATAAATTAATTTATTTAATACACATATATAAAATACTATTACCACTTAAACATACATTTTTATCATTAACCTTACTCCAAAATAAAGAACTAAGTTTTTACTATTCCCACTCTACACTATACCAACTCAGGGAAACTGCTGGACACTAAACATATAGGGGCATATTTACAAGCCCCTTGCGCCACTTTTGCGTCATTTTTAACATGGGAAAAGTGATGCAAAAGTGGCGCAAGGGGCTTGTAAATCTGCCCCATAGAATTTACTGTCCCCACTCCAAACTATATTAACTCAGGGAAGGTGCTGGGCACTAAACATATATAATTTACTATTCCCACTCCAAATTATATTAACTCAGGGAAGATGCTGGACACTGAACCTATTTAATTTACTATTCCCACTCCAAACTAGAAAAAGTCAGGGAAGGTGCTGGACACTAATCCTATATAAATTACTATTCCCACTCCAAACTAGAAAAAGTCAGGGAAGGTGCTGGACACTAAACATATACAATTTGCTATTCCCACTCCAAGCTGTATTAACTCAGGGAAGGTGCTGGACACTAAACCTATTTATATTACTATTCCCACTCCAAACTAGAAAAAGTCAGGGAAGGTGCTGGACACTAAAGATATATAATTTACTATTCCTGCTCCAAACTATATTAACTCAAAAGTAGGTGCTGGACACTAAACCTATTTAATTTACTATTCCCACTCCAAACTATACTAACTCAGGGAAACTGCTGGACACTAAACCTATTTAATGTACTATTCCCACTCCAAACTAGAAAAAGTCAGGGAAGGTGCTGGACACTAAACCTATTTAATGTACTATTCCCACTCCAAACTAGAAAAAGTCAGGGAAGGTGCTGGACACAAAACCTATTTAATGTACTATTCCCACTCCAAAATAGAAAAAAATCAGGGAAGGTGCTGGACACTACACATATATAATTTACTATTCCCACTCCAAACTATATTAACTCAGGGAAGATGCTGGACACAAAACCTATTTAATGTACTATTCCCACTCCAAACTAGAAAAAGTCAGGGAAGGTGCTGGACACTAAACCTATTTAATGTACTATTCCCACTCCAAACTAGAAAAAGTCAGTGAAGGTGCTGGACACTACACATATATAATTTACTATTCCCACTCTAAACTAAATTAACTCAGGGAAGGTGCTGGACACTAAACATATATGATTTACTATTCCCACTCCAAAATGTATTAACTCAGGGAAGGTGCTGCACACTAAACATATATAATTTACTATTCCCACTCCAAACTATATTAACTCAGGGAAGGTGCTGGACACTAAACATATATAATTTACAATTACCACTCCAAACTAGAAAAAGTCAGGGAAGGTGCTGGACACTAAACATATATAATTTACTATTCTCACTCCAATTAATATTAAATCAGGGAAGGTGCTGGACACTAAACATATATAATTTACTATTCTCACTCCAAACTAAATTAACTCAGGGAAGGTGCTGGACACTAAACATATATAATTTACTATTCTCACTCCAAACTAAATTAACTCAGGGAAGGTGCTGGACACTAAACATATATAATTTACTATTCCCACTCCAAACTGTATTAACTCAGGGAAGGTGCTGCACACTAAACATATATAATTTACTATTCCCACCCCAAACTATATTAACTCAGGGAAGGTGCTGGACACTAAACATATATAATTTACTATTCCCACTCCAAACTATATTAACTCAGGGAAGGTGCTGGACACTAAACATATATACTTTACTATTCCCACTCCAAACCATATTAACTCAGGGAAGGTGCTGGACACTAACCTTTTTTCCCTCTTCTATCCCTCTACTGTCCTTCTCAATCCAAATAACTGACTAATATCCACCACTCAAATTACTTTCATATTTCACTATACTAATTAACCGTCAGGAGCCCTTCCGAGCAAGATCGGAATCGGGCCCTAAGTGGAAAACAAAGAACAACTGCTGCTGAGTTCAGAGGAGCTCTCAAAATGACACTACGAAATGTTGTGCGGTGTGGGAATCATTAACTATTTTCATTAGTCTGGTCCGTGATCTGTGGCACTTGGCAGGGCTTTACAGGATTAAGTGAGGAGGAGGAGAGTTTGAACAGGGTTTTGATCTTTTTGACACTTCCATAGAGGTCTTCTACTAATACTTTTTTCCTTTAGGAGATGTTTTTTTTGTATTCCTTCAGGAGGGGGATATAATAAATCCTTTCTTTAAGCCTTGGATATTTTGTGCATTTGGCTTCTGTGCGGTGATTAACATATTTCAATTTTTTAGTGTCAGTGACTACCATGATACTACGTGAAATTAAATCCTAAACGCACCAATAGCGGCAATCTCTGATAAAAAAGATCTGCTAAGTTTAATATAGTAATTAAAGATCTCCGGGCAAGATGAAACTTACACTTTGTAGAGGAAGAGCAGGTAGGCAGCAGAAAGTTGAAACTATGGGGCAGATTTACCACTCTTTCATGCAGCGCAGTGCAGCAACCGCAAATGCTACGCTGCTGCTGCACTGAGCTGCGTGAAAAGGAGAAAGGAGGAGAGCACCTAGTTTACTGAAACATGGCACTCCCCTCCCCTTTCCCTAGCACCGGCACTGAATTCAGCTGCTGTGCACCATGGAGACACTTTTGCGCCATGGTGTAACAGTGTCCCTGTGAGTCTAGCATAGGTTTTGTACTGGAAGGGTAACCTGCAGAACAAAATACTATGCATAGACTGACTTAAGCCATTTTCCCTCTTTGCATGTGTGCTGTACAGTGCAGCATATGTACAAAGTCGGAAAAGGAAAGAGAAATTAAAGCATTCCTCTTTCCTTGCACCTACTTCAAAAGGGCGCAGCTTTCTGATGCTAAACTCTGTCTACTTATTTAGTAAATTGGGTTTAGCATCAGAAACCTTGGATGGTTGCATGGGAATGCCCATGTTCCGCGCCTGGTACGCTCCCTTGGCGCTAAGTAATGCAAAGCAATGCATAAGCGCTGCTTTGCTTTACCTTTACATTATGTCCAGCGCTAAAAAAGTGTTGTGCTGGAAAGTAAATTGGAAAAGAAAGATTTTGCGCTGATTTGCGCTCTTTTTGTCACACAAACACGGCATAAAATCTTAGTAAATCTCCCCCCGTATGTTACTGAGAAAAGGTCTGTATTTTTGTGTAACGTGAACCAGGCTGAGAGGAGTGTGTTGTAGCCGCCAATCCAATCTAAATAGCCTGATTCTCTGGCCACACTAATCTCAGAATGCTGTTAATCGAAATCAAATGGATTGAAGTAAAAATGCCATTTAAAGTATGCCTTTTATGTGAGCCAATTCATTTACAAGTTGTGAGAAATCCATGTCAGTTACCCTTGCCAGAAACAGTTGGGCCTGTGATTCATCCTCTTTTGCTAGCCACTTAGATCCCTAAGCATTATAAGTCCTATATGGTCTAAGTAAGAGAGTACTTTTCCAATCGTTAAACAGGGACACATAGTAATTCATTGAACTAGTAGACAAGTTGGAATTTAGGCAAAAGTGATGGAGAAATTTAGATCCAGAAATGATGTATATGTTTTTGATCGGTGTAATAGCCATGCAAATAATGGCAAGGCTCACCGCCTTTCACTTTGCAAAGGATGTAGTACCCAGGAGCCAAGTTTGTACTCTATATTTATGTATTTAATTGGTGAAAAACATATCAGCCAGTTCTTGGTGTTTAATCACTTACCTGGTGTAGAACAGGTCCCCAAAATGAGTGTTAGCTTATTGGATACATAAAGTGCACAATAATTCCCCCATGCAAGGTGTCTGTGTGTTTAGGATGCCAGAGACTTCGATATTACAGCTGGCAACGTGTGTTATTTAAAGCATTTCTGTTGCGTAGGGCAGTGGTGTTCTTGGCTCTATTAGGTGATAGGATTTTCTTTTAATGCAAATTCACCAAAGACAGATGATGTGTTGTGCAAAAGAGCATGCCACATTCTGCACCAAATGGCAGCTAATAGCACAATACCCTGCGCCGCAGCCTGTTGCTGCACAGCTTGTGCTGCATGCCTGAAAAAGATGTTCATCTACATGGAGTTCAGAAGAAGCATTGGAGGTTTGTCACTGATGTCAGGGAGTGACGTCCACTCACCTAAGTGTGCACCACAAATCAGGGGTGCCAGCCTTTGAATTTCTTGGGCTGACAGGAGTCAAAATCCAGACAGCAGAACTAGGAATTAATCATTCATGCAGGTGGCTGTATGAGAGACTCTATAGGGCATATTTACAAGAGCATTGTGCCACTGGGGTGTCACTTTTTGTGATGCGCGGTGGTGCTGTGCCCTGATCCATATTTACAAGACGGAGCTAAGCTACTTTGCGTGGCTTAACGCTGCTTTGTTAATATGGTCCTCCTCGATGCAGTTTTCTGAAGCATAGGGGAGTGTAATGGGTATTACTGTGTGCATTCCCATGCAAAACCCATTGCTTTTTGTCACTGCTCCAGATTTACAAGGATCTGTAAATACGAGGCAGCACCAAAAATGTACGCCTCCCCAGGGGAGGTGTAAGAGTGGCACAACAAGAAGAAATACTTTTATTTCTCCTAGTTTTTTGCTCTTTCCGTGTGTGCTGCATTCTGCAGCACACATAGAAGGAGTAAAACGCCATTGATTGTTTTTGTGGAGGAAGGTGTCTCTTACTGCACAACAACAATCATCTCTGCAAGGCAGGCACCCGTGCACCATTGTGCAAGGGTACCTGCGCTGGTGCTAGGCTGCTTTTTTTGCACTGGTGCAGGGGTGAGTATGGGTCATTCCTGTACTTAGAAAATGACGCAGCTCAACACAGCAAAATTGCTTGTGGCACTGTGCTGCGCCATTTTCTTGTAAATTTGCCCCTATATTGTGTGAGTGTCCTTGGGTATTTTTCTATCAATCCAGGCAGTAGGCTGTCAGCATTTGGAGTGATATGTCTTGAATCCATCAGGCAACCTTAAAGTCATCCCTTCCCCCGGCCAGTGATGTGTGCATGCCTGAATGTATACTGCAGGGTGAAGTTGCCAGGTATCTGTGCATCCCATACTGACATACCTCAGGGTTCAGACTGCTGTGCCAGGCAGTAATCCTTCACTTGGGCAGTTGGTGGATGGGCCCTGTATGGGCTGAGGGTCCTTGAATCTTTCCACCTCATCCTATACTGTGGATAGTTAGCTGCTGAAGTGAGCTCATCTGAGGTCTGCCACATAACTCTAAAGTCAGCACATCTGACACCAGGTAATGACATCTACATGCCAGAGAATAAGTCATGGCTCAGATGTGCCAGCCTCTGCACTTTCCGGCTGACAGGGGTGAGAGTCAAGATATCCAAATCAGGCAGTAGTTCTTCAGGCAGGCGTCCAGTGGAGCAACACAATCTGAGCTTGAGCCTTCACTCGTACCCCCGAGATCAGGTTGTCAGCAGCTGTAGTGGCTTAGCAAACATAAGAAATACATTTAGAGATTATGATCCATCTGAGATTGTTGACAATTCCAAGTCATCAAATGAGAGAACAGAGCTTTGCATTATCCTGTTGAACAACTATCAGAACATTAGAATGTTGAGCACTCCATTGCAGACAATGGAGTGCTCCAGGCTTCTATGGGCCGGTAGAAGCCCACATAACAACATTCTAATGTTGTTTTTCATTCACAGCTACTGCTGTGAACAAAAGCCTATCGGGGCCTGAGGGGATTTAAATCCCCTCTGGCTACTAGAGGCCTTTGTTTTATTTGTTAGAACAGTCTGCCCTGTAGTGGCAGAATGTTCTAATAGCCTTATAGCCCTCTGTAGCTGGGCTATACCGGCCATCAAAGTACCGCGCCCTTTTTAAAGGCCCTCGCCGAACGCTGGAGCGGGCCTTTAATGGCCGGTATAGCCTGCCACGGCTGGCTATAAGGCTATATTAGAATATTGGAATGTTGAGAGCTCTATTGAAGACAATGAAGTACCTCCAGGCTTGTAATGGCTGATATAAGCCTGAAGCTTCACATTCCAAGGTTTGTCTTTCTGTTCCTCCCTTTTTAATTTAGAAAGTTCTAACCTCAGTGGGTGGAGTGTTCTAATAGCTTATACCCCTTCTGCCTAAGGCTGTACCAGTTGTTAAAGGCCCTCTCGCTTGTTAGAGGCGCTTGCCTGTGGCTTGGGCCTATAACTCAGGTTCAGGGCCTTTGACAACCAGTATAGACCTCAGCAGTAGGCTATAAGGCTATAAACTATGACCAAATTAAAGATTGTAACAACATCCTTAGAAATGTAGAACATGGTATTTTTAATTAAATTCAAATTCCGCATGTAGTAACTTCAGAAAACTATTCCAAGTCAGTCCAAACTGTCAGTGGACATTAAGAAACAAGCAACAACTTCCCCATTCATATACATACAGCTTATTTTCAAAAAGTCAGGCTGCAATGTTTTCCACGCAGGCTGCTTACATTATAAGTGAAGCCATTTTTGTAAATATTAATTAGGTTTTTATAGAAGCAAGCCAGGAAACGTCATAGTGGTCCTAAATATAGGTGAGGTCAGCATGGTTTCAGACACAATGCTAGACTTCTTTCACCTCAGGCAGAAGAAGTCCTCAGTCCAGGCACCAATATACTGTTTCAAGTGTTGTGGTGATTGCAGACCTCCTCTAGGTAAAGCTAATGAAATGCAGGATGCCCTTTCATGAAAACAATTTAAAAACTGTAGATAGCAATGGAAATGGTAACATTTAGTTAAGCCTCCAATACAGTGAACTTTGCCATAACAAGAGTTGGTAAAACTGCAAATATGGAATATGGAGACATGCAGATTTACATTAAAATAGTTATTCTCAGTGGGAAAAGGTTTGAAATGTTTCTATTAACTATCAGAAGAAAACCAATCAGGAATGAGGAATTCAGGTGAAGATTATAAGAAGCTCAATTCTGGAATCCGAAAACATGTTTTTGGAACTAAAATCCATTCACCTGGTGAAAACTCAAGGGATGATTTTTCTGCTAGGCCATACATCAGAGAAGTGGCTAAATGAGTAGAACAGTAATTCTATTCTAAAGCTAAATTGAAGAGTGCAGTTAGCTCTTGTCTGTACTGCTACATCTATTTGCTGTGGACTTTAAGTGGCCAATCCCGATCTCGCTGGGAAGGCCCTCCTAGAGCCGTCCATAGCGTTACCTGCTGACCGACTCGTTCCAGGAGCCGGTCCGTCCAAACGACGAAGTACGAAGCGCAAATGTTTGCAATTCCCGAGCGACACGCACGCTCCGAATCCAGCGAGATTTTCCGTACAAGCTGGCTCCGTATACGCTGAATGGAGTCGTCCGGAGCCATTTCCGAAGCAGTTTCCGGCCGGCCAAGTATGATGCGTACTTCATACGCGCCGAAAAGGTCGCCACCTCCAGCACATCACAGCATCCGGAAGAGCTGTATTTCAGCTCCGATTCGCGCCACAACACGATCACCGCGTACGAGACGAAGCAGCCATGAATCTGATCGCACATGTCATCCCCATACTGTGTGCCTACGGTCGAATCAACAACCGGAACCGAAGTGTTCATCCCAGACGGCAAGTCAGACACCTACCACACACAAAAACGGCACGATCCTGCAAAAGGCAATACACCCATAGTGGGTGGATGTCTATCCCCACCAGCACTGTCCACCCCATAGGGGGTGGATGTCTATCAGTACCAGCATTGTCTACCTATAGGGGGGTGGATGTCTATCCCCACCAGCACTGTCCACCCCATAGCGGGTGGATGTCTATCCTCACCAGCATTGCCCACCCCATAGGGGGTAGATGTCCATCCCCACCAGCAATGTCCACCCATAGGGGTGGATGTCTATCCCCACCAGCACTGTCCA
The DNA here is from genome assembly GCA_963921515.1 of Calotriton arnoldi. Taxonomy (NCBI): domain Eukaryota; kingdom Metazoa; phylum Chordata; class Amphibia; order Caudata; family Salamandridae; genus Calotriton; species Calotriton arnoldi. The sequence goes on along the minus strand of CAWUFW010004592.1, from coordinate 1,028,359 downwards.
CCCCATAGGGGGTGGATGTCTATCCTCACCAGCATTGTCCACCCCATAGGGGGTGGATGTCTATCCCCACCAGCACTGTCCACCCCATAGGGGGTGGATGTCTATCCTCACCAGCATTGTCCACCCCATAGGGGGTGGATGTTTATCCTTACCAGCATTGTCTACCCCATAGGGGGTGGATGTCTATCCCCACCAGCTCAGTCTACCCCATAGGGGGTGGATGTCTATCCTCACCAGCATTGTCCACCCCATAGGGGGTGTATTTCTATCCCCACCAGCAATGTTCACCCCATAGGGGGTGGATGTCTATCACTACCGGCATTGTCCACCTATAGGGGGGTGGATGTCTATCCCCACCAGCAATGTACACCCCATAGGGGGTGGATGCCTATCACTACCAGCATTGTCTACCTATAGGGGGGTGGATGTCTATCCCCACCAGCACTGTCCACCCCATAGGGGGTGGATGTCTATCCTCACCAGCATTGTCCACCCCATAGGGGGTGGATGTCTAACCCCACCAGCAATGTCCACCCCATAGGGGGTGGATGTCTATCACTACCAGCATTGTCTACCTATAGGGGGGTGGATGTCTATCCCCACCAGCACTGTCCACCCCATAGGGGTGGATGTCTATCCTCACCAGCATTGTCCACCCCATAGGGGGTGGATGTCTATCCTTACCAGCATTTTCCACCCCATAGGGGGTGGATGTCTATCCCCACCAGCACTGTCCACCCCATAGGGGGTGGATGTCTATCCTCACCAGCATTGTCCACCCCATAGGGGGTGGATATCTATCCCCACCAGCAATGTCCACCCCATAGGGGGTGGATGTCTATCACTACCAGCATTGTCTACCTATAGGGGGGTGGATGTCTATCCTCACCAGCATTGTCCACCCCATAGGGGGTGGATGTCTATCCTTACCAGCATTGTCCACCCCATAGGGGTGGATGTCTATCCCCACCAGCAATGTCCACCCCATAGGGGTGGATGTCTATCCTCACCAGCATTGTCCACCCCATAGGGGGTGGATGTCTCTCCCCACCAGCAATGTCCACCCCATAGGGGGCCGGATGTCTATCACTACCAGCATTGTCTACCTGTAGGGGGGGTGGATGTATATCCCCACCAGCAATGTCCACCCCATAGGGGGTGAATGTCTATCACTACCAGCATTGTCTACCTATAGGGGGGTGGATGTCTATCCCCATCAGCACTGTCCACCCCATAGGGGGTGGATGTCTATCCTTACCAGCATTGTCCACCCCATAGGAGGTGGATGTCTATCCCCACCAACACTGTCCACCCCATAGGGGGTGGATGTCCATCCCTACAAGCATTGTCCACCCCATAGGGGCTGGAGGCCGAACACTCCCCCACTACTGTCATGCCAAGATTGTGTTTTGTGTGAAAACTGCCTGCAATAGTGACACAAAAATGAAAAAATTACAGAAACCCCCATCACTGTAGTGACCAAAAGGTGAGTGTGGGGTTCAAAGCCCCAGCATTGTCAGGCACATTGGGGACATGGGGTATAACCCCCCCTCACTGCAGTGACCAAAAGAAGAGTGTGGGGTTCAAAGCCCCAGCATTGTCAGGCACATTGGGGACATGGGGTATAACACCCCCATCACTGCAGTGACCAAAAGGTGAGTGCAGGGTTCAAAATAACAGCATGTGCAAACAATCATGTATGATCATTGGGCCTAAAACCACAAGCAATGTAGTGACAAAGTAGTGGTTGTGTGCCAAACAAACACAGATCTGTTGAGGCAAACATTGTTGTGCTTAAAAAAATACCCTCAGCCATGTGCAGCCAATAATTGCCATTGGGGGCTAACACTGCCACCATTGTTCAATTGGACAATGTAAGAAGTGACCATCAAAATGCATAAACACATATGTTCACAAACAGACACACATACAAAGGAATCCTTCGGAAACCACAGTTTTTACGAGATCCTGTTCCACACTGTGGCAGCAATGGGGAATTGTAAACATGATGAATGTGCAGACTGAAGATGTAGGAGTCCCAGGTCCAGTAGATATAAAACCTCAACCAATCATCCACTCAATGCCCCTCTAAGCCAGTATAAATACATGGGTGAAGATGCACTAAGACAACCAGCCAGCCACACACTGCAGAACAAACACAACATGTGTGTGTGTGTGGAAGTGTCTCTAGGCTACGCCAACACACATGATGGGGGCTGAACTCCACTGAGACATATGCGTGTTGAGTATAATCCAGAAGTATCTCCAGAATTGTGTTACTGAATGTGGTAAATCAGGCATTGTTTGATGAGCGGGTTCACAACAGTCACATGTGAAACAAGCTTGGCGGAACAACAAACAATACATAAAGAGACTGACTCTCTACCGCAGTACCCTCAAGGCCACCATACTGTGGTGACAGTATCCTGTCGGATTACCCTCTGTGATGATAAATGAGGATGTGGCCCATACTTCAGAGCACACTCACTCTTGCGCACTGTGTCACGTGTCTTGACAGAACAACTTTCATCACACATACCCAAACATTACTCACATGGCATGGCCTGTAATGTAAGGCCACAATGTAGGTACGGCCTTGCCAAGAGACAAGTCACATTTGGCCAGTCTAAGCACCACACACCTTGATCAGCAGCAATGTGCATCAGCTAAGCCTACATTGACTGGTGACATTGCACATGCACCCATGACAATCCCAGGGGTGGTGGTGGGATCTGTGTTTTACAAACACAATACATATAGCTAGTCATTACACCTGGTGAAATTTGGATGGAGTACATGTGCATAACGTGAAATGTATCAGGCACATAGGGAAATTTAACACTGTCCCAGAACAATGAAACACTCAAGGAGACCTACAAAGAAGACATGTTGCCATCAACCGAGAGGGAAGGGTAGAATCTGCTGAGTGTGAGCAGTGATACACACATACAAGTGCCAAACTCCCAAAAATAGATTACAGAATAAAAACACGCTGATGTTGGTAGCTCAAATGTGACTCAGGGAATACAGAATATGTTAAATGTGTGTTTGACCACAGTGCAGGTCCTTATATCAACCCTACCCAGGGATGACACCATAATGACTCAATGTTTCCCATGTACCCACATCCCGGACACTCAAAGTCAAATAGGTTGACAAAGCACTGGACAACACAGCAAGCCATGCAAACAGGAACATCTGCAGGGACTACAGTCTTAGTAGAAAAAGGGCTTGGAACACAGAGAAGTCATGCTCACAGAACACACACCATGGGCTCAGGAAATGTCACAGATTAACACACTGCCATGAGGTGATTTCACTACTGTGGAAGGTCAGCTGTGTCAAGCTTGGTCTTGGCAGGGGTCTACCATGTCAGAATGAGACTCGGTCATCGATCCAACCATTACAACACACAGAATACTTTGGTCCCATCAGCCTGTGTTCAGGTGTGTCTCCAAAGTCATCTGCACATAGTCAAAATTCATGTTTTCCAAGTTGCACTGATGAGACAGATGACTTGTTCATCATCAATGCACAATTCTGTATGACCATTGGAGACGGGCGTACCGTTAAAAACATTTACAATGTCTACAAATGTCAGCCCGACATATGTGCAAAAGTGTAAGCCAAAGATGGGAGGTTGTGAAATGAATGTCACACTCCTTGTCCAAAACAATGTGGATCCTGACAACCTGCAATTGCAGTCAATGATGACTCTGATACATACTGTAATAGGAAACATATACCATGGCCCATATGCAGTCCATTACATCACTATATCATTTTTGTCACTAAACAAGATTTCAACAGCAATTTCAGTACACTCATAAGCAACATTATGTACACGAAGTGCAAATCAACAAAATAACAAAAATAAGCTTTATTCAGCATTTGCATATGAATATTCAGTAAACCAGATTACCAATAAGGCCAATGGCCAGTCCATGTTAATGAGTCCTTCAGGGGGTAAACATGATGAGTCGTTATCCATTGCTTGCCTGCACTGACATAACTAGGGGACATCTCCCCATGGAGGGGCATCTTTAGGGGCAGGCCAGGCACCGCAGGGACTGGATTAGGGTGTACCAGTATGGGTTATGGGAGGGATGGGGGCTACTGGAGTGTCCATATCAACTGCAGTGGGCATGTCGGATTGAGGGGGTTGTGGCTCCACTTCAGTGGACATGTTGGATTGAGGGGGTTGTGGCTCCACTGTAGTGGACATGTCTTATAGAGGGGTTGTGGCTCCAGTGCAGTGGACATGTCTGATAGAGGGGGTTGTGGCTCCACTGCAGTGGACATGTCTGATAGAGGGGGTGGGGGCTCCACTGTAGTGTCTGGAACTGACTGAGGGTGTGGTGTTGTGGGAGTGGAAGTGCTTGTGGTAGGGGGGAGGGCCTTATCATCTTGGGGATGGTGTAATGGTGTGTGGGTGAACCTGGGATGGCTTGTGATGTGTGAACTTTGGGAGGGGTGGCCTGGGCTCGGAGGATGTAGATTTCGTGGTGGAAGTGTGGGATGGTGGTAGGGTTTTGCTTTTCTTTGTCCTGGGGGATGTACGGGTGGGGGCCTCAGTGTTCCTACGTGCGGTGGTGGATCTCCTCTCTGCGGCTAGTGATTTCCTCTTCCCCTTGCGAGTCTGGTCTGATGTCTCAGTGGGGACGAGGACAAGGTCACAGAGGAAGACCCTATGGGAAGGGGGGGTTGCAGGAGAGTCAAGGGTAGGGGTTTTGGAGGGAGAGGCAGATGAGGAATGCGGTGTGGCTGTGGATGGGTGTGTGTGGTTTTTTGCCCTATCCACTGTGTGTGTGATGTCAGTCCCCTGAGTGTGTGTGTGTGTTTGTTTGGACTTTGTTTTCGGTGGCTGTAGGCTGCTTGTGTCTGTTGGGGTGTGTGCATGTGCCTGTGTGAGTGTGCTTTGGGCAGGTAGGTTAGTGTGGATGTGGATGGGGCAGAGGTAGGAGGGGTGAGGGACTGTTGTAGGAGGGACACTGCTGCCATCAGTGAGGAGGCCATGGACTGATTTGTCCGCTGGAGGGCAGACATGTCTGATGACATGCCCTCCATGTATGACACCAATTCTGTCAATAGACTGGTGTGTGCATGGAGGACACTCAGCATGGATGTCTGCCCCACATGTATCTGTTTGAGCAAGTCCACAGACTCCACACTCAGGGCAGCAGGGGTGACAGATGCAGGGGGCGCGGTGCCTGGACCAAAGGAGACATGCTCCCTAACACGGGAGTGTCCACAGACCTTTGGAATGGGAGTAGCTGGGAGGGTGGAGATGGTGGTGGTGGCGGGGACAGACTCTGTTGTTTTGGCCTCTGCTTTGATAACACCCACCACCACAAGGGAGTCATCACTGGAGCTGGATTGGTCCTCAGCTGATGTTGATGTTTCTGAGTGGCCCTCAGTGTGGCTCCCCTCACCCTCTGTGCCACTGTGTCCCTCCTCTGCCTCCTCAGTGGACCCAGTCTGGCTAGCCGCTTCCTCTTGGTCCGTGGAACTGTCTCCTCCAGTAGCCGTAGATTATGCTGTGAACAAGCAGGAGAAACAGATTCACATCAGTCATCTGCATAGACTTGACACATGAGTTTTATCACAACACATTACAGAGCAAGCCCTTGCATAATGTTAATGCCACTTTTTAAAATCATTACACATATGTGAACATGGCACTTGTCAGTCTGCCAGTGAACCATTGTTCCCAAACACATGATGGCAATGGAACCATCTGTTAGATGTATTTAAAATTCCACTTAATATATGGCCAAGGACGCACTATTTTGCCTGTTGTCTGATCTGTAATGCTCCTGATCATGTGTCATTACAATCATGTCTCATCTCATGCAAGGGAGTCTTGAAGTGGCACAGCAAATGGGATGGACAAATTAATAAATTGACATGATGAAAATACTTCAATCCCCAGTCACCATGATGGGCTTTTGTCTAGGCCTGGGCGGAAAACTACGCTACGCTCGCGTAGTTTGCGTAGTTTGCGCAACTACGCGCTACGCGAATTGCACGTAGCACAGTGCAAAAACACGTAGCGTAGCGGGCATTTTTTGCTTGCTCGCGGTCCTCAACGTCAAGTTGGCGACCGCGAGCGAGCAAAATGACATCCCGGCGAGACTTTTTCCTCATTCGCGATCAGCAACATCAAGTTGCCGATCGTGAGCGTGGAAAATAAACGTCCCGGCGAGATTCTCAACGCGGGGAGGTCAGGTTTCTCATTGCGAGTGGTCGCGTATGCTCGCGACTGCTCGCGATGAGAATCTACCAGCCGCGTTGAGAAAACTGCCGCTCGAGTACAAATCTACACGAGTGGCAGAAAACGACCGCTTGCACTGTGCAAGATGCCGTTTGCAATGATTGCACAGTGCGGACAAGCATCCCGCACTGTGCAATCATTGCGAACAGCATTTCCTACCGCACTACGCACTTCGCGTAGTGCTACGCGTAGCTCGCGTAGTGCGACGTGCACTTTGCGTACCTACGCGTAGCGCTACTACGCGAACTACGCCGAGGGTTACTTATGTCTTGAACGTCAATGCTATAATGGTGTGCATGCAGGACAACAGACAAGTACAAATACTGCATCCTCAAGATTTTTCATGTGGCACACTATGCCACAGGCCTGTATGGCTAAACAGTCAGTACTGACTCTTGTTACAGGGGCAGTGAATCCCAACTTTACAGTCAGCACCGTGTCACACCCATGTATTCACTGTTAAAGCAACATCTGTAGTGGTCAAGTATACATGTCCCCTACGTGCTACACACATTTTAAACACTTTGACAAACTCACATTGTTCTACTGAGACATTGGAGTATATGAATTCACAAATCTGGATACATGAACATTTTGCAAGCTCCCAAGAACATAGTAATGCAGCATATACATATATGTCGAAGCCACAATTATGCAGAGTCAAGGGATAACACACATATGTTTTGTCCTGTGTACTGAGCCAATTTCCATACATTAGATGTCTGTCCATATTTGACATATTTGTCACATGTGTAAATATAAAAGTTCTGCCTATACACACTGACACAGAGTCAGACACATGTAGTTCAATTTTGCAATGGTTAAAGTGTTGCCTGACACCCAAAATAGGATGTGACAGTGTCTTAGATATCCTGAGTTGGAATACTTGTCCTTGGTCCATGTGAAACATGGGATTCCCGGAGCACTAGGCAGGTGACTCCACATTTTTAACCCTTATCCATTTCATTTGTCTGAGGCATCAACAGTGGTCTTACCTGCTGCACAGGTGTGTAGTGTATTTCTCACAAACCTGTGTTGACCCAGATCAGCAAATCTAACATTTATGTATGGACCACACAGAGTACAGGTCATATTTCTGACAATGTGCTGACACATGTCAGACAATTACCTCACTCATGATGATCAACTCAATGTACCTGCTGTATATGGCGTTGTTCACATTAACCTTGGACTACAGCAAATACACAGGACCCAAGTGACACATGTCACAGACGGAAAGGGACACACCTGGGCATCAGATGAGAATGGGGCATCATTACATTTTGCCACATAAGTGTTGTCTCAGCAGACAGACGACCTGTGAGAGTGTTACCAGGCTGAGGGAGTGCAACATGCATGTCAGACATAGTTCAGCAAAATGGCACAAACTCACCCACTCCTTGCTGCTGTCTGGCCTTCAACTGCCCATCCAGGTCAGGGAAGACCACCGTCAGTATCCGGAGCATGTGGGGGGTCAGGGTCCGTCGTCCACCCCTTTTGCGAGGAGGTGACAGCTTCAGCTGGACTCTTGCAATCCTCCGGGTCCAGCCACGGCGGTCCTGCCATCTCTTCTGGCAGTGGCGGATGCAGCGTTTGAAGACCCCCACAGATCTCACAGCCCGGACGATGGTCAGCCAAATGTCCTGCTTGTTATGGGCGTCGACCTGTAAGGATGACATAGTGACACACCATTACTACACATGCTACATGTTTGTTCATCACACAATTGGACATATAGGTCATTGTTAGAAGGGCATATAATGTATAAAGGTTGTACAAGTATCATCAGGGGCAGTCGTCTTGTATGCAAGGCTGCCTTAACAACATGAGAACAGTGCATGAAAATAAATTCCACAAAATACACTTTTACATCACTGTACCTGCCCAGGACATGAATCTACACACTGTGAGACTTACAATAACTATGTGTGCATGCTTGACCTTGGGGATCACAATGCTAGTAGTGCCTGTTTTAAAACATGGTCAATTGAAAAGGCAGTGTAATCAACACTCACCTGCTCCCCTGGTTTTCCATACAGCTTGCTGTACTGTGGAAGGAGGCTGTCCAGCAGGGCCTGGTTCTCCTCCTCTGTGAATGCTGGTGCCCTCTCCACAGTACATGCCATTGGAGATCCCAGAGGATGCAGAGACAGCAGCAGTGGTAGGTTGAGATGTAGGCAAGCAGCATGTAGTGCAGGCAAGTGAAGTCTCTTGGGAACAGACTGCCTTATATCTGTGTTGCAGAGGCGGATTCTGTTCCATGCATCCAAAGAGAAAGGTCCGAGATGTTTGCATTATCCGATTTTGGCCAATCCATACCATTGCACGCATCGGACACGCCTACCGCGTCGTTCAAATATTCTGCATCATAACACTGTTGAGTTTGATACATTGTAGTTGTAAGCCAACAGAATTTGTTTGCACGCGATTCGTACACGCGCAAAACCGCGTCTGTACCCATGATGACCAAGAGCCAATGTGTGCGTCCGGCTTGGTTCGGAAGTGTACGACGCGTCTTTTGAATACTCACCCGTGTCTGTCCCTATTTCAGTCAATAGCCAATGTGTGCGTCCGGCTTGGTTCGGAAGTGTACGACACGTCTTTTGAATACTCACCCACGTCTGCCCCCATTTCACTCAATAGCCTATGTGTGCATCCGGCTTGGTTCGGAAGTGTACGAAGCGTCTTTTGAATATTCACCCGCGTCTGTCCCTATTTCACTCAATAGCCAATTGCTGCGTCCGGCTTGGTTCGGAAGTGTACGACGCATCTTTTGAATACTCACCCGCATCTGTCCCCATTTCAGTCAACAGCCAAAGGATGCTAACCACACTGTTTTGGCTGAGGCTCAGGTGCCCTACACCAATCAATAAGCATGTCAGACAGTTTAGGAAACTTCAATTCCTGCTTTATGACATGTGTGGGTACATAGATTGATATGTCATATTGGACAGAGCTCTTCATAGCTCACACTCCCATGATGAGACAACCTTCATGTGCACCAAATACATTGTTTGTGATGCACCTCACAACTGTGAGTGATAACTTTACAGGTCACCCTCCTAGGCCTGGACAAAGTCCCAGGGGCCCATTGTGTTATCACAAGTTACATACACCCAGAATCACAGCTGCATTGGACTGTGTGTTACAAAGTGCTCTGGATGCAGTATTTTTGAGTGTATCCACAGTATTTGAGTATTGTACAACGCTCACACTACATTGTTTAGGTTGTTGATGATATTCACTTTAAACATCAATCTGTATTTGGCATGTGAGTTGCTGTTGTGTGTTTGTGTCACAGACATACCTGTTTGTTATGCAATAAAAAAGTGATACACATCATGGGTGTTTAATGTGTGTTATGGTACATGTATGTCAGACATTACATCATGACAGTGTCCAGGTGGCATTACATGATCCCTGTGTGTCTACCTTTCCACCACGTGTCAGTTGTTCCATACATCTATATTTGATAGTTTCTTAGGTGTGTGTTTAGTATGTGATGTTTGTTAACATGGACTGTGACAGACACCATTGATTGGTCACAGCACAGCATTGCACTTGTTGTAAAACCATCATGACATGAAATGTTATGTGAGGGTCACATAGCTGGCCTTTGTGTCAGTGCTCAACATCACCCACCTGACTTCATGGAGTCTTGCTTTGATGTTGCATATGATATTTAGCATGTTACTTGCCACAATAGCAATTGAATTGATGATGTTTCTTTGTCACCTATGTACCGCAGGAGACCAGCTGTCCACATACCCTTCCCCGACCTAGAGACCATGGTAGAACGTGACTGCATCAGACGTTACCGCTTTACCAGACCACTCATTGAGGAATTGGCAGAACAGTTGGCCCAACATTTGCTGCCTGGACGCCCATGTCCTACTGCGCTGACCCCCAAGGTGAAGGTGATTGCAGCCCTATATTTCTTTGCCACGGGGACCTTCCAGTATACTGTGGCTACTGCTGGTGGGATGTCACAGACAATGTTTAGCCATGTGCTCAGAGATTTCTTGGAGGCAATGTTACTTTTCCTGAACACATACATCCAACAGGGCAGCTTGCCGACATCAAGAGTGACTTTTATGCTTTTGGCAGAATGCCACGTGTCATTGGCTCCATTGATGGTACACATGTGGCTTTGGTCCCACCACATGCCAATGAACTAACATACAGGAACCGTAAGCAATTCCACTCTATAAATGCCCTGGTGGTATGTCTGCCTGACATGACAATCTCACATGTCTGTGAGCATTTCCCCGGATCAGCACACGATGCCTACATTATGAGGAACAGTAGGATCCCACAGCTGATGTCTCAGCTGCCAAATCAGCGTGCCTGGCTTGTTGGTGGGTAATGTTGTGTGTCTATTTTGTGTGTTGCTGTATGTCAGGTTGTACCCTGTTTTCAGACACATGAAGTCTTTTCTGTTCTAATTTAGGAGACTCTGGATACCCCAACATGCTGTGGTTGCTGATCCCACTCAGGAACCCTGTCACCCCTGCTGCTTTTCGTTTTAATGTGGCACATGAGAGGACCAGGCGAGTGATTGAGCGGACATTTGGGCTACTGAAAAGCAGATTTCGCTGCCTGGACCGTACAGGAGGAGCCCTCCAATATGCACCAGCAAAGGTGTAAGATCATCATCGTGTGCTGCATGCTACACAACTTGGCAGTGAGGAATGAGCTGCCTCTCATTCAAGATGACGGGGACCAGCAGCCTCCAGCAGGGGAGGATCCAGGCCTGGGGCATGTTGCCAGTGATGGGGAGGAGGAGGAGGATGCCCGGAGACAGCTCATCAACAACTTCTTCTCATGATTGTGAGTATGCAATAGTGATTTGATAAAGGAATGTGTTTGCATGATATGTGTCTGTTGTACAATATATTTGTATTCATGTGGAAGTATGATACTTCACTTGATCCTTGGAGTAGTTTAGTGTCTAATTTGTTAGTATGGTCACCAGTACAGTGGTGAGATGACTCCTAGCCAGTGTGCACATGTTCCCAATTTTGAAGTATGAAATGTCTCTTGGAGATGTATGCAATTTATTTGGTATGTAAATACTGTTCCATGTCTCTATTTTACAGGGTCCTTTGGCTGTTGTATGGAAACATGTGACCTCCCAGACACACAATGCAGTTGAAGATTGGAACTTTTCTTGGGATCATGAATCTGTGCCACACACTCACTTCAGAATTATTTACAAGGTGTTGTATGATTGGCACTTATTGTCACAGTGTGATTAGTTAGCATTTTTTGTTGAGGCAACATGTTGGGCCTGTGTAATAAACGTGTGCTCCACATTGAGGTGTGCCTTGTCTGTTTCCACGCATCCAAAAATCATTTACAGACTGTATATGTTCCCAGATGTGTTGTTCATCGACCGATGAATATTGTTTGTGCATATGAAGGTGCATTCATCTTAGATTTGTGGAGGCTATGAGGATATATGCCATGTTCTATGTGTTTTGTGATGACCTTGTGTGTATCTTCCATAGGTGTCAGGTTACATATACTCACAAGACAGTTGGATAGACTGATGTACTTGTATGTAACCCTGGGCAAAGCACTACGCTACGCTCGCGTAGTTTGCGAAGTTTGCGCTACTTCGCACAACGCGAATTGCACGTAGCACAGTGCAAACACGCGTAGCGTAGCGTAGTGTAGTGCAGCGGTCATTTTTTGCTTGCTTGCGGTCCTCAACGTCAAGTTGGCGACCGCAAGCAAGCAAAATGACATCTCGGCAAGACTTTTTCCTCGTTCGCGATCAGCAACATCAAGTTGCCGATCGCGAGCGTGGAAAATAAACCTCCCGGCGAGATTCTCAATGCGGGGAGGTCAGGTTTCTCATTGCGAGTGGTTGCGTATGCTCGCGACCGCTCGCGATGAGAAACTACCAGTCTGCGTTGAGAAAGCTGCCGCTCAAGTAAAAATCTACTCGAGCGGCAGTAAAAGACAGCTCGCACTGTGCAAGATGCCGTTTTCAATAATTGCACAGTGCGGACAAGCATCCGGCACTGTGCAATCATTGTGAACAGCGCACTACGCAGTTCGCGTAGTGCTACGCGTAGCTCGCATAGTGCGAACTGCACTTTGCGTAGCTTCGCGTAGCGCTACTTCGCGAACTACGCCCAAGCTTACTTGTATGTCAGCCAATGTCATTGTCATTCAATTCCTAGCTTTTTTGATCATCTTTTCAATCTGAAAACAGTTTAGCATTAACGACAGAAGCAAGTATTGTGTGACTATTGATTTATTAAGGGGCCTCTGTGATTTTTTTAATGAAAGGTATAGTGCTGTACAAATGTTTGAAGTCCAAAGTTCATAGAGGAGTTGTTAGTGCCAGTAGATGGAATTCTCAGAGCCAAGTCCACAGTCATTTGAGTGATTGGTTCAACTTAGACCCTCCATCCCAGTTGGGAAAATTCAGGGACTGTCAACTGAGTGAACGCTCAGCACACAATGGAGGATATCAGGAGCAGGTTGTCACTCCCTGGGGGGGGGGATGCATAGCCATCTGTCTCTCATTTGTCCTTCGGAGGACGACCCCTCTTTTTTTGGGGGTGGATCCTCAGGTGCAGGCTCCCGCGGTACAGGGGACTCTCCGCCAGAGTCCTCATCCCTCCCTGTGGCAGTTGCATATGTAGAATTAACTGATGTATTGGGCACATAGGGAGGTGGGGTCATGTTGGTTGCAATCTGGCGGAGACAGGTGAGTATGTCCCTGTGCACCGCTGCCAGGTCATCAATTTTGTCCATTTTGTCCGCCATCCTGGCCATGTGTTGTTCCATGTTGGCATGATGGGCAGCCTGCTGTTGTTTGATGTCCCTGAGGATCCCAACTACCTAGCCAAAGTCTCCGGTGTAATCTCTGAAGGCATGGAGAATGCTTGCCAACTGTGGGTCAGCTTGTTCTTCTGCACCAGCTGCCTGATGTGTCCTCTCCCCATGACCTCTCCCACCACCCCTACCCACACAAGCAGGACCGGTTGTTGCAGGCACAGACAACACTGGGCCTCCTTCATCGTTGACAGTGGTGTTGTCCGCCAACTCCTGAGTGCCCTGTGCTGCTGTGCTCTCTGGGTCTTGTTGTCTTTGTGTGTCCGTGTGGGTAGTGGTCATCTGGGTGTTGACAGATATTGCAGGAGTGGTCACAGGTGGTGCTGGTGGCACAGCTGCTGGTGCTACATGCTGACCCATGCCGGAGGGGCCAGGTAGGTCCTCGTCATCCGTTGAGGGCTGAGAGACGTCCACACCGGAGAGCTCAGGGTCAACCAGAGTCTGGGACTGGGATTGGTGTTCTGTTCCTGCAGTATCCCCAGCAGCCCCTGTGGTAAGATGAGAGACACAATGTTTGTTGTGTTTTTGCACAGTTCATCGTATCATACACATTACATTAGCTATTGTACATTATGATGAGTGGCAGTACATTAATTAGTCCTGTATCGTCACAGACCCAGGCCTAAGTTTCCAGCAAACATAGTGATTTTGACAAGAAGTGTTTTGCTGAGCATGTCCAGCTCTGTGCATGAATGTGCATGTTTTGTTCATTTGACTGAACATAGGCATTGACTGGCAAGTGACACCCTGTGCATGACACAGGTGTGTTGGTATTTCCCACATCAGTGCTTTTAAAATGATATGCATACTCTTCCTCTTACGATATGTTTCAAGATATGTGCATGTGTGCTGGCGTTTGTGCATGTAGTTAGCAGGCAAATAGGTGTGGCTACCTACACAATCACACCCCGGAATGTATGTTGCGTTTGGGTTATGGTATTTCGATGAATGTGTTACTAGTTCTTATCTCATTGCACACATGTGAATGGCTGTCAGTAGCAAATGGTTTGAATGCTTTGCTTTGTGCCTGATCACATCATGTATTTAGTCCTTGTCCTCCATGGACAGATGAGTTAACCAAAGCTGCTTTCCAGCTTTTTCAGGGCCAGAGCTGTGAGGTACAGTTGTTTGTGTGCTTGTGTTATGCTGTTGGAAGTTGTACCCCTCCTCCTACCCAGTCCAGCTTATTCTTCATGGACAAAGTATCAAGGACAGTGAGGGTAGTGTTGTGGCAGGGATGCTGATAACGCTGCATGATGTAGGAGTTGAATGCAACTCCCAACAGTGCTTTGTGTACATGACACCATGCTACAGTGTCAGCCATCTTGTTGCTGCCCTTCCATTCACTGTCAGGTATCCCTTGTCACTGACGGACATGTTGCTTTGTGTGTGGGCAGTGATGAGTGCTATGACTGCAACTCACACCATGTCCTGTACTCCACAAACCTTCCCGGACAGCCCAGGGAGCACACCTGGGACAATGCATCCCCAGACAGTGAGTGGAAATGTACAGTGAAGATGGCTTTGAGTGGGGACTGGTGTGAGAGGCCCAGGGTTATTTGTGACTTGTAGCCAATTCATACATAAGGCCCATGTCTCAGCCATCTTACCGGTACATTTCCACTCCCTGTGAGATGGGCATGGTTGAAGGTGGGATTGTTGGGCCATGTGGGAGGAGAACTGTTGGCTGGTACTATAACTCCCATCATGCTTTCAGCTACACCCACCTTCCCAGCAAACCCTACTTTCCTTCCTGTGACTCTGCTTGCCTGGGAGTGAATGTGTGCAAACAAGTTGGCTGCTGCATGTGACTGGTGTTTGGATCACATTTCCTTGCTGTGGGTTGGTGCTAAGTTAGTACATTTTTGTGAACCGTGATCTTTCCTGTTACATTGCAGTTGTGTTGTTATGATTAATTAAATTTTTGATCACATATCACAAATGGGCCTTGTGCTCCCTACACCAGAGCCCTGAGTCAGCCATCTTGCCGATACATTTACAATCCCTGTGTGATGTGCATTGTTCAAGGTGGGCTTGTGGGGCCATGTGGGAGGGGGACTGTTGGCTGTGACTAGGACTCCCATCATGCTTTCAGCTACACACACCTTCCCAGCAGACCCAAACTTCCTTCCTTTTGACTCTGCTTCCCTGTGAGTGAGTGAAACACCAATGGCAAGATGGCTGAGAGTAGGGGCCTGGTGTTTGTTTGTGCACAATTCCCAGCAGGGCCTTGTGCTCCCCACACCAGCGCCCAGTGTCAGACATCTTGGGAGTAGATTTACCCTCACTCTCATGGAGAGCATAGTCCCAGGTGTGTTGTTTGGATTTGGTGGGAGGTGTGTGTGTGTGTGACAGGGCCTGCTGGTAGATGTAGTCAGAGCTAGCACTCCTCCTCCCCCAGACTAGATAGGCCACCATGATCCATGCTTCCATGACAGGGAGTCAAACTTTAGGTTCAAGATGTCTGACTGTGTGGTCTGGTGTTTGTTTGAGCACTACTCCCTACAGGGCCTTGTGCTTCACACACCAGAGCCCAGGGTCAGCCATCTTGCCAGTACTTTTTCACTCCCTGTGAGATGTGCATGGTTCAAGGTGGACTTGTGGGGCCATGTGGGAGGGGGACTGTTGGCTGTGACTGCGACTCCCATCATGCTTTCAGCTACACACACCTTCCCAGCAGACCCAAACTCCCTTCCTTTTGACTCTGCTTCCCCGTGAGTGAGTGAAACAGCAATGGCAAGATGGCTGAAAGTGGTTGCCTGGTGTTTGTTTGTGCACAATTCCCAGCAGGGCCTTGTGCTCCCCACACCAGCGCCCAGTGTCAGACATCTTGGGAGTAGATTTACCCTCACTCTCATGGAGAGCATAGTCCCAGGTGTGTTGTTTGGTGTTGGTGGGAGGTGTGTGTGTGTGACAGGGCCTGCTGGTAGATGTAGTCAGAGCTAGCACTCCTCCTCCCCCCCAGACCAGATAGGCCACCATGATCCATGCTTCCATGACAGGGAGTCAAACTTTAGGTTCAAGATGTCTGACTGTGTGGCCTGGTGTTTGTTTGAGCACTACTCCCTACAGGGCCTTGTGCTTCACACACCAGAGCCCAGGGTCAGCCATCTTGCCAGTACTTTTTCACTCCCTGTGAGATGTGCATGGTTCAAGGTGGACTTGTGGGGCCATGTGGGAGGGGGACTTTTGGCTGTGACTACGACTCCCATCATGCTTTCAGCTGCACACACCTTCCCAGCAGACCCAAACTCCCTTCCTTTTGACTCTGCTTCCCTGTGAGTGAGTGAAACAGCAATGGCAAGATGGCTGACAGTGTTGGCCTGGTGTTTGTTTGTGCACTATTTCCAGCAGGGCCTTGGGCTCCCCACACCAGCACCCAGTGTCAGACATCTTGGGAGTAGATTTACCCTCACTCTCATGGGGAGCATAGTCCCAGGTGTGTTGTTTGATGTTGGTGGGAGGTGTGTGTGTATGACAGGGCCTGCTGGTAGATGTAGTCAGAGCTAGCACTCCTCCTCCCCCCCAGACCAGATAGGCCACCATGATCCAAGCTTCCATGACAGGGAGTCAAACTTTAGGTTCAAGATGTCTGACTGTGTGGCCTGGTGTTTGTTTGAGCACTACTCCCTACAGGGCCTTGAGCTTCACACACCAGAGCCCAGGGCCAGCCATCTTGCCAGTACTTTTTCACTCCCTGTGAGATGTGCATGGTTCAAGGTGGGCTTGTGGGGCCATGTGGGAGGGGGACTGTTGGCTGTGACTACGACTCCCATCATGCTTTCAGCTACACACACCTTACCAGCAAACCCAGACTTCCTTCCTTTTGACTCTGCTTCCCTGTGAGTGAGTGAAACAGTGCTGGCAAGATAGCTGACAGTGGTGGTTGCTGTTTTGAGCCCAAAGCCTTGCTGTGTTACTTGGTAAGTTGTTACATATCATGAAATAGTTACATTTTACTCTGTGATTGCTGGTATTTTGTTTGTCTAACTGGCATACACGTCACAGGTTCATTTGCTTACTGTTGCAGTGGCTTTGCTGACGCAGATTTGTATTGCTGTGTCCTTGACAGTGATGTCTGTGGCTGTGTATTTGCTATCAATATTGACAATTTGAGTCTGTACTCACCAGGCTCTGGTACTCCTGATATTCCATGTATGCCCTCCGGTGGTAGGATGGCCCGCACATTCTCCTCCCAGGTAGTGAAGTGCACAGGTGTTACAGGAGGGCCACCTCCACTGGCGGCCTCAGTTTGTGCTCTCTGTTGATGGGTTTCTTGACCCTCCTTCGCACATCGTAGTACCTGTTCTTGATGTCTTCCGTTTTGCGTGGACAAGGTGCTTGAGCGTTCACTTTGTTGACAATCCTCTCCCACATCTTGGTTTTCTGGGACAGGGGAGTCTGTTGGACCAAGGTGTCAAATAAATGTGGCTCTACTCTGAGAATTTCATCTACCAGGACTTCCAACTCACTGTCTGTGAACTTTGGATTCTTCTTTGGGGGCATGATGATGGGTGGTGGTGGAGATGGATGTGTGGGTCAGTGTGAAGGTGAGGGTGGGTGAGTATGAGTAAAGGTGTGGGTTTGTGAGTGTGGTATTTGACAGGTGGTGGTGGGGTACAAGTTGTGTGCTGTGTTTGTTTTGAGTGTGTGTATCAGTGTAGTGGTGGTATCTGCTGCGAGGTCTGTGGAATTTGCAAAGGATCATGGTAAGGATTTTGGCCCTTTATATAGGAGGAGTTGTGGGTGTGTCTTCATTTGAAAAACATTTTTTTTGCCTTTGACAATGCTTGTTTGGACAATATCTGTCTGTTTCTGTTGTATTTTGTTAAGAATGAAGGAAACGTTCCGTTGACCGCAACGGATGCTTTTTCATGTATTTGCGGGGTAGTCCGAGTCGGTCCCATGCACGCTACGCTCTGTTGCATCGTTCGCGTACGAGTCGGTCGCGTCCGGCACTTTCCGGGACTTCTCGCTTGGACGGATTGATTCCCGACCGAGTAGCTCATCCGTATAGTGCTCCGTGCGAATCGTTTGTATTTGACACGCATTGGATCGTACTACGTCGGACGGACAGCGCGCGTACGTGTCAGTCGGAAGCCATTCCTGGTTCATGTCGGTCGGGATGTTTTACAATCGGAATCGGGCCCTAAATGTGAAGGTGCAATTGGACATTTTTTAATGCTTAGAACACAGCCAAGAAGTAAAGCACGGATTGTGTCATGGTAAAGTTTGATAAATTACTGGAAACCCAAAAATGCAAAATCCAATGGAATAAGTCATTTTCAAAAGCTTAAGTGAGGAGATAAAGTTCAGACTGTGTTACTCCTACCCCGTGATAATCCATAAATCACAAAAAGTTCTTGTTTAGTTTCCTACAACGTATTGTCATTTTTTAAAAATGTTTGTCTGGTTTATAACCTTAGTATTATGAGTACGGTAAATTCAGATGCCTCAAGTTCCAAAGGATTCAAGCATCATGCATATTAACCGTTTGAGTCAATACCCACTGCTAGAGAAATTTGTCATCTTTTGAAGTGGGATAATGCAGTAATATTGCATGTTTCCCAAATTCCAGCTACAAACATGTAAATGCCACTATGTTATTCAACACAAACAAATTCTAGTAGCTTTTATCTGGAAACATTTGCATTGGGGAAAACACACACCGCAAAAAAACAAAGCAAAGTGTCAAAAGTACTGGGTGGATATCTAGAACTCCATCTGAACATAAGTCTAGTTTTTTTCAAACTAAAAACACAGGTGTAAAGGGGGCATGGTATGTGCACCGATCAAGATGGTGGCAACCTGCTGAGCTCCATTACAGCACGTATCTCTTCTCAACTTTATCAGTCGTTTCTGTGCGCTCCATAAGCCAGCAGTTCTCTGGAGGCTGCGCATCGTCGGTGCGGCATTTTGAGACATCTCACAGCCTTATTGGGGCATTATTTCAGTCTCAGTGCCGCAGTGGTGAATCTCTGTCAGACGCGAGCGGCCGCCATTTTATTAGCGTGCCACTCGCATTCTCGGCTCCAGCTGCATCCTGACACTGAGCTTCATTGGATGTTCGTATTGCCAGTAAAACATTATGGCCAGCTCTACAGTTTGCCCTTTTTCCAACACTTCAAGAGGGCTGTTTTTTGTACATTATTCTTCTACGGTTGTGACTGAATTTGTTTAAATTGACAGCCACCATTTTGTTTGCGGTCCGCTCAGTCTTCACAATGTTCTTCTGTATATGTCATTTCTTTCTTACGCATGCCAACTGTATTTTATCATTATCAATAGGACTCCACTTAATCTCCAGTATAATGGAGTAACTTTTTTCTGCTACATCCCTCCTCTCTCTTCTTATGGCTGCTTCACCTATTCGCTTCAAGGTTTATACTTTGATGTTGGCTGGAATGCCACCAAATGCCTTCTTTGTTCCTGTAGCTAAACTTGTGAACTGAACTTTATGCCATCAACATATACTTACTTCTTGGAGGTTACCATTTTGTTTCACCAGCATAGTTTGCTGTTGTGTTATTATAGTGTATGGGTAAGCTCTGACCACTCCAAAAGGTCTCACATCGCCCTATGTATTATGCTAAAATGGCCAGCGACCTTCTTGCTGCTTCTAAACCCTCTTCTACTGGCATAAAAACCAGAAGGGCAAAAAATGACCTTCCATCACCCATTATGTCTTCTCATAACCTTGTTTTAGACACCATACTTGATCAGGTGAGGGGTCCGAAACCTTTCATGAGTGCCACTAATGGAAAGCTTCAACAAATTGAAGATTGGTGGATTTCTATGGAAAGTAAGATATTTGATATGGAACAGTGTATAAGTGATCGCCAAGATGCTGCCATTGAGATTTCTTTGCTGAAGCAGGAAATCTAACAACTTAAATTACAGACCGAAAACCTTAAAACAGAAACAGACATAATAATCTTTGTCTATATGGACTGCCAGAGAATTTGAAGGGTCTTGACCTTCTTCTCTTCTTGAAGAAATTCTTGCCTGTGCATCTGGATCTTCAGGATGTCCCACCTTTGAATCTTCAGCGAGCACATCACCTTGGTGGGCTTCAACCTACTCTCCTAGACCTAGAGGCATGGTAATGTTATTTTTGAAATTCTCAGACCTGATGCGTAATTTGAAGGCAGCTAATGAAAAACATTGTCTTGTTGTATATCTCAAGACCTTTCCAATGCCTTAAATGCCAGAAAAAAATAATTTCTTGTCCTTCAACCTCAAATGAGATAGCTGAACATTCAATATGACATATTTCTTCCTTGTTTCATTCTTGTTTGTGTAAAATTACCTATGAGCGCACTACACAAACTTTTGATGATCCTGTCAAACTAAAATTGTTTACTCAGAACATCTCATGGATGCTTATGTTCAGCACTCTTAGTAACGCTGTTTATCAAAATGTCTCTTTTAATTTTTATCTTTTTCTATAATTAACCTGAACGGCTGTCTTTTCTATATTCTATTCTTTAACTCTCTGCTGCCATTCTTGTTCTTGGTGCTGTCACATCCCATGCTCTTCGTTTCAGATCTGGATTTCTCTCCTTTATCGGTTCCTTCATATTATTATTCCTTTCTCATCTCCTCTTCTTATTCTCTTGCTCTTTTTCTTAATTTCTAGTGAGTGCTTTTTTGTCTTATATTGCTACTATGTTTGCACTGATTACATTTTGTTTTATTGTTGTTATTAAATGGCGTCTTTTATTTCCTCTTACATTTTTGCAGCTTGTCACCCATGTTCCTGTCTCCCTCCTCCAAATCCTCAAAATGTTTAACGTTGTCTCGTGGAACGTTCGTGGTCTTAGACATCCTGGCAAAATGTACTTTCTCATTTGTCTCAGTTTATTTCACATGTTACTTTTTTACAGGAAACTCACTGTAACAATGTTGAATCGCTTAAGTTAAAATGTCAATGGGTAGGCCAGGCTGTTTACTCACCTGCCATTAACTGGAAGGTTGGTGTTGCCATCCTTTTTCATAAATCGTTACATGCACAGATTATATCGACTCAATGTGACACTAAGGGGCGATGGGTGCTAGTTACGGCTGTAATTTATAATAGACGGTTGTATGATAGAGGCACACATGGCAAATCCACGCAGGCCTCTACAACGCTGCCCTAACAATTAATGCGTCTGAACAACGTATTCCTTTACCACGCATGCCTTTACCATACATGCTTTTACCATGCAATTTTGTGGTAAAGGCATGACTGGTAAAGGGATATATGTGGGTAAAGGTTACACCCAAGCCCCCGAGCCCTAAAAACGACCTCAACCCCCCTGAGCCCTAAAAACTACTCCACCCAAGACCTGAATACTAATATGACCCCCATGCCCTAAAATCTACCCTGACCCCCGAACTCTAAAAAGTACTCTGACCCCCTAAGTCCTAATAACTACCCAGCCCTCCCTGAGCCCTATAAACAAACCGGCTCACCCTGAGCCTTAAAAAGGAACCTGAGCCCTAAAAGCTACCCCAACCCTTAAAATCTACCTCCACCCCCCGAAACCCAGCCCCACTTACCTCACCACGTCCACTCCCGATCCTTCCTATTCCTGGGCCCGCCCATTACAGCATCTAGACTGTGCATATGCCTTAACCATGCATATGCATGGTTGAGGCATATGCCTGGTTAAGGCAAGAGTGGTTGCGCTGGCGGGGAAACAGCATGCGTGGCTTAGCCCGCATTGTAATGATCGTTTCCCATAATAGAGAGACCTCTTTATTTAATATTTATGGTCTTGTTAAAACCGACCATGATTTTTGGAACAGCATTTAAATAAAATTTACTTCTATTGATAATCCCAACATTATTGTAGTAGGAGATTCCAATCAATGGTTAGATCCTTTTACTGATAGGAAATATGAATATAAATGTAATCCTGCTAAATCCCATAAGGCATTTCAATCCACCATTGCCACTCGTCCATTAATTGACGTTTGGAAAACTTGTAATCCTGGTATTTGTGAATTTGAATTTGTTTCTAATGTGCATCACACTAGGTCCAGAATAGATTATATGTTGGTTACTAAGCCCTTACTTCTTTCTATTCAGTCCTTAGAATTTGGCTCCATTTTATCTCAGATCATGCCCCTGTTTTATCTTCTTTTGATTTATCTCTCTCTAACTCTAGTTGGCTGTTGGAAATTCAATAATTTTCATTTATATGACAATAATTGTATTGCGGTAGCTACTGCTTTCATCAATGAATTATATTCTTTAAATTTAACCAACCCTTTGAAACATCCACTTCTAACAACTGCGATGCTTTCAAAGCCTCTTTTTGAGCCTTCACCATAGCTTATTCAGCTAAAAGGAAAAACTGACAATTAGCCAATAGATTGTGTTACTACAAGAAATGAAAACATTAGAACACATTTACCTTACCTCTAAATCTTCTTCAGTCTTACATGAATTGATCAAAGCTAAGTCTACCCTCAATAAACCCGCCACCATTGATGCTTGTAATATCCTCCTTAAAGTTAAATCAGTACATCATGGAGGTAAAAAAAAGTGGGCAAAATGTTGGCTAATTATTTAAAAATTAAATCTGAAACTAAAATCATTGGACTTATTTGAAATAAACTTAGCAATAAAATTGCATCCTCAGATGCTGATATTTCTATAACTTTACAAGAATAGTACACAGCATATTCAGCTAAGACCAATCCTTTAGAAGACAACATGCATACTTTCTTTGGTGGTATTCCTAAGCCTCCTTCCATTCCTAACAAATGTAAACCGCAAGAAGCTGACATAACTCTTCAGGAGATTCTGGATGCCATAAAATCCCTAAAAAAAGATATGGCTCCTGGCTCGGATGGATTCTCTATTGAGTTGTTCTCTTCTTTCTCTTCTATTTTATGCCCCGAAATTACTTGAAAATTTTAATTCTTTTCTTTAGGATTCAAAGGCCACTTGATTGTTTTTAGATACATTGATTGATATTTTTCTCAAACCTGACAAAGATCACACCCTTTGTAAAAACTATCGTCCTATTTAATTAACTAATTGTGATTGCAAAATATTTGCTAAAACTTTAGCGTCCCGCCTTGAGAATATCATTCCCCTACTTGTCAAATCTGATCAATTTGGTTTTGTTAGGGGTAGACTTGCTGCAGACAATGCTGGAATGTTCTCAAATATTGTTGCATTTGGTAAAAAAATATAATTCACCCTTGCAGCATTGTCTCTTGACACCAAAAAGTCTTTTGACCGCATCAATCGGCAATTTATGTTCCCTACCCTCCATTTGTTTGGCTTTGACCCTAAATGTATTTCCTTTATAAAATTACTATACTCTGACCCTTGTGATAGTGTTTTTGTTAACTGACACTTTTTGATTTACTTTCATTTACATGAAGGTACTAGACAAGGTGGTCCCCTATCTCCTTTGCTTTTATTTTTCTACTAGAACCTTTTCTCGAACTTATCTGTTGTAACGCACTTATATCAGGCTTCAAACATAACTCCCTTGAAACTAAGTTATCAGCTTATGCTGATGATATTTTAATTTGTATGTCTAACCTTTTTACTCTTTAAATCCTTTTTTTTACAAGAAATCAAATTATACTGTAATATCTCTAGTTATAAACTAAACTTCTCTAAAACTGAAATTCTACGATTAAATTCCTCCTGTTATCAATATATGTTTGCAGATACTAATTCCACCTGGCGCCCTTCCAAAATCAAATACCTTGGTATTTGGATTTCCTCTACTATTCCAACACAATCAGCTATACTTTTACTACTTTAAAACTTAAACTTCAGAAAATTAATTTCATCATGGTCTTCTCTTCACATAATGTGGTGCGATAGGCTAGATGGGAGACATCGTTTACAACGCACGTGTTACAATTCATGCCATTACAACGCAATTTTACAACGCAAAATCCATTACAATGCATTTCATTACAACGCATGCCATTACAAAGCATTCCCCAAAGTAAGGTCCCAGCAGAGTTAGAATAGTAATTTGCGTTGTAATGGGTTATGTGTTGTAATGGTTTGCGTTGTAATGACATGCGTTGTAATGGATTTTATCATTGCAAAAAATGCATTGTAATGGCATGCGTTGTAAATGTGTGCGTTGTAACGTGTCCTAGTCAGGCTAGATACAATCAAGATGATGATTGTACCGCATGTGTTTTTTATATTGTCTGTAGTACGTTTTAAACTACCTATTTCCTACTTCTCTCAGGTCAGTTCAATTTGCACCAAATTTCCTTGGAATAATAAGCATGCATGTATTGCCTTGTCTAAACATAAACATCCGAAGAAAAAGGTCTTGTTCACTTTCCTTACTTTCAGTTGTACCATTTAGCTTCTTTAATTTGACAATTTCATGCTCTAAATAATGATTTTCAAGATTCTCCCATACCACAATGGATTGTATTTGAACGTTCTTTATTGAAGGATTTCTCATTTACTGATGCAATTTATATGACCAATTGCACTTATATTTCTTTAAACACTATTCAAAATCATCACAACATCTGCTACATACAATATTTTCTACAGGCTTTGATTTTTATCAATGTTTTCTTGCCTTTTGTATTTGCCATAACATATTTATTAAATTGTGATGTAAATGGAAGTTATTATGTTTGTTCATCAACTTGTACACCATAACTCTGTTATTCCATTTTCCCCACTTACAAACACAATTTAATCTTCCAAGCTCTTTTTTACAGGAATACAATCAAATATCTTCTGCTCATCAATCCTTTCTATCAACTAATAATTTTCGTCCTGGCACTACATCACTCATACCCTTGACACCATTACATACTATTCCTCACTACTCCATACCCAAAGTTGCTTATTTATGTAACATTTTAATATCCCTTACTACTATAATGTCCAAAACATCTATTGAATTACTAAGGGAAGCTGGCCTTTCTATCTGATTCTCTATTCACATTTGGGATAAAATATGGCTTAAAATATTTAAAATGTCTAAAGCTGCACATATCACACAATATCTATTTTTTTAATTTATGATAGAGCTGTTATTACACCTGAATGTATTTCTAAATTTGCTCCAACTAATTCTCCATTATGCTGGTTCTATTCTGTATCTACAGGTACTTTATCTCATTTAGTCAACTATTGTTCTCATGTGTTTAAGGTATGGGAAATAATTTGTTTCAAATGTTTAAAAAAATTTCAATGTAATAATCAATTATCAATTCAAAATGTTTTCTTTGTACTATATCACTTGACTTTAATCACATTTCCCCAAACCTCTGCCATTTAATATTTTTATTGCACTTGCTTTTAACGTCATATTTTCTTGTTGGAAAGATACTTCTAAGTTGTCTATATCAACATGGCGGAATTTTCTTTGTGAGGAACATAGAATAGCAATTGTCATCAGTATCAGTGCATCAGAAAGTTGCTTCTGACTTATATTGGCTACCTTTCACTACATATCTCTATTCTCATTCACCTTTAACTTAAAGATCATTTTTATTCTCTTTCCTATTCTCTCTATATCCTCCTTTTTCTTTTCTTTCTTCCTCTTTTGATTTCTCATTCTTTTCTTTTTCTTTCCCCTTATTTAGCATTCTCTTCACTTATTTCTTTCTTTAATTATTTATATAAAATATATACCTAAATTTATATCCTTAGGATTACCATTAATATTTTTCTATTCTTTTTTTAGTAATCCTACTATTATATATTTTTAATGGTTATTAATATGTATATGTTGTGCATTATTATTGTTGAATTATCTTCTTCTGAATCTTTAATAAAAAATATTTAACATAAAAACAGGGGTAGCAGTGCGCCTGAAAAGCCATGCCAGGTGCTGGCATATTTTTTCATGTACTAGTTTACCTCATGTGAGTATTTTTAGGATGCTGTTCTTCCTCTGATTAGATATATATAGTATCCAATTCCAGACAGTTTGAAGAGAAGCTGAAAGCATGAGGACATTTTTTTCTGTGGCAGAGGCCATTCCGTACTCCCCTACAAAATCTGGAGTTGATGCTTTCCCCTTCCCAACCTCGAAGGGGGATTGCTCCAGCCCTTGCTGAAGTAAATCTCTGAGCGTTCAGATGGTGAGAAAGGGTCAGACTCCAGTTTGTGAATGCTCACCAATGCACATGCTTCTGGTCGTTCACAAACGTATAATGCTAACCACATCTTATTCCACCCACTTCCCACCACCGGTGCAGGATTTACTTCTTCTTCCCTCTCCGCACTTGAGGCAGAAACATCTGCAGTAGGAAATTATTTACACCTGTCCGGAACCCATTTGTGAACTCCTGACAGGCGTAAATGAAGGCATAATCCTATCCATAAATGTATGATTGCACAATAATACTTCCTTGTGAAACAAGAAAACTGTATTTTCCCACTACTTGTAATCCTTAGAAGAAGGATGGCCAAAAGGTCTGCATGCACTATCAGGAGTGTTAGAATGATTTTATAAAAATGCAGATGAGACTTTCTGTTTTATGCACTTTGTAAATAGGTGTTCTTCAGAAAATTACGGTAGCACACTTTGGGGCATATTATCAAGCCCCTATCGCCACCACAACGTCACTTTTTGTGACGTTGTGGTGGCGATAGGGTCAGCGCCCTATTATCAAGGCAGCGTTAAGCCATTTAACGTGGCTTAAAGCCACGTTAAGTGGCTTAACGCTGCCTTGAACGATAGGGCCCCTTTCACGCTAAACTTAGCGTGAAAGGGGGCGTGCAGTGGGTGTTGCGGTGGGCGTTCCACCGCAACACCCATTGAAGTCGACGCTGCCACCTATTATCAAGTTTGGCGATAATAGGTGGCAGAGCCGAACTTAAGAGCAGAAAAATCCTGGTCTTAAGGTGGCAAAACGCGGAGAAATGCTTTATTTCTCCTCGTTTTTGCTTTTTCCATGTGTGCTGCCTTGTGCAGCACACATGGAAAAACCAAAATACCATGGTTTGTTCCTGTACAGGAAGGTATCCCTTCCTGTACATGAACAAACCGTTTTTCAAAATGCCATTTCGTAACTTCCATGTGTGCTGCACGAAGCAGCACACATGAAACAATATGCATTTTAGGTTTGTTTATGTGCAGGAAGGAACTCCTTCCTACACATAAACAAACCTCCCTGCTCGCAGACACCCTTGCACCCTGGTGCAAGGGTGCCTGCGCTGGCGCTAAGTAGTGTAACTTAGCGCCATCACAGGGGGAAACGCCAGGCTGCACCATATCCTTGTTAATATGGTGCAGTCTGATGTTTCCGAAGTGGCGGAGAGAGGCGTTAAGCCAAGACGGCTAACGCCTCTCTCCAATCAATCAATCACATGTTTGTTAAGCGCTACTACTCACCCGTGAGGGTCTCAATGCGCTGGGGGAGGGGGGGATCGCAGGTTCCAGTCCATCAAGGAGGGGGTCTGTCGAAGAGCCAGGTTTTGAGGTTTCTTGTGAAGATGGGGAGAGATGTTGTCTGTCTGAGGTGGAGAGGTAGGGCATTCAAGGCTCTGGCCGCGAGGAAGGAGAAGGAGCGGCCACCTGATCTGGTCTTTCTGGTGCGGGGGACCACGGTGTAGGAGAGCTGGGCTGATCGTAGGGTCCTTTGGGGTGTGTGGAATTTGAGTCGGCTGTTCAGGTATGCTGGTCCGGTGTCGTGGAGGGCCTTGTGAGCGTGGGTGAGCATCTTGCAGGTGACTCTAGCTTCGATGGGGAGCCAGTGGAGTGTGCGCAGGTGCTGGGAGATGTGGCAGTCTCTTGGCAGGTTGAGGACCAGTCTTGCGGCGGCGTTCTGGATGTTCTGTAGCTTGCGTGTGAGGTTTTTGTTTATTCCGGCATAGAGTGCGTTGCCGTAGTCGAATCTGCTGGTGACCAGGGCGTGAGTGACGGTCTTTCTGTGTTCGAGGGGGATCCATTTGAAGGTCTTGCGTAGGAGGCGGAGGGTGTGGAAGCAGGAGGACGAGACGACGTTCGCCACTTCCTTGGTAATATGCCCCTAAGTTTTCAGGGTATTAGAGATATAATTCCTGATTATGAGTGGATCAATGTTTTCTGACCCCTCCGCAAAAATCTTATAAACCTCTGCTGGAAAGGCATCAGGGTAAGCTGGTTTCCTATTGCTCAATTTATTGATTTACTGCTCTGAGATCTCCTCTGACATCATTTTCTCTAATAGGAATTTTCTTTCCGCCTCCATTAAGGTGGGAAGTTGTTTCACTTCCAACAATTCTCTTAAGGATGAAAGTTTGGGATTATTTGTTTCTGAGTATAATAATTTAAATATTTTCTAAATACATGCCTTAAGTTGCTCGGAGTCATCTGATGCATTCCTTGCATCATCCACAATTAAAATGACAATATTGGTCCTCACACTGTCTGTTCTTATTTAATACACCAGCATTCGGCCTCTCTTTTCCCCATATTCATAATATGCCAACAGACACGCCACTTGGCTCTCAATCTATTCTTTATTAGCTCCGTAAAGTCTTTTGTTTCTCAAATAACCTTTCTCTTTCTGACTACATTTCCTCCTAAGAGCTAAACTCTATAGGTCGCAAACTTCTTCTTAACATTTCCGGTAACCTCTCATGTTCTTTTAGCTTTAATTGATCCCTGACTTTGGAGTATTCCACCTACATATGGCTGGAAAGCATGCCAAACCATTGTTGGGAAAGCAGTCCCAATATTATTCTTAAAATAATGTCTTCTTTGATCTTCCAGCTCTTGTATTATCTGGGGACTGGTCAAAAGTATCTGGTTTACTATCCATCTAAACTCACTTTTCACTTCTGGGCATTGTAATGTTCAGAGGTCAGCTGAGTGGTCAGAACAATGGGCTGGAGTATTTCTGACTTATTTTATGCAATAAAGAAGTATCTACAAAAAATAGGTCTATTCTGAAAAAGCGGTGATATTTTTTAGTCTAAAAGGTATATCCCCTGTTAAAACTGCATGCTTTGCGCCAAGCACCGCTTGACCCATAATGCTGCATCAGGCTCCTTAGCACTTTTTCTACCTAAGGGGTATTTACCCACCTCCTTTTGGTTGAACTGTCTAGCTTGGTATTTAAAAGGGTGGTAAAATCATCCCCTAATCATGATCGGGCTGGAAATTCTGGTAGATTCATACCAAGCGAGTCAAGAGGAGGTGTATCGTCACAGTTGAGACTGCATTGGGGGTCTATCTGAATGTGATAAACTCTATAGCTGACCAATGATATTTAAATTTTGGTACACTGCTGCACAAATATGGAAATAATGGAGTTGAAAACAATTTTAAAATATGAAGATTTCTTTCAAACAAGGATAATAAATATTTTGTATGAATATTCAGAATCATGAATTATTTGTACCACGTTCATAGCAAAGATTAGTGGTGCATCTCGTGGGCTAATTGTGGTCAATTAATATCTGGATAATGAAATTATTCAAATATTTAAAAAAGAAACCGAAATAAAGACTCCAATTTGTTTGTCAACTCATACACAAAAGTAACGCTCAATGAAAAATATAATACATGTGGGTGTTTAGGATTTTTTGTGTGCTTAAATTAGGTAAATATTTTGTTTGTTACAGGGCCTACAGGCCTAAAATTCAAATATAGGTATTACAGTATTTAATCAGATTCACATGTTTACACCTTAATAACGGTGTTTTTGAAATTCATACTTCATAACGTAGGGTGAACTATGTTCTGTGCAATATGGCCGATAAACTGCATTAAAGAGGTAATTCCTTGATGGTTTTCAAAACTATTAGCAGAATAGTACATGTGAACTTCAGGCATTAATAAGTAGCGCTTTTGTATCCTAAGGTTTATTTTTTTACCCATGGTTCTATCATTATACATAGCTAAGGGGTACATTTGCTCATTTTTATCGCAATGCAGCACCACAACCAAAGTTACTATGCAGTATCAATGGATAAGACAAAGTAGCACCATATCTGCAAAGATATAGCGCTGTTTTTCTCACCCCCAGTACTAAGCACTTTTGGCTTCCATGCACTAAGACAGACACCTGTAAACCATAGTGCAGGGCTGAGTGTGTTCTGTCAACCAGAGGTTTTGTAAAGGAAGGAGACCCTGCAAAATCTACTGTTGAAAATTGGATTGCTAGTTGACTGGGGTGCGAGCCCTGGTCAAGCAGCAACCACAATCCTAATCAGGTTAAGGCACAAACAACCCCCTAATTAACCTGTGCTCAACCCTCTAGTAGCTTGGCACGGAACAGTCAGGCTTAACTTATAGCCAATGTGTAAAATATTTGTGCAACATTTCAAACAGTAAAACAATGAAAACACCACACAAAAAGATTCCACAACATTTTAGAAAAACAGAGCTTAATGTAATAAATAAAATAAGACCAAAACTACGCGAATTTACTCAGTAGAACTGAAGTTATGAATGTCTAAACAATAAACTGCAGTATTGTGCCATGGCTATCTGGTCGGTCTGGACCAGAGAAAAGCCAATAGTTCAGGCCGACAATGATGGATTGCGGGTTGGATACAGTCATAGATTAGTCCCACTGAAGGTTTACCTTCTCAAGTGTTGTTCCAAGAGACCTGTTTGTGTCAAAGAAAGTTGCCAAGATCTGGGAGAGCATTGCTGGCTGTGGTCAGCATGGCACAAGGAGAAGGCCTGGAGTCGCAGACGGGTGGGCTGGTACTTGACATTGGCATTCCACCGCGGGTGATCGTTGCTTGCTGGGCAAAGAAAGGAACATGCAGTGGCTCACAGTGGTTTTCAGTGCTAGCGACACGTTTCCGGTGCAAACAGGCACGTTTGTGGTCGTGAAGAGCCCAAAAGATTGAATTTAAGAGCTCAAGAGTCACACCAAAGGTCCAGGAGCTGAGAGGCACCTCTGGAGGTCAGGAACTTGCCAAAGACATGTCCAGGTGCTGGTGGGGAGACTCTTATGTCCCTGAGGCTCAGATCAGGAGGCCAGCAGACAAGGCCTTTGAGTCACTCTGTGGTCCAAGTTTCAAGGCAAGAGGGCAACAGGCAGTAGGTCAGCAAAGCAAGGCAGAAGCTCCTGAAGAGTAGCAGGTCAGCAGAGTGACAGTCCTTTCAGCAGCACAGCAGTCCTTCCCCCTGGCAGAGTATCCACAGGTTTAGAAGTGTTCTGAAGTTGTGGTTTCTGAGGTCCTTCTTTTAAACACAGTTGTGCCTTTGACATCGGGAGAAGCTTCTAAAGGCAGGCCTTTTAAGTGCACAGATGCCCAGCCTTCTCTGCCCTGGCTCCAAGGTTGCTGGTTATTAGGCCCTTTGGGCCCGATTACGATGGTGGTGAGATCGCCACCGACGGGTGCTTCCAGCTCACGAGGATGGACTCATGCAATATGTATTTCCAAGAAAGACGCTGGGCACTCCGGGCTCCTTAAACCCTACAAGTTTATTTTGATTTTTCCGTGCAACCCATTGCTGACAATTGCGTTTCGGCGCCTTGGTCTTTATCAATGTCAGCTCAAATGTCATCATGTCATCTCAAATGACATCACTGATGACATCATCCAGTGACTGTGAGTGTTTCTAAAATGTTTAAGAATGTGATATATATATATATATATGATGATTCAGTCAGTGTGTGACTGACTGTATAAGTGAGTGATTATACGTGCCTGGGTGAGTGACTAATCTGTGTGAATGTCTGTATCAGTCTGTCAGTTGGTGTGTAAGTGGCTGCATGGGTTGGTGAATAGGTACATGAGTGTCTATATGGGTTATTGATTGGTTATCTGAGTACCTGTATGGATGCCTGAGTGTCTGTGTGTTGTGAGACTACCTGCATGGATGTGTGAGTGGGTGATTCACTGGGTGTATGGGTTCATGATTGCATCTGCGAGGGGCTTAATGGGTGAGTGAGTGTGCATATGGCTGTGTTGGTGAGTGAATGGATATCTCAGTGGTATATGTGTGAGTAACTGCATATGTGAATGGCAGTATATGTGAGTGTTGGAGTATATAAGTGGCTGTATATGAGAGTGAGTGATTGTGAGAGTGGATGTATGGATGAGTGTGTGCTTGTGTCAGTGATTTTATAAGAGAGTACGTCTGTGTTAGTATCTGTATGAATAAGTGAGGTGGTGTGTGTATAACTGTATCGGTGAGTAAATGGCATTGTGATTGACTCTTTAATTGACAGACTAGGTGTGTGAGTAACTCTATGGGTGAGTGGTGGTGTGTGAGTGTCTGTATGTGCATATAATAGTGGCTGTATTGACGAGTGACTGCATCTATGAGTGACTGTATGGGTGAGTGAGTGGATGTGTGTGTAGACCTAGGAATCAGTGAGTGGGCATGTACTAACTGGTATTGGTGTGTCTATGGTTTTGAGAATGGTAGTCTGTATTTTAGAGTGGGTGTATGAAAGGTTATATTAGGGTGTGAGTAGGTGCATCAGAGATTAAGTAGATTATGTCATCAGTGATGTCATCAGTGATGTCATTTGAGATGTCATCAGTGATGTCATTTGAGATGTCATCAGTGATGTCATCAGTGATGTCACTTACCATGTCATGAGTGATGTAATATTTGACATCATCAGCAGTGCTCAGCTAACTATAACTGCTGAATTTCTCTGGTTTTGTACGAGTGAAATGTCAGACTAACTATAACGTCCCTAAAACCTGTGGTTTTTTCAGTGAATATATATATATATATATATATATATATATATATATATATATATATTATCTACTGGCGGTCGCCAGTAGATAGTTATAGTTACAACCTATTATCCATAGGAAATCCGCGACATTCTATTTGAAATAACTCTCTTGCCGGTTGACGTATCTTCGCAAAATTTTCAAACTTTGTGGCCCGCTCCGGTCCGCTCCTACCCTGAAAGTCTCGGGGGATTCGTCAGCGGGGGCCGAGAAAAAGGGGGTCCCAAAACGCGTTTTCCCCATGCAATTTTCCATAGGAAACTTTAGACACGGCTACAGCCCGAACTGCTGAACGGAATTACACCAAATTTGGCAAAGAGGTAGTTCTTGGTTCAGAAAGAACCCTTTTTGTTAAATGGTGTAAATCCGTTCAGTAGTTGCTGAGAAAATCAAAAGAAAAAAAGATAGGTATATCTAGGGCCGCGGATCCTCCCGAGCACGAGCTTTATGTTAATTGGCTGTCAACACTCCAAATCAGGAAGTGTTGGCAGCCATTTTATCCCTCGGTAGAACCGAGGGACAGAAACAAGTGCGCAAAGCGCACAAAGGGCGCAGGGTAGAAACACCCTGACCCCTAGGTCTGCTCAGGGGTCCCACAAGGACCCCCTGGGCAAATTTTTTTTTTTTTTTTTTAAATCGGCAGGATGCGCTCAGGGAGCGCGAACCCTGCCGAAAAAAAAAAAATCGAAGCGCGGTCTCCCGCGGGTCGATGTTAATTGGCCCCCGGGTGGGCCAAGTCCCGGGGGCATGCTGGGGGGGGGGTTAATTTTATGTGTGGGGGGCCTCTAAGGGCCCCCCAAGCCCCGGGGACCACCACCCCCCGGGGCTTTATGGATAATGGTGCGGGAGGGCTCTGAGCCCTCCCGCAGCCCCGGGGACCACCACCTCCCCGGGGCTTCTTTTTTATATTTGAAAAACCTGTGTGGGGGGGCTCCAGCCCCCCCACACGCCCCGGGGACCACCACCTCCCGGGGCACTAAGAAAAATGAAAATGGGGGTCCGTTTTGGACCCCCAAGCCCCGGGGACCACCACCTCCCCGGGGCTTTCTCGATGTAGGGAGGGGGGCCCCCTCCTGGAGCCTGTGGTGGCCCTGGGGACCGCCACCCCCAGGGCCAGCTCCTGCAGTGTCCCGGGGTGCCTACCCCGGGACACTGCTGTTTGCAATGACAGGACGGGAGCCTCACGGCTCCCGTCCTGTCATTGCAAACTGCTTTGGATATTGGAAGAGAGAGCAGGAAACCTGCTCTCTCTTCCAATATCCAAAGCCGATAGCTTTCCACATGGGGAGCAGCATGTTAGCTGCTCCCCATGTGTAAAAGCAATGCCGGCTCCCGTAGGACACGGGGAGCCGGCGGGACTGTGGGGGTTTGGGGACCCCCCCACAGTCCCCAACGAGAGGCCAGGCCCTGGGGGATGGGGTCCCCGGGGCCATAAGAGGCCACGGAGGGGGGCCACGCAGCCCCCTCCCCAAAGTAACAAAAAAAAAAAAAAAAGGTGCAAGGCCGGCACCGGGGAATGGGGTCCCCAGGGCCTTAAATGGCCTGAGGAGGGGGGCCACGCTGCCCCCCTCCAAATAAAAACAAAAAGAGGCCATGCCCCGGGGGATGGGGTCCCCGGGGCCAATACAGGCCCAGGGAAGGGGGGCCACGCAGCACCCTTCCCGTTTTTTTTTTTTAATTTTAATTTAAAAAAAAGGGGTAAGGCCCTGGGGGATGGGGTCCCCAGGGCCTAAAAATAGGAAAAAGGAAGGGGGGCCACACGGCCCCCCTTCAGGGAAAAAAAAAAAAAAACGATAGGGCCCGCAGGCCCCGCCCCCTTCCTTCACCACACTGCAAACGCGCCCCTGGCGCGTTTGCAGAGGGGGAACGAATTCCCCTTGAATACTGGGGGTCCCTGGGGGCCAACTAGCCCACCAGGAACCTCCAGTATGCGCCAGGGGGCTGCGTTGCAGAGACGTGTAGAGAGACCACACCCCTTTTTACACCTCTCTGCAACGCAGCTCTGTGGCGCTTTTTGGAGGAACATGGTGGGCTAGTTGGACTCCAGGGACCCTCAGGATTCAAGGGGAGTTAATCCCCCGACTTAAAACGCGCCACGGGGCGCGCTTGCACAGTGGTGAAGGGAGGGGGCGGAGCTTCAGGTGACATGTGTGCAAACAGGCCCCGTGGCGCGATTTAAGATGGGGAATTAAATCCTCTTCAATCCTGAGGGTCCCTGGGGGCCAACTAGCCCAACAGGTACGTCCAGAAAGCGCCACAGAGCTGCGTTGCAGAGAGGTGTAAAAAGGGGTGTGGCCTCTGTACATGTCTCTGCAACGCAGCCCCCTGGCGCATACTGGAGGTTCCTGGTGGGCTAGTTGGCCCGTAGGGACCCTCAGGATTCAAGGGGACTTAATCCCCCAACTTAAAACGCGCCACGGGGCGCGTTTGCACAGATGTCACCTCAGGCCCCGCCCCCTCCCTTCACCATTGTGCAAATATTCCTCTAAAATCAGCCGAAATACGAATTCCGATTTACTCACCTGTTATCAGGAGAGACCTCAGTGCTGCATCTTTCAGCCCAGTACTGATCCTCAAAAGTAATTTTAACCGTACTTACCGGTAACTTGAATTTCCTTCATAGGCTAACATTGACTGGTTTCACTTGGAAATTCTTCTAAGTGTGGAGTTTTGGAACTTTAAAATATTCCTCTAAAATCAGCCGAAATACGAATTCCGATTTACTCACCTGTTATCAGGAGAGACCTCAGTGCTGCATCTTTCAGCCCAGTACTGGTCCTGAAAAGTAATTTTAACCGTACTTACCAGTAACTTGAATTTCCTTCCATAGGCTAACATTGACTGGTTTCACTTGGAAATTCTTCTAAGTGTGGAGTTTTGGAACTTTAAAATATTCCTCTAAAATCAGCCGAAATACGAATTCCGATTTACTCACCTGTTATCAGGAGAGACCTCAGTGCTGCATCTTTCAGCCCAGTACTGATCCTCAAAAGTAATTTTAACCGTACTTACCAGTAACTTGAATTTCCTTCCATAGGATATCATTGCCTGCTTTTTGCTGAAAAAGTTTCTGTGTTGATTTTTGAAACATACAAATATTCCTCTAAAATCAGCCGAAATCCGAATTCTGATTTACTCACCTGTTATCAGGAGAGACCTCAGTGCTGCATCTTTCAGCCCAGTACTGGTCCTGAAAAGTAATTTTAACCGTACTTACCGGTAACTTGAATTTCCTTCATAGGCTAACATTGACTGGTTTCACTTGGAAATTCTTCTAAGTGTGGAGTTTTGGAACTTTAAAATATTCCTCTAAAATCAGCCGAAATACGAATTCCGATGTACTCACCTGTTATCAGGAGAGAACCCAGTGCTGCATCTTTTAGCCCAGTACTGATCCTCAAAAGTAATTTTAACCGTACTTACCAGTAACTTGAATTTCCTTCCATAGGATATCATTGCCTGCTTTTTGCTGAAAAAGTTTCTAAGTGTTGATTTTTGAAACATACAAATATTCCTCTAAAATCAGCCGAAATCCGAATTCTGATTTACTCACCTGTTATCAGGAGAGACCTCAGTGCTGCATCTTTCAGCCCAGTACTGGTCCTGAAAAGTAATTTTAACCGTACTTACCAGTAACTTGAATTTCCTTCCATAGGCTAACATTGACTGGTTTCACTTGGAAATTCTTCTAAGTGTGGAGTTTTGGAACTTTAAAATAGTCCTCTAAAATCAGCCGAAATACGAATTCCGATTTACTCACCTGTTATCAGGAGAGACCTCAGTGCTGCATCTTTCAGCCCAGTACTGATCCTCAAAAGTAATTTTAACCGTACTTACCAGTAACTTGAATTTTCTTCCATAGGAATTCATTGTCTGGTTTTCAGCAGAAAAGTTTCAAAGTGTGAATTTTCACAAACTACAAATATTCCTAAAAAATCGCCTGTATGACTTAAACGCATTCTTTCAACTGTTTACAGGAGATGCACCAGTGCTGGATCCAGGATCCAACACTGAGTAAGAAAAAGTAACGATAACAGTTTTTAACTTCTAAGTGAATTTCCTTCCATAGGATAACATTGGTGATTCTATGAGAAAAAGTTTCTAAATGTGAACTTTTAAAGTACAATAATATTCCTTAAAAATCACGACTGTAACCAAAACGCTTTTACTCAACTGTTTACAGGAGATGTCCCAGGACTGAATCTAGGATCCAGTAATGTGGTTAGAAAAGTAATCCATAAAGTAACTATTTGCATTTAACTAGAAATTCACATTGAGCTGAATGTTGCATTGTGTTTGAAAATGTGTTGCCCATTGCAACAACTGTAACTACTGTACTTAAAAGTCTATTGCCTATGTGCAAAGTAATTAAACTAAAGTAATTCATTCTGAGAAAGTATTTTTTGTAATGTAATGTATAATGTAATTACAATGTAATTTAAAAAATAAAATATGTAAAAAAAAATGTTTCTAAAAAATTTGGAAATCAGTATGAAAAAAATGTATATAACAATTAATACATTTAAAAATTGTCATTTACAAAACCTTTGAAATTCACTGAAAAAACTGTAGGTTTCAGACATGTTATAGTTACAAATTAGCATTTAAAAAACCTTTGAAATTCACTGAAAAAACCATAGGTTTCAGGGACGTTATAGTTACAAATTAGCATTTAAAAAACCTTTGAAATTCACTGAAAAAACCATAGGTTTTAGGGACAGTTATAGTTAGTTGGACATTGCACTCGTACAAAACCCGTGAAATTCCCCGTTATAGTTAGTCCAGCTAACTATAACTCGCGCCCCGCAATGCACTGCTGATGACGTCACATATTACATCACTCATGACATGGTCAGTGACATCACTGATGACATCACTGATGACATCTCAAATGACATCACTGATGACATCATCCACGTGATAATCTGATGCACCTCCTCACACTCTAATATAACCTTTGATACACCCACTCTAAATTACAGACTGCCATTCGCAAAACCATAGACACTCCAACACCAATAACTACATACCCACTCACTGATTCTTAGGTCTATGCACACATCCACTCACTCACCCGTACAGTCACTCATACTTAAGGTCACTCAGTACAGGACTATCATATGCACTCATACTCCTATATAGACACTCAAACACCGCCACTCATCCATAGAGGTACTCACACACCTAGTCAGTCATGCAAATAATTAAACACACTACCATTTACTCACCTATACAGTTATACACACACCAGCTCACTTACTTACAAATAGTAGCACATTCTTAAGCTCTTATACAATCACTGATACAAGCACACACTCATCCACACAGCCACTATCACAATCACTCACTCTCGCTTATAGCTATTTATATACTCCAACACACATATATACTGCCTTTCACATATGTAGTTACTCACACATGTACCACTGGGACATACATTCACTCACTAACACACTCTTACACACACTTACCCACCCATACAGTCTATCACAGTTGCACTCTTGAAACCATCCACCCAGTGAATCACCCACTCACACATCTATGCACAGAGTTGCACACACCCCTCCCACACAAACACTCAGGCACCCATACAGATACTCAGACAAGCATTCAATAACTCATATAGACACTCATGTAGCTATTCACAAACACATGCAGCCACTTACACAGCAACAGACAGACGGTTACAGACATTCACCCAGTTTAGTCACTAACCCATGCATTCAGTAAGATACGTTAAATCACTCACTTATAGAGTCAGTCACGCACCTACTAAATCATCCATACAGACACTTACACACCCACTCATTCTTCAATACGTCTTTTCCTATATATATTAAAAATATTTAAACTTTTCAGAAACACACAGTCACTGGATGATGTCATCAGTGATGTCATCAGTGATGTCATTTGAGATGTCATCAGTGATGTCATCAGTGATGTCACTGACCATGTCATGAGTGATGTAATATGTGACGTCATCAGCAGTGCATTGCGGGGCGCGAGTTATAGTTAGCTGGACTAACTATAACGGGGGAATTTCACGGGTTTTGTACGAGTGCAATGTCCAACTAACTATAACTGTCCCTAAAACCTATGGTTTTTTCAGTGAATATATATATATATATAAACATGTATATACACATATACACACATATATATAAATAAATATATGGATATAGTTCAAAGATAGCTTTATTCGATAACAAGTATTTTAAAAGCGGTAACATACATACAATAATCAATAAAAATACGAGTTATCAGGTGAACCACAGTTTAAAAATACACAATAAATAAAAACCATAAGTTCAGATTTCCAGGGAGTAGATAATAACAAGATGTTTCAGATAAAAACTTTATACAGCCATAGAATTAACTCAATTCCAATTTATATATATATATCGGATTATAAGATGACAATGCAATAAAAATGATCAGAACAGTTTAAAAATATAAGAGAGACAGTATAATTCATTTAGAGTTTCAGACGTAGGAATTTAAACCTTACTATCCAAGCACGGCGAAGATACTTGGCCACGCCACAGGCAAAAAGGGTCCGAGCATCCGTCTTCAGAATACGCAAAGCGACTCTGTGCTCAATAGTGCCCAATAGGCTACAGATTGGTTTTAGCCATCTTATTCTAGCCTTCTTATAGGCGGGGCAAGCAAACATGAAGTGAGCCACGCTTTCAATTGGTGCTTTACAGCAGGGGCAGTCCGCTGTTGTCTGATGTGAAGCACTCCACTTTGCAGTTAGTTCTCGTATCGGGAGTGTGCCTAACCTAAACTGAATATAAAGTGCCCTGTCTCGTGGCGTCTGGATAAAATCTAAGTAGGGTTCTAAATGTATGCGCTGCTTGTGAAGATAAAATTCTTCTGTGAGCCTTCCTAATCTCGAATTACTGTGCTCTTGTGCATCTACCCATGCCCAATACCGCTTTTTAAGGTCAGC
Source organism: Calotriton arnoldi (assembly GCA_963921515.1). Classification (NCBI taxonomy): domain Eukaryota; kingdom Metazoa; phylum Chordata; class Amphibia; order Caudata; family Salamandridae; genus Calotriton; species Calotriton arnoldi. Next base: position 988,627 of record CAWUFW010004592.1, on the reverse strand, counting down.
CTTACTAGGTGGGGTCTGGGTATCCCACGACTCCTTCATGCTGAGTGCAAAAACCAGCTTTTTTAAATTAAGCAGCCAGCTGATTCTTTGGTTACCATCCAGGGCCATCAATTCCGTAAGCGCGGAGGCATAGCTAGCAAGCTCAGGGGTCCGACGCAAGCGGGCCCAGAATAACAAGGGCCATAACCTGGCTATGTCTTTAAAAGAGCGCCTACCCATATCGCTCATCAGAGGTTTTGATGGTACCTTACTGGGAAGCATCACTAGATCTCTAAAAAATTTGTGTTCGGATCTACTAATTCCGTCCACATTATCAAAGCCCCATAATTCAGCACCATAAAGGGCTGAGCTAACTGCTTTGGCTGCATAAATCGCAATAGCGGGAGCCACAGGTCTACTCTGCGAGGAGCGATGTTCTCTAAGTAGTGTTCCTGCTGCGCGTTTGTGGCTCAAAAGCATTTTGTCGATATGATGCCGCCAATGCATTTTCTCAGCAAGCCGGATACCTACCGTTAGGACTCGCTCTAGACGGATTCCGTCTAGTGTAAAATTGCCTCTATATGGCCTATAGGGATTAAACACCATAAGCTAAGTTTTAGCGGTGTTAACAATCAGCCCCCTAGACTCACAGAAGAGATGGTATCTATCTAAGAGCTTCTGGAGCCCAGCTGGAGTTTTAGACATAAGAAAAGTGGCATCCGCAAAGAGCAGGGTAGGAACCCTGTCTCCTGCCAGGGAAGGGGCATCCGATGGAAATTCTTGTAGATAACTAACCACTCCGTTGATGTATAAGGAAAACAGAGTGGGCGCCATTACACAATCCTGGCGCTCTCCTCTGTTTACAGGGATCCTGTCTGTCTTCTGGCCTTGAGCTCCCCACCTTACTTGGGCATAATTGCCCTCATGAAGGCGTATCAGCAGATTCAGAACCATTGGGGGGATCCCCATATCACCCAATAGGTGCCACATCCGCTCACGGGGTACCAGGTCAAAGGCAGTCTTTAGGTCAATAAAGGCCAGATAAAGACTGCCCTTCCCAATTAGAACAACCTTCCAATAGATTAAAAGCAATCTGAATGCTTGGTCCACTGTCCCTGTACACGCCCTAAAGCCCGCTTGATACTGGGGAGAGGATGTTCTTGTCATCCACCCAGTGATGAATTCTCTGAAGCAACACCCTGCCAACTACTTTCTGCATGGCATCAATCAAGCTGATTGGGCGGTAGTTGGCAGGGTCATCCCTTTCACCTTTTTTAAAAATAGGGACCACCTCTGCACCTTTCCATGAGTCAGGTACTGCGCTACCCTTTGCAATAGAATTGATTAAAAGCATAATGTAATTTGCCCAATTAGGAGGGTCTGCAAAAAAAAGATCTCCCGGGAGACCGTCCGGACCTGAAGCCTTTGCTGGGACTATTTTCTTTATAGCTGCCTCTATTTCTTTTATATTAAATAAATCAATAACATCCGTAGTGGGGCAGCCACTTGTGTAAGCGACTGACCCAACCTGGGAAATTGGGCTAGACCCCGAATAAAGTTTCCCGAAATGGTTAAACCAATCTTGATTTGTAATGTGGTTAGGGATTGAGTCAGGATCTTTATTACCTGACCGCCTGACCATATCCCAAAAAAGATTGGGATCCCTGGCTATACTTGCGTCCTTTAGGTTTTGCCAGTGTGTCTCATCCCACTCAATCTTTGCATGAATGATAGCAGTTTTGTACTCCTTTCTAGATTTCCTAATTAAAGGGCAGTGTCTGGTTTTTATTGCTGCAATCAAAGCCTTTTTCTTCTGTCTACAATCCCCATTAAACCAAGTCTGGCGGTTTTTACGGCATACGACTGGTTTACCGACATGATTCGCTATAATAAATAGAGACCCCAGCTGAGTCATCATGGTTCCATATAACTCTGGAACCCTGGATAGACCATCCTTTTCACTGAAGGCCTCACGCAATTTAAGTGTGCTTTCACTGAGTGTACGCCTAATCTCAATCATTTGAGATTCTTGTGCCGCAACTCTTGGCCATTTAAGGTACCTACTACAGTTTGAAGGGACCAGTTCTCTCGTCCTCATAAGGGGTCCTATGGCCTGGATTGAGGGAATAGAAAGGGCCCAGGGTGATTCCATAATCATACTTAACATATTATGGTCGCTATCAGTAGAAGAAACTACTTCCATATCTATTATGGATCTCCAAAATCTAAAGTCAATTAATATGTAATCAATGCGGGAGGGGCAAGACACTCTGTTGTATGTATTAGCCCCTGCGACATCGGAAGGGGTTCTACCATTCACAGCCCTTAATCCAGCTTCTAGAGTGAGTGCACTAATCTGAATTGCTACCTGAGACCATTTCTTAATAGGGGGTATATTTAACAATGGGACACCCCACTTGGCATCATCTTCATCTACCCCCAGCAAATCTTCAGAACTTAAAGGCTCAAAAGTACAATTAAAATCCCCAGCAATCATAACATAAGAATCTGGTGGACAGTTGTATAACTCCTGTTCCAATACCATGACAATATTTGATACTTTGCCCCCTGGGGTCCCCCTTATATAAACATTAAACAGCTCAAGGGTTTCACGGCCACTAGTACCCTTGATCGAGAGCCATATAATATCCGGGCTCGCACATTGGTGTTCAGTGATCTTACAATTCATGTCGATCTTAACCCAAACAATGAGACCTCCAGAGGGCCACCCCCTACCCGTGTGAACAGCAGAGGTGGAGAAACAGGTATAACCAGACTTATATAGCGGTACTAAGCTCCATGTTTCTTGGAATAAACAGATGTGGTGTTCCTCAATCAGATCATTCCAATCAGGTAAAGACATTTTATTTAGGAGCCCCGCCACGTTCCAGGAAAGGATTTTAAGCTGAGAAGTTGGAATTCTATTTCCCGAAGGGTTTGGTTGGACCAAGGCGGGTAGACTAGGTGGTGGAACAAAGGTATTACCAATTGCTGCCACCCTATGATCCCTCACACTAAGAGCAAAAAGACTACTGTTTCTATTAGCGGTTGCCCAGATTTGAGATTGTTCGGAATCAATGCATGATTGAGTAATGCTAGGGGGACTTTGGATGTTAGTAATTCGAGTGGGTTCCATTTCCTGCCGTTGATGTAAATCATGACATAGTCAATCAACCGCCTCAAGTGAAGACCCTCTAGGTATAGGCAACGATAGCATGTTATCATAGGCCCTTGCTGCACTAATTGTTGGGAAGCGCCTGATCTGAATAGATGAAGAGTCCGGAGGACAGGACCTATACTCTAATGACAAAAGATTTTCTGCCAGGTCAGGGCTGATCAGGGTTAGTTCAATGCAGTCTGTAAGATTATTTTTAGACGTGCATCTCCGTGCCCTAATAATATCTTCCCTGATCAGCGAGCGACAACCCCTAACGTGTCGTAGCCAGTGAATGGATTTATTTTTCAAAGATTCAACATTCTCAGTTCTACTGTTAGGGGCTATTTTGGGGACATTAACCAAGAAAACCGTCTGAACCTGAGTAGGGGGGAAAATTGGTAGTTTATTTAGATGAGCTGAAACATTAATATCCATAGATGGATCTGTTAGAACATTAGTAGACCTATTATGAGTTGCGATCACTTGAGAATAAAGCTGCATTTGCGAGGTATTACAAGGAGGGGCTTCCAAAGGGCCTATCTGTTTGGAAATTAGAGCCTTAGTGGCTCGTCTCGGTGGAATTGCAGAAGCATGTGACTGGCCACTAATTATGGAATCTCCTGCATTAGGTAACTGTTGTGGATTACATAATAGGGGAACTGCTGACGTTTGGAGTGTACTATTATGGACTAGCATTTTAACGGTGCCCACCAGTTCCTCAAGCATCACTTTCAATGACCCAACATCCTCCTTAAGTGAGATAACAATCTGAGTAAGGGTCTGTAGTAAAATAGGACAAGGGGAGACTATCTCAGTTAAGCTCTTATTACTAGTGGGGATGGGCTGTGGGATTTGCACTTCCCCACAAGAGTCAGGCTCCCCGGCCAGGACATCAAATCGATTCTTGCAGATAATTAAGGACTCAGGGTAGCCTACGGCATCGTGAGTGGTAGGTAAGGGCAATGAGGGGGGGGAGTGCCAGTTAGCAAGTCTGGCTCAGGACCCAGTGTTGTAGTCTAGTCTCCCTACTCCTTTCTGCAAGGATTTTTGGAACATCTGGGGAACAATATTTGGACGCAGAGGAATAGAATCCTTAGTGTGTACGGGATTACCTCCCAGAAGCCCTTCACATTCGGTAATCAGGTCATCAATTCTGTTCATTACACAGTTATTAGTAGCGGTTACACTCTTTACTGTTTTCCGTGCCTTTTTCCCCTTACCCACCCTGCTGACGGGGCAGATGACCCCCACTGTAGTCTCCATAGTTTTCCTTTTGCCCATTCTCAACCCAAAAAAATAAGTTAAGTTAACTTGGGTAGCCTACAAAGTCAAAGGCGAGGTAATTGTGCCAACAAGGAAGAAACCAGAAGTAGCTTTCACTAAACGTCAAACTGACTTCTGGAAACAAAAAAAAACAAAAAAAAAGAAATTAACAAAGGTTTAAGGCATATGCGATTTTGGGGCTCCCAGGGAGAAACAGATAAATGGGTTACACAACCTCAAATTAACACAGTACCTTAAAAATGTCTTCAGGGGTTTTTTGTAGCGCAAGTGTTCCAAATGCGAAATGAAAGAGCTCTAGCACCGCCCTGCCTTTTCCTGGCGATGACGGGCTAGGACGGGCCCGCCCTAGGCCCGGGCTTTGCCCGGGCGTGGCCCGCGTGCGTCCAGCGCCGCGGGTGGAGAGGCAGCGCTTTAAGCGTGGTGGCAATGCCTCCCCCTCACTAGCGGCAGCTGCGGGCGTCGCGCTGGCCTCTGGGACTTGCAGTCCCCTTTGATGATGGCGCTGGAGAAGAGAAAGGCCACGTTGTGCCCTGGGACTCCGGTCCCACCAGGGCAGAAAGTCAGGTGCTGGGGGCCCCTTTAGGCAATGAGGCTCTGGACTCTAAGAGCAAGAATGAAAGAATAATGTTCCGCGCCGCGGGGGGAGAGGCAGCGCTTTAAGCGTGGTGGCAACGCCTCCCCCTCACTAGCGGCAGCTGCGGGCATCGCGCTGGCCTCTGGGACTTGCAGTCCCCTTTGATGATGGCGCTAGAGAAGAGAAAGGCCACGTCGTGCCCTGGGACTCCGGTCCCACCAGGGCAGAAAGTCAGGTGCTGGGGGCCCCTTTAGGCAATGAGGCGCTGGACTCTAAGAGCAAGAATGAAAGAATAATGTCCCGCGCCGCGGGGGAGAGGCAGCGCTTTAAGCGCGGTGGCAACGCTCCCCTCACTAGCGGCAGCTGCGGGCGTCGCGCTGGCCTCTGGGACTTGCAGTCCCCTTTGATGATGGCGCTGGAGAAGAGAAAGGCCACGTCGTGCCCTGGGACTCCGGTCCCACCAGGGCAGAAAGTCAGGTGCTGGGGGCCCCTTTAGGCAATGAGGCGCTGGACTCTAAGAGCAAGAATGAAAGAATAATGTATAAAAAAGCAGGAAAGACATTGCACCACAAGAAAGGAAATACAAACAGTTATCCAAAAGTTGCTGGAAAATGAAAATTGTGTAATAATTGCTTATGACAAGGGAGGCAATATGGACTGCTGGCCAAGAGACATGTACATGGAAGAGGTGTATACACAACTAAATTATGTAGAATGATACAAGAGAATCATGAGAACAGACTATTTGAGTGTTAAAGAGATTTTTTAGTGATCTGCTGGAATTTGTTTTTGTGATCTGGTAGGATGGAGAGAAGTAGGATTGTTGAGTTTGGAGGAATACAATTTTATATACCACCCGGAGCAAGCTGTTTTTTATATCATTCCAAACGCACACAAGGATATTGTGAACCCTCCAGACAGACGCATTATTGCATCAATTGATAGGCTATTTGAAAATGTGTATAAATATATAGACCAATTCTTGCAACCTTTAATAGAAAATCACCCCTGTTATATCAAGTATACATCAGATTTCTAAAAAGAGTTTTTGATGTTCAATGGAAGGATGTTCTGCTGATGATGAGTTTGGATGTGTCCTCTTTGTACACAAGTATTCAAAATGAAGATGGGATGAGGGCAGTAAAGCATTTTCAAAGAGCAAGACCTATAAATGCCGCCGCTCATCTCCTCTTTAGACTTCCCAATTACCAATCAGCTTCCTTTGCTCCTGAACAGCTACACTGGCTACCTATCAAAAAAAGTACCACCTTCAAGGCCCTTTCCATTGCTTTCAAGGCATTACACAACATAGGCCCCGAATTCCTCATTCAGATATTCTCTTGGTACATTCCAAATAGATCATTATGATCCTCCACAGCAAAAAAAGTAATTGTCACAAAGTTTAAAAAGACTCTCTGGGGAGGAAAGAGCTTTGTGGTCAGAACAGCCAAACTGTGAATCACTCTTCCACACAATCTAAGACAGGTGTCCAAAATACTACATGGCTTTTTATCCAAAACATCTAGTTTCTTTTTCCCCTCTGGATTTCAAGCAGTACCATTTTTCCGCCCCCTTCTTTCAAGGTAGCACCAAGACATCCTAGGGTATACGAACGCTCTATAAAATAAAATAACAAAATGTTTTAGCCACAACAAAATGTTATTAAAAATGATGCAATGGTGCCTGACAAGAAACATCTTTCTTTTTAATGGTGAACTGTTCCAACAACAGAGGGGGACAGCGATGTGTACCTGCTTCACCCCAGCTATGCTACTCTGCATATTGGCTGGTGGGAGGAGCAGGTATCCTATGGGCCTGATATGGAAATAAGTTCTGCTAATATTATGATGTAGGTCAGGTACATTGATGTCCTTTTTGTGTTATGGAAAGGGAATGAAGTGACACCTAACAGTTTTGTAGACAGAATCAACAGCAATAATTTAAACTTGACATTTACCAGTAAGTTCATTAAGTCAAAGCTTGAATTCTTGCATGTGATGATTGAAGTATGGGATTCCAAATTAAGGACTGCTCTGCATAGGAAACCCACAGCAGGAAACAACATGCTATATTTAAGATGTTTCCATCCTATGGCATTTAAAAAATAGTATTCCGTATGGAGAGTTTATGGATTCTAAAAGAATTTGCAGTATGGAAGAAACTTTTGCATCTGTGCAAGAAGAGATGGTAGCTAGACCGAAGGAGAGGGGCTATCCAGATGATGTTTCAGTCACAGCATAAAATAGAATAGCCAAGTGTAAAAGGGAAGATGTTCTTTTCAGGAGGCCCACAGTTAAGAAAAGTGACAATCAAATATGCAGATTCATAACACCCTACCACAGCTATCATGATAAACTAAGGAATGCTTTACAGAAGCACTGGTACCTTATCAGAAATGCGATAAGTTTTTGAAATATTTTACAATATTTTTACAAGCCGACTTTGGCTATATGTGAGTGGTATGTTAGAACATAAAGAGAAAGAAAAAGAGAAATGTGTAGAAAAAATGTAAGCATGAGGTACAAGATAAACGTAAAGAAATACCTCAACCTGAAATGAACATTGTTTACGGAATGCAATCCAATGAGAGAAAATCAAGTTGCATTGCAAACATGTATTATGAGGTGTAATAACTTGATGGTGCCCACCATTGTTATTTGTATTGAGTTGTTAATTGTCAAGAAACAATGTTCAATATTCATTGATTTTATTTTGAGTTAGCTGCAAGAAATGTTTGAATATGTATTGTGTAATGATGAAGATGAATATTCCAATATGGAGTGACATTGTGGTAAACTCCGGATAGTCCATTGCCAGTTTAAATGTCTAAAACCTGTATAATGAGTAAGAAAAAATGGCGGTCAGCGTCGATATATAAGCGATTGAATAAACAGATGCAATGGGATTCCGTGCTATGTCGGTCCCGCTTCTCCTATTTAGAGCAGGTTTTCGAGGACAAAGTTTGGGATTATATATATATATATATTTTTATGGATAAAACCAGAGGTTAAAATAACGTTATAGTTAGGTGAAATGTTGAGTAACAACATAAAGTTTTAAACTCTAAAAGCCACAGAAATTATAACTCATGCCCTACAGTAACTAGAACTCACGCCCCGGCCATGCACAGATTTCTCATCAATCATTTCGCAGAAAATGTTGCAGTGATATTATCAATGATGTGATAAGAGCTGTCAGGTAATAACAGTGTATGGCAAGGGCTCGAGTTATAGTTAAATTAGGGCACAATTTATAGTTACTTGCCCACCCTTATTAAAGTATAGGAGTGACTATATCTATGTATCTAAAGTAAATATGGGCTATAATTTCCTTAAGTAGCACATATTGATTAAATACAAAGATCTGCCAAATATAGAGGCAAATTAGAAAAGGGGGCTCTTAGATCATATGTCTCCATTTAAGCCTGCTGAAAAAAACAATGCCAATTACTATTTGCTCTGTCTCTTACCTTGCAAGGTTTTCATGTTGTTTTCCCATAAATGGCAAAAACAGCTTTAACCGGATTGGAAGAAATCTATTCTTTTGTTTGTGGACTTTATTACTTTCTGTAATTTAATGCTCAGCAATGTTCTTTTGATTACATCTTCACTTGGGAAGAAACAAGACAGATCTTGCATCTGTTTCAAACATGTTTGAAAAAAATACTAATCACTTGTGACCCAGAGACTGTCAATTCTCTTTCAATCACTCAGAGAAATAACTGCATGCCTTATTCAACATATAATATTAAATGAGCACTTTGAAGTAACAGGAATGTGTCCCTTCTCGGTTGCATTAGCTCCAGTCGTGTGCGGATAATTTTCATTAGAGCAATCTTGTTTCAGCTGGAGGCAGGGACTAGATGTGAAACATTGCGAAAGCGATAAAAATAGCTTACTGGTAATTTCAACATACTGTGATTTCATCTTAGATTGGGTTTCAACTGTCATAGTTTACAGACCCTGTTCCTCATCCATGACATATTTATTTGTAAACGTGCCAGGGCCCTTTCTCTCCTTTAGGCTCTACCAAGAAAACTCGGTTCACAGCCCCTTTCTTAAGCGAATTGAGAAAATCTTGCCCCACAAGCATTGGCATAGCTGCCATTGGTGCCGCAGGTCCAGTTGCATTGGGCCTAGAGCCGAGAGGGGCCCATTGATTACTGATAATTGCTGTGTTTTTACTACAATAGCAGTCAAAGGGGCCATTTTTCTTATTTGCACAAGGACCAATGGTAACCTTGCTGCGCTACTGCCCACAAGGGGGTTGTATAGTTGTGATATCCTCTGGGTGCCTTTTATATTCTGTGCCCTCTGATACTAGTGTTTGAATACAAAAGAAGTCATGATGCCCTCCTATGTAGACCTAAAACACTAAGGGGTATATTTACAAAAAATTGGCATAGGGCAGCGCCACAAGTCTTTTTGATGCCTCCCTTCGCCAATTTGAAAGGGACAGGAATGCACCTTATTTATGAGATAGGGTGCATTCCTGTCCTTTCAGCCAGTGCCGGTTCACAATTTGGTGCCTAGCACCAATGCAGGAACTCTTGCACCATGGGTCAAGGGTGTCTGCGTTGTTAGCTCGTTCTATGTGTGCTACAGAATGCAACACACATGAAAAGAGGAAAAAATTAGGAGAAATGAAAACAGTTTTCCTCGTTAAACCTGCTCTGGGGGAGGCATAAGGTTTTGACGCTGCCCCAGGTTTACGTGATTTTGTAAATCTGGGGCAGCGGCAAAATCCATGGGTGCTGTGTAGAACACCCACTGCATCACCCATGGAACATCTCCTTGATGCAGAGTAAGGCAAGGCAGTGCTTTGCACACCCTTGCTTTAGTCCATACTCCATATCTATGAGGCCATGCAAAGCCTCGAAGGGTAGCTTTGCGTCGCCTCTTAGATATGATTGGGAGGAGTGCGCCACCAGAGCATCAACAAAAAGTGACGCTCTGGCAGCACAGGTCTCTTGTAAATAAGCCCCCTAATATTTAAATATGCACATTTAAATTTCTTGCAATGTCTGAGGGGCAACCGCAATCCCCCACCTACTTTCTAAACAGTTTCATTTTCTAACTCTGTTTGGCTGCCGGCTAAAGGCATAATCGTCAGCCTGCCACATTTGCCCAGTCTTTCCTCTTTTTACCCTCGCAGTCGAGAAAGACCTCGTCAGTACTGTGCATGCTTATGATATTTGTGGACTCTATCAACAGCCTGGGCATTTCCAGATGTAGGATATTAACCGTTCGACATGGTGAAACATTGCAGATCTTGTTCAAGTACTTGAAGTAATAAGCACACGTCTGTCCTTTACTGGACAAGCAGGACAATTGAGCATTAGCCCTTCTCTCAAGTGGTTTAGTGCACTGTACACAGCTCAACCTGTGAACCTCTGCCACTTGGACTTGTAGCCCAGTGCCTGGCTGCTCCCCAAAGCATGCATTCGTACACCGTGACCTTCTGTAGCTGCAGCCTGTGACCTTATTTAGCACCTCCCCCTTATGTCAGTCATTCGCACACTTTGTCCTCCTGCATTTCTTTCTCCTTCATGCAGGCATGCCCGCCCATCCTCTTTCCTAAATAGATGCAGTTGGCCCTTTAACACTGTTCACAAATCCAGTCACGTATTTATACAATAACAGCATTAGATGCACACATTAATGCATTTGTATAACTATCCCATGTGCAAATAATCTTCGCACGAACGGCTGCAGCCCATACAAGACTGCAATGTGTAATGCACCAGAGCTAAGTGCAAGCAAAGTCGCTGCTGTGCCTGAGCCTCTGCCGCCACTGCAGGATTTGCTCTTTGTATCAGATATATACAAGCAGGTCATGGCATAGAGGTACACAATGAGCACAAAAAACAAGCCAGCAAGAAAAAGAAATGCAGCCCAGCGATCACAGACCAGCAACTGCTGGGACCTTGCTCGACCTCGAGGCAGGGACTTGCTTATTTTTTTATTTTGTATTTCCCCTTCAGCACTCTGACAGAGCCGCATGCATTCTCCGGGGCAGACACACCCTGCACTCCGCCCGGGGTATGTTCTCTTCTTAGCACGGATTAAGCCTCCTGTGAGCCCTCCTCCCCCAAGATATACACCTTTGTTCCCCCAGGACCAGACCCACCCAGGGGGCTTAAAAAAACAGGCATGGGAGACAGTACTTTTTTTTGTTTGTTTTTTGCCACAGATTCGTGGATCCCCCATGAATTTGGGGCAAAAAAAGTTTGAAGAAATATTTTTAGGCCTAGGGAGTTAGGGTATTCCTACCCTGCCCCCGTATGGGTTTTTCCCCCTTTTTTTTAAGGACCCAGAACTTACAGCCACCACTTCTGGTTGAGGTGGTGGTAGCCAATCAAATCTCTGCTTGAGATCTGTTGAGATCCGTGGAGACTTTGCGTCCCTAAATAGACAAAGGTTTTGAGCATTAATTGCTCAAAAACTACTGAATGGATTTATACCTAGACACAGAAGCACTCTTTCTGGACCTAGATCTAGCTTTCTGATAAATTTGGGTTTAAATCCGTTCAGTAGTTTAGGCTGTAGCTTTGTCTAAAGTTCCTATGGGAAAATGAAAGGGGAAAATGCATTTTGGGACCCCCATTTTTTTTCGCCTCCCGCTTGATGGATCACCCTGGAACTTTCCATGTGCAAACTAGGCAAAAAAGAGCATTTTTTTGGGAAGTTTTGTAGAGATTCATCAAATAGCGGCAAGGTTATTAGCAACACAAAAAATGCATTTCCTATGGAAACACGATCCTAACTATAACTATTTAGTTGCACCTGCCACTGGGTAATATTAATATACTGTATATATATATATATATATATATATATATATATATATATATATATATATATATATATATATATCCACGAACCCTCCAGCAGAACTGTAGGAAGAGGCCACACGGGGAACTCAGGAAGGAGCCTTTATTGGACAAGCAGGTAAGGCATAATGCATTTCGATTTATCAATCTTCTTCAGACGCCACTGCTGCACCAGAAAACAGCCCCACGCCACCACTTTTAAGTTCATCTGCAGACCTCCCACAATTGAAAGGAAGCACCTCCCCTGCCATGTGATCGCTCACCTGCTGTAGTGTAATCAGTCCTACAGCTCCCAGAATACATCATTTCTGGGTAGGTGCTGTGAGGGGAATGGATAGATAGAATCCTAGTGGCATTGATGCACTGCAGACCGGGGCGCGCTGTTGCTGGAGCAAATTAAGTCCTCAGGCTTCCCTGGGTCCCCACATACGTCATCACCCCCACAACACAGGTCCGCCGAGTTACAGGCTGGTACAATGTCCAAACCTCTTCGTGAAGTCACGAGCTGCCAGCTGACAGCAAACCCCGCTAGACCTGTACTGGAGAGGTGGGCTGGAGCAATCCGATACCTCGTGTACAAGAAAAAACTGCTCACGCAGATGCCAGAAAAGCCACAGCCACTTGACAGACGGGGCCTCTTAAAGCATCTCTGGCTGATGCTGAAATATCCACGAACCCTCCAGCAGAACTGTAGGAAGAGGCCACGCGGGGAACTCAGGAAGCAGCCTTTATTGGACAAGCAGGTAAGGCATAATGCATTTCGATTTTTCAATCTTCTTCAGACGCCACTGCTGCACCAGAAAACAGCCCCACGCCACCACTTTTAAGTTCATCTGCAGACCTCCCACAATTGAAAGGAAGCATCTCCCCTGCCATGTGATCACTCACCTGCTGTAGTGTAATCAGTCCTACAGCTCCCAGAATACATCATTTCTGGGTAGGTGCTGTGAGGGGAATGGATCGATAGAATCCAAGTGGCATTGATGCACTGCAGAGCGGGGCGCACTGTTGCTGGAGCAAATTAAGTCCTCGGGCTTCCCTGGGTCCCCGCATACGTCACGGCCCCCACCGATGGGAAATATTTAGCACTACGTTTCCCAGCACGCAATTCACTGGAGAGTGCCTGCTGGTAATGTACTGTTTAAACGTAATGCAGCCCGTGTTTTTGTTTTCCCCGTCCCTATGATTAAGGTGCAGCTGCACCGAAACGCGTCACGGACATTTAAATAATTGGAGATGTTGGCGTGGTTTCACAAATAAAGGCTCTGCTGAACCATCCTCCTGTTGAGTGCTTCCTAAAGCTCGGGGGCTTTTTTGGGATATATATATATATATTCCAACCAATGTTCGTTGATATTGAAAAACAAACACGCCAGAGCCCTTTGTTCTGCTGCAGTCGTGATTTATTGGCAATTACACCCTACGCGTTTCGGAGCAGCGCTCCTTGCTCACGGGTAGTTGGACGTGCCCACAATGACTTCCTTATAACATAATCATGTGACAGTGAAAAACATAAACATTGAAAACAGACTCCCGAAATTCATCGCATTTCATTAAGCAAGTTATACATTCATTAACATATTGATAATAGTTTCTGCCATCATCAAGTAAAATAAAATATTATTTACACCCATAAATATAATACACAATTTTTGTGTGGTACCTTAATTCGGCACCTCGCATTGTTTCAACATAACAATTGCAACTTTATGCAGTAGGCTGTTGTGTACACAAACAATTCTGCCCAAGTGGGCTTACATTCTTTAGGAACATTCTCAATAGTGCCTAACTTCGGCACCTATCATGATTTAAACACACCAGTGCACCTTAATTCACCCCTGGCATGATCAAATGTTGTTAATACCTGGTTTAGGTACAGTCTATCATTCTAGACGGTAACCTCAAATAAAACACCATATAGCCCGGAAAACTACCGCCTCAATTCTGCCCCTGTGGGCAAACACAAGAATTTAGTAATTACAACAATGCCTACATAGCAAAAAAATATAAACATACGGTCAGTGAAACCTGCATATTTTTGGTGTTTTCTTGACAGATATTTTAGCATCCTTTTGCTTTCCACTTGCATAAATTTCCTTATTTCGGGACCTATATAAAAATAAAATAAAACATATCAGACACATTGTCACAAATGTATTGATGCATACATTGCTTCCTCACCCTATTTACAATATTCTTTAAGAAACATAGTGAAACGGTGATTGTGCTCAATTAAAAACAGGCTATTATTAATACTCCTGTAGTACCTTCCTGAGTATTGGTAAGGCCTTCTTTTAAAAGCTGATCTATTCACCCCAAGTGTACTGAGAGTGCCTCATCATTATTATGTCCAGCTGGGTACATAGTGCCATATTGAATGATCATTTTGGACTCTCGTCTCCTTAGTTCCTGCACCCAGTCACCTCCTCTTTCACGTATTGGAATCCTCTCTAACACACAGAATGACAGCAGGTCACTATTCTGATTGTGTGCATCTTTAAAGTGTCTTGCAATTGGATATTGTTTGTCGTTATGTTTAATCGCCCTCAGGTGCTCCAATACCCACTTTTTGGCTTTATGGATGGTACTACCAATATAGTATTTCTCACATGGGCACCTGAGGGCGTAAACAACATAGTCCGAATTGCAAGACGGATGTTTCTTTATCCTGAAGGGTACCAGATCCTTGGATATTTTAACCTCTTTACAGTTTGTGCTGTGCTTGCAAGCTTTGCAGCTGCGGCACGTGAAAAACCCTTGTATCGTGCTACGATTAACCTCATTGTTGGTTAAGGTGCTGCAGATACTATCTCTTAGGGATCTAGCTTTGCGATACGTAATTTGAGGGTAATCTCTGACATGTTTAATCAGGTCCGCATCAGTTCTTAATACATTCCAGTATTTACTTAATGCTCCACGGACTTCGTTAGACTGTTTGTGAAAGGTAGTGATAAATCTCACACTGGTTTCAGTCGGTAGATTTATCTCTTTGGGCATGAGCAGGCTGTCTCTGTCTCTTTCTGTGGCTAACTTGCACGCTTGATTGATGTTTTTAACTGTATAGCCTCTAGCCAAAAAGCGTTTTGTCATCTCTATTTTCTCAACCTCAACCTCAAACCCTTCATTAGTGCTACAGTTGTGTTTCGCCCTTATGAGTTTTCCCAGGGGGATGCTGTTAATCAGACTGTGGGGATGACAGCTCTCAGCGTGTAATAAGCTGTTCCCAGCTGTCGTCTTCCTGTGTAGTATAGTCTCCAAGCTATCCCCTTTCGCCACAATTTTTAAATCAAGAAACTCCATTTCTTCCTGATGGATATGGCAACTAAAGGTAAGATTGAATGTATTGTTAAGTTCCTCCACAAATCTAATAGCCTCTATATTCTTCCACCGAGTTCCCACCTCCGCCGCACCTCACGTCTCGGGTGCCACTCGAGCGGTGGTGAGCCACTATAGATTCACAAACGGCGTCTCACTGTTGCGTGGCAAAATGTGAGTGCACTCCTGGGTCTTCTTCAATCAAGAAGGCGACGTGCCGAAACGCGTCTGTCAGAGCCGGCTGCTTACCAATAAAATGAATATTTGAAATAAAAGACCCGGGAGTGCACTCACATTTTGCCACGCAACAGCGAGACGCCGTTTGTGAATATATATATATATATATATATATATATATATATATATATTCACTGAAAAAACCATAGGTTTCAGATATGTTATAGTTAGAAATTAGCATTTAAAAAACCTTTGACATTCACTGAAAAAACCATAGGTTTTAGGGACAGTTATAGTTAGTTGGACATTTTACTCGTACAAAACCCGTGAAATTCCCCCGTTATAGTTAGTTCAGCTAACTATAACTCGCGCCCCGCAATGCACTGCTGATGACGTCACATATTACATCACTCATGACATGGTCAGTGACATCACTGATGACATCACTGATGACATCTCAAATGACATCACTGATGACATCATCCAGTGACTGTGTGTTTCTGTAAAGTTTAAATATTTTTAATATATATAGGAAAAGACGTATTGAAGAATGAGTGGGTGTGTAAGTGTCTGTATGGATGATTTAGTAGGTGCGTGACTGACTCTATAAGTGAGTGATTTAACGTATCTTACTGAATGCATGGGTTAGTGACTAAACTGGGTGAATGTCTGTATCCGTCTGTCTGTTGCTGTGTAAGTGGCTGCATGGGTTTGTGAATAGCTACATGAGTGTCTATAAGAGTTATTGATTTGTTGTCTGAGTATCTGTATGGGTGCCTGAGTGTTTGTGTGGATGGGGTGTGTGCGACTGTGCATAGATGTGTGAGTGGGTGATTCACTGGGTGGATGGTTTCAAGAGTGCATCTGTGATAGACTGTATGGGTGGGTAAGTGTGTGTAAGAGTGTGTTAGTGAGTGAATGTATGTCCCAGTGGTACATGTGTGAGTAACTACATATGTGAAAGGCAGTATATATGTGTGTTGGAGTATATAAATAGCTATAAGCTAGAGTGAGTGATTGTGATAGTGGCTGTATGGATGAGTGTGTGCTTGTATCAGTGATTATATAAGAGCGTAACAATGTGCTAGTATTTGTATGATTAAGTGAGCTGGTGTGTGTATAACTGTATAGGTGAGTAAATGGCAGTGTGTTTAATTATTTGCATGACTGACTAGGTGTGTGAGTACCTCTATGGATGAGTGGCTGTGTTTGAGTGTCTATATAGGAGTAAGAGTGCATATGATAGTCCTGTACTGAGTGACCATAAGTATGAGTGACTGTACGGGTGAGTGAGTGGATGTGTGTGTGTAGACCTAAGAATCAGTGAGTGGGTATGTAGTTATTGGTGTTGGAGTGTCTATGGTTTTGCGAATGGCAGTCTGTAATTTAGATTGGGTGTATCAAAGGTTATATTAGGGTGTGAAGAGCTGCATCAGATTATCACGTGGATGATGTCATCAGTGATGTCATTTGAGATGTCATCAGTGATGTCATCAGTGATGTCACTGACCATGTCATGAGTGATGTAATATGTGACGTCATCAGCAGTGCATTGTGGGGGCGCGAGTTATAGTTAGCTGAACTAACTATAACGGGGGAATTTCACGGGTTTTGTACGAGTAAAATGTCCAACTAACTATAACTGTCCCTAAAACCTATGGTTTTTTCAGTGAATTTCAAAGGTTTTTTAAATGCTAATTTCTAACTATAACATATCTGAAACCTATGGTTTTTTCAGTGAATTTCAAAGGTTTTTTAAATGCTAATTCCTAACTATAACATGTCTGAAACCTACGGTTTTTTCAGTGAATTTCAAAGGTTTTGTAAATGACAATTTTTAAATGTATTAATTGTTATATTAATTTTTTTCATACTGATTTACTACATTTTTAGAAACAATTTTTTTTTACATATTTTATTTTTTAAATTACATTGTAATTACATTATACATTACATTACAAAAAATACTTTCTCAGAATGAATTACTTTAGTTTAAATACTTTGCACATAGGCAATAGACTTTTAAGTACAGTAGTTACAGTTGTTGCAATGGGCAACACATTTTCAAACACAATGCAACATTCAGCTCAATGTGAATTTCTAGTTAAATGCAATTAGTTACTTTATGGATTACTTTTTCTAACCACAGGACTGGATCCTAGATTCAGTCCTGGTACATCTCCTGTAAACAGTTGAGTAAAAGCGTTTTGGTTACAGTCGTGATTTTTAAGGAATATTATTGTATTTTAAAAGTTGACACTTAGAAACTTTTTCTCATAGAATCACCAATGTTATCCTATGGAAGGAAATTCACTTAGCAGGTAAAAACTGTTATCGTTACTTTTTCTTACTCAGTGTTGGATCCTGGATCCAGCACTGGTGCATCTCCTGTAAACAGTTGAAAGAATGCGTTTAAGTCATACAGGCGATTTTTAAGGAATATTTGTAGTTTGTGAAAATCGACACTTTGAAACTTTTCTGCTGAAAACCAGACAATGGATTCCTATGGAAGAAAATATAAGTTACTGGTAAGTACGGTTAAAATTACTTTTCAGGGTCAGTGCTGGGCTAAAAGATGCAGCACTGGGTTCTCTCCTGATAACAGGTGAGTAAATTGGAATTCGTACTTTGGTTGATTTTAGAGGAATATTATAAAGTTCCAAAACTCCACACTTAGAAGAATTTCCAAGTGAAACCAGTCAATGTTAGCCTATGAAGGAAATTCAAGTTACCGGTAAGTACGGTTAAAATTACTTTTCAGGACCAGTACTGGGCTGAAAGATGCAGCACTGAGGTCTCTCCTGATAACAGGTGAGTAAATCAGAATTCGGATTTCGGCTGATTTTAGAGGCATATTTGTATGTTTCAAAAATCAACACTTAGAAACTTTTTCAGCAAAAAGCAGGCAATGATATCCTATGGAAGGAAATTCAAGTTACTGGTAAGTACGGTTAAAATTACTTTTGAGGATCAGTACTGGGCTGAAAGATGCAGCACTGAGGTCTCTCCTGATAACAGGTGAGTAAATCGGAATTCGTATTTAGGCTGATTTTAGAGGAATATTTTAAAGTTCCAAAATCAACACTTAGAAACTTTTTCAGCAAAAAGCAGGCAATGATATCCTATGGAAGGAAATTCAAGTTACTGGTAAGTACGGTTAAAATTACTTTTGAGGATCAGTACTGGGCTGAAAGATACAGCACTGAGGTCTCTCCTGATAACAGGTGAGTAAATCGGAATTCGTATTTCGGCTGATTTTAGAGGAATATTTTAAAGTTCCAAAACTCCACACTTAGAAGAATTTCCAAGTGAAACCAGTCAATGTTAGCCTATGGAAGGAAATTCAAGTTACTGGTAAGTACGGTTAAAATTACTTTTCAGGACCAGTACTGGGCTGAAAGATACAGCACTGAGGTCTCTCCTGATAACAGGTGAGTAAATCGGAATTCGTAGTAAGGCAGATTTTAGAGGAATATTTGCACAATGGTGAAGGGAGGGGGCGAGGCCTGAGGTGACATCTGTGCAAACGCGCCCCGTGGCGCGTTTTAAGTTGGGGGATTAAGTCCCCTTGAATCATGAGGTTCCCTAGGGGCCAACTAGCCCACCATGAACCTCCAGTATGCGCCAGGGGCTGCGTTGCAGAGACGTAGAGAGGCCACACCCCTTTACACCTCTCTGCAACGCAGCTCTGTGGCGCTTTCTGGATGTACCTGTTGGGCTAGTTGGCCCCCAGGGACCCTCAGGATTGAAGGGGATTTAATCCCCCATCTTAAAACGCGCCACGGGGCCTGTTTGCACACATGTCACATGAAGCCCCGCCCTCCCTTCACCACTGTGCAAACGCGCCCTGTGGCGCGTTTTAAGTTGGGGGATTAAGTCCCCTTGAATCCTGAGGGTCCCTGGAGTCCAACTAGCCCACCATATACCTCCAAAAGCGCCACAGAGCTGCGTTGCAGAGAGGTGTAAAAAGGGGCGTGGCCTATGTACACGTCTCTGCAAGGCAGCCCCTGGCGCATACTGGAGGTTCCTGGTGGGCTAGTTGGCCCCCAGGGACCCCCAGTATTCAAGGGGAATTCGTTCCCCTCTGCAAACGCGCCAGGGGCGCGTTTGCAGAGTACTGCAGGGAAGGGGCGGGCCTCCGGCACGATGCCGGTCGTTTTTTTTTTTTTTTTTTAATGGGAGGGGGGCTGCGTGGCCCCCCTTCCCTTGCCCACTTTTGGCCCCGGGGACCCCATCCCCCGGGGCCTGAGCATTTTTTTTTTTTTTTAAATGTAAAAAAAAAAACAGGAAGGGGGCCGCGTGGCCCCCCTTCCTTGGGCCTGTATTGGCCCCGGGGACCCCATCCCCGGGGCATGGCCTCGATTTTTATTTTTTTCTTTGGAGGGGGCTGCGTGGCTTCCTACTCAGGCCATTTAAGGCCCCGGGGACCCCATCCCCCGGGGCCGTCCTTTCCCTTATTTAAAAAAAAAAAAAAAAAAAACTTTGGGGAGGGGGGATGCGTGGCCCCCCTCCCGGGCCACTTATGGCCCCGGGACCCCATCCCCCGGGGCCTGGCCTCACGTTGGAGACTGTGGGGGGGTCCCCAATCCCCCCACAGTCCCAGCCGGCTCCCCGCCTCCTGCGGAAGCCAGCATTGCTTTCCACATGGGGAGCAGCTAACATGCTGCTCCCCATGTGGAAGCAATTGGTTTGCATTTTGAAAGAGAGAGCAGGTTTCCTGCTCTCTCTTTCAAAATGCAAACCAAGTTTGCTATGACAGGACGGGAGCCGCGAGGCTCCTGTCCTGTCATAGCAAACAGCAGTGTCCCGGGGGTAGGCACCCCGGGACACTGCAGGAGCCGGCCCTGGGGGGTGGTGGTCCCCAGGGCCATCAAGGGTCTCCAGGAGGGGGCCGCGCGGCCCCCTCCCATTCAGTGCACAGCCCCGGGGAGGTGGTGGTCCCGGGCTTGGGGTCCGTAACGGACCCCCATATTTAAATGTTTAGTGCCCCGGGGAGGTGGCGGTCCCGGGGCTGCGGGAGGGCTCAGAGCCCTCCCGCCATCATTTTTAAATAAAGCCCCGGGGGTGGCGGTCCCCGGGCTTGGGGGCCTTAGAGGCCCCCCTACATAAATTAAAACCCCCCACCATGCCCCCGGGACTTGGGCCACCCGGGGCCAATTAACATCGGAGCGCGGGAGACCGCGCTTCGATTTTTTCGGCAGGATCCGCGCTCCCTGAGCGCATCCTGCCGATTTAAAAAAAATAATAATATTTTTTTTTTGCCCAGGGGGTCCTTGTGGGACCCCCTGAGCAGACCTAGGGGGTCAGGGTGTTTCTACCCTGCCCCCTTTGTGCGTTTTGCACACTTGTTTCTGTCCCTCGGTTCTACCGAGGGACAAAATGGCTGCCAACACTTCCTGATTTGGAGTGTTGACAGCCAATTAGCATGCAGCTCGTGATCGGGATGGTGCGCGAATCCGACGCGGCCATAGATATATATGTACTTTTAATTTTGATTTTCTCAGCAACTACTGAACGGATTTACACCATTTAACAAAAAGGGTTCTTTCTGAACCAAGAACTACCTCTTTGCCAAATTTGGTGTAATTCCGTTCAGCAGTTCGGGCTGTAGCCGTGTCTAAAGTTTCCTATGGAAAAATGAATGGGGAAAACGCGTTTTGGGACCCCCCTTTTTCTCGGCCCCGCTTGACGAATCACCCCGAGACTTTCAGGGTAGGAGCGGACCGGAGCGCCCCACAAAGTTTGAAAATTTTGCGAAGATACGTCAACCGGCAAGAGAGTTATTTCAAATAGAATGTCGTGGATTTCCTATGGAAAATAGGTTCTAACTATAACTATCTACTGGCGACCGCCAGTAGATAATATATATATATTGTAACCAAAGTGCCCCAAAGCAATGAAAGCGCACTCGACTCCAGAGGAAAACCTTCCGGTTTTATTTGCAAGAAGAACAGGCATCAGTTTTCAAGTTAATTGTCCCGACGCGTTTCAAGGCTCCTGCCTCTTAGTCATGGGTAATTAGTATATGCAGCAGTTAACTCCGATATTTCCTCTCCACACAATTAAATACCCCCAGTGGGCTTTGCGCAGTGCGTTAGTGTGGTATTTTGTAGCTGGGACTTGTAGTCCATAATCAGAGTCACTCTTTGATTTAAAGCCCACAGTGGGCTCCGCTGTTACATGCTGAAATTAAAACCATTATTTTACTTTGGTAAGCCTTGAAGTTGGTGCCAGTTCGAATTAATCTCCCCTGAAGTGCTGATGAATCCGGCACAGTTCCGATTCCAGCCTCCCACGGATGAAGGGATGGTGCTGCTTTCCACGGCAGGGCTGCCGTGTGTATAGTTTGTAACCAAAGTGCCCCAAAGCAATGAAAGCGCACTCGACTCCAGAGGAAAACCTTCCAGTTTTATTTGCAAGAAGAACAGGCATCAGTTTTCAAGTTAATTGTCCCGACGCTTTTCGAGGCTCCTGCCTCTTAGTCATGGGTAATTATCATATGCAGCAGTTAACTCCGATATTTCCTCTCAACACATTTAAATACCCCCAGTGGGCTTTGCGCAGTGCGTTAGTGTGGTATTTTGTAGCTGGGACTTGTAGTCCATAATCAGAGTCACTCTTTGATTTAAAGCCCACAGTGGGCTCCGCTGTTACATGCTGAAATTAAAACCATTATTTTACTTTGGTAAGCCTTGAAGTTGGTGCCAGTTCGAATTAATCTCCCCTGAAGTGCTGATGAATCCGGCACAGTTCCGATTCCAGCCTCCCACGGATGAAGGGATGGTGCTGCTTTCCACGGCAGGGCTGCCGTGTGTATAGTTTGTAACCAAAGTGCCCCAAAGCAATGAAAGCGCACTCGACTCCAGAGGAAAACCTTCCAGTTTTATTTGCAAGAAGAACAGGCATCAGTTTTCAAGTTAATTGTCCCGACGCATTTTGAGGCTCCTGCCTCTTAGTCATGGGTAATTAGCATATGCAGCAGTTAACTCCGATATTTACTCACAACACATTTAAATACCCCCAGTGGGCTTTGCGCAGTGCGTTAGTGTGGTATTTTGTAGCTGGGACTTGTAGTCCATAATCAGAGTCACTCTTTGATTTAAAGCCCACAGTGGGCTCCGCTGTTACATGCTGAAATTAAAACCATTATTTTACTTTGGTAAGCCTTGAAGTTGGTGCCAGTTCGAATTAATCTCCCCTGAAGTGCTGATGAATCCGGCACAGTTCCGATTCCAGCCTCCCACGGATGAAGGGATGGTGCTGCTTTCTACGGCAGGGCTGCCGTGTGTATAGTTTGTAACCAAAGTGCCCCAAAGCAATGAAAGCGCACTCGACTCCAGAGGAAAACCTTCCGGTTTTATTTGCAAGAAGAACAGGCATCAGTTTTCAAGTTAATTGTCCCGACGCGTTTCGAGGCTCCTTCCTCTTAGTCATGGGTGCAAGAGGTGGTCCTATCCAGACCCGTGGAAGGTGGTAATGGCTACTCGTTATCAGAGCCCTACCCTCCACTCTGCTGAAATGTCGACATGTTTCAGCCGGCACGTGCTAATACCCCGGCTTTCTTCAGGACTTTCACCTGATCAATCCCAAAAAAGACTGCTGTCCCTACCTCCTTAGGATCCAGGGGTGAGGAAAAAAGGCACCACGTTCAGTGCAAACTCTGGAATAGAGTATGGTAGAGCCCTTTGCTCTCCATGAGGAACCGAGTTTACTAATAAGTCAAACTTGAACTGGCGGAGGGGTGCGAATAGCTCCCTGTAGTCACACATTCGTCAAGGTGAGCTATTGTGCAATTCAACTCCGCACTCCCGGCAACGCGAAGATTCGACTCTGATAACGAGTAGCCATTACCACCATCCACGTGTCTGGATAGGACCACCTCTTGCACCTGGACAGTGTACCCATTATTAAAGGTATAGCAGGGACACACTGTTACCAGTTTTATCAATTCATTCTGCCACTATTTTTCACTTTTTTGATCCCACACCATTTCTTCATTTCTTTTATGTTGTTTGTCTTCCCCCTCCCTATTGCTCCACCTCCAGCGTTGGCTAGCGCAGAGGTGTGTTAGCAGGCCCTATGATGAAGCTTGACACAGCTTGCTGTGTGTGAGGGCAGTTTTACATACACAGTGTGTGCCCTGTTTTACACCTCTCCTCTCATTACCCACTCCGTTAGTTTTTTAATACAGTCCCTTTTCTTTGTTGTGTGAATTAATGCTTTGTAGGAGGGCGATTTGGGACTTCTTTCTCTTACCTCTTTTTCTGTGGTTTTGCACGTTTTTTCAATTCCTGCTGTCTCAGTTGCCATTTTTGTTATAAAAAAAGGTTCCTTTTGGAACCACCTTTTACAGTTAAAAAAAAGATAAAGCATGTATATATGTTGGAATGAGTGTATGACTGGTGTATGGATAATTGAACGAGTGCATGGATGTTACAATGAGTGGAGCAGTGGTGCCTGAGTAAATCTATGAGTGTATAAGTAGTGCCTGGGTGATTGGATGAGTGAAAACGGAGTGATTGGTTGATTGCATGTGTGCATGGGTAGTGTGTGGCTGAATGGATGAGTGCAAATGCAGTGCCTGAGTGAATGGAAGAGTGGAACTGTAGTGCCTGAGTGAATGGATGTGCACATGGATAATGGCTGGGTTAATGAATGAGTGCATGGCTAGTGCCTCATTGATTGGAGGAGTGCATGGGTTGTGCCTGAGTAAATGGATGAGGGCATGCATAGTACCTGAATGAACAGATGAGTGCATGGTTAGTGCCTCGGTGAATGCATGAGTGCATGGATGAATGCAAGTGTAGTGCCTGGGTCATTAGACAAGTGTTTGGATAGTGCCTGAATGAATGGATGAATGCATGCATAGTGCCTAAAGGAATGGATGAGCGGAAGGTTAGTGTCTGGGTGATTGGATATGTGCATGCGTAGTGCCTGGGTGAATGGATGAGTGCATGGATAATGCCAGAGTGAATGAATGAGTGCATGGGTAGTGCCTGGATCATTGGATGAGTGTATGGATAGTGCCTCAATGAATGGATGAGCGCATGCATGTTGCCTGAATGAACGGATTAGTGCAACGGTAGTGCAGGGATGATTTGAAGAATGTATGAGCTGTTCCTGGTTGATTGGATGAGTGCATAAGTACTGCCCTGGTGATTGGATGAGTGCAGGAGTAATGACTGGGTGAGTGGATGAGTGCATGGGTAATGCCTCGGTGAATGAATGAGTGCAAGGGCAGTGCCTGGGTGATTGGATGAGTGCATGGATAGTGACTAGGTGATTGGGAGAGTGCCTAGAAAGTGCCTGAGAGAATGGATGAGTTCATGGGTACTGCTTTGGTGATTGGATGAGTGGATGGGTAGTGCCTCAGTGAATGGATGAGCGCATGCATAGTGACTCAGTGAACGGATGAGTGCAAGGGTAGTGCCTGAGTGATTAGGTATGTGTATGGTTAGTATGTAGGTGAATAGATGAGTGCATGGGTAGTGCATGAGTGAATGGATCAGAGCAAGGGTACTGCTTGAGTAAATGAATGAGTCGAAGGGTAACACCTGAGTGATTGGATGAGTGCAAGGTAGTGCCTGGGTAATGGCATGGATGAAAGGTTAGTGCCTGTGGGATTAAGTGAGTGCATTGATAGTGCCTGGGTGATTGGATGAGTGCATGGGTACAGCCTGGGTGAAGGGATGAGTGCATGAGTAGTGCCTGGGTGAATGGATGAGTGCATGGGTAGTGGCCGAGTGATTTGAGGAGTTTAAGGGTGCTGCCTGAGTGAATGGATGAGTGCATTGATAATGTCTGGGTGAATTAATGAGTGTATGGGTAGTGCCTGGTTGATTGGATGAGTGCATGTATGGTGGCTGGGTGAATAGATGAGTGCACAGGTAGTGTCTGGGCGAATGGATGAGTAAAAGGGTATCGCCTGGGTTATTTGATATGTGCATGGTTAGTACCTGGGTGAATAGATGAGTGCATAGGTAGTGCATGAGTGTATGGACCATTGCAACGGTAGTACTTGAGTAAATGAATGAGTGGAAGGATAACGCCAGAGTGATTGGATGAGTGCAAGGTAGTGCCTCGGTAAGTGCATTAGTGCAAGGGTAGTACCTAGGTGATTGTGTGAGTGCATAGATAGTGCCTGGGTGAATGAATGCATAGTGCCTGCATGATTGGGTGAGTACATGGATAGTGCCTGGGTGATTGGATGAGTGCATGGGTAGTGCCTCAGTGAATGGATGAGTGCATGGGTAGTGTCAGAGTGAATGAATGAGTGCATGGGTAGTGCCTGAGTGAATGGATGATCGCATGTGTAGTACCTGAGAGAACAGATGAGTGCAAGGGTAGTTCCTGAGTGATTGGATGTGTTCATGGGTAGTGCCTGAGTAAATATTTGAGTGGAAGGGTACTGCCTGGGTGACTGGATGTGTGCATGTGTAGTGCATGTGTAGTGCCCGGATGAATGGCTGAGTGCATGGATAATGCCAGAGTGAATGAATGAGTGCATGGGTAGTGCCTGGATCATTTGATGAGTGTATGGGTAGTACCTAAGTGAATGGATAACTGCATGCATACTGCCTGAGTGAATGAATGAGTACAAGGGTAGTGCTTGGGTGATTGGAAGAAGGTATGAGTAGTGCCTGGTTGATTGGATGAGTACATCAGTACTGCCTGAGTGAATGGATGAGTGCATGGATCATGTCTGGGTGAATGAATGAGTGTATGGGTAGTGCCTGGGTGATTGGATGAGGCATGGATAGTGGCTGGGTGAATAGATGAGTGCATGTATAGTGCGCGAGTGAATGGATCAGTGCAACGGTAGTACCTTAGTAAATGAATGAGTGGAAGTGTAACCCCTGAGTGATTGGATGAGTGCAAGATAGTGCCTCGGTAATTGTATTAGTGCAATGGTAGTGGCTGGGTGATTGGGTGAGTGCAGAGATAGTGCGTGGGTAATTGGGTGAATTAATGCATAGTGCCTGCATGATTGGGGGAGTACATGGATAATGCCTGGGTGATTGGATGAGTGCCTCAGTAAATGGATGAGTGCATGGGTAGTGCCTGAGTGAATGGATGAGCGCAATCGTAGTGCCTCAGTGAATGCAGGAGTGCAAGGGTAGGGCCTGGGTGAATGGTTGAGTAGAAGGGTAGTGCCGGGTGAATGAAGGAGTGCATGGGTAGTGCCTCAGTGAATGGATGAGTGCAGGGGTAGTGTCTGAGTGAATGGATAAGTGCATGGATAATGGCTGGGTGAATGAATTAGTGCATGGGTAGTGCCTGGGTGAATGGATGAGTGCATGGGTGGTGCCTCATTGAATCGATGAGTGCAAGGGTAGTGTCTAGGTGATTGGATGAGTGCATCGATAGTGTGCTAGGGATTCTGTGAGTGCATAGATAGTGCCTGAGTGAATGGATGAGTGCATGGGTACTGCTTGGGTAATTGGATATGTGCATGGGTAGTATCTGGTTGATTATATGAATATGTGAGTAGCTCATAGGTGACTAGATGTCTGCAAGAGTAGCACCTAGGTGATTGGATGAGTGCAAGGGTAGGGTCTGGGTGATTGGGTGAATGCATAGATACTGTCTGTGTGATTGGGTGAGTGCATGGATAGGGCCTGGGTGATTGCATGAGTGCATGGGTACTGCCTGGGTGTTTGGATGAGCCCACGAATAGTGCTTGGGTGAGTGGATGAGTGCAAGGGTAGTACCTCAGTGAATGGATGAGTGCATACCTAGGGGCCGATTCCGATCTCAGCCGGTAGTGCTCCGAATCGGATTCGGATTTACCGGATCCGATTCGGAGCCCTGTTTCCCGACCGAATCGTACGCGGGTCCGGCCGAGCGAGTACGATGCAAGCACCCGCGAAATCGCCGACCGACTCGAACGCGGCTTCAACACGCTCCGACCGACTCGCATGGACACGACTCGCACCGCGCTATGGAGACGTTTCCCGGCCGGGTAAGTACGATGCGCGCCGCGAGCAGTCCGACCGACTCGCGCCGCCCGGCTCGAAAAAGCTGTCGGAGCCGGACTTTGGGGGTCCGCGTCGGACACCCCTGTACGCGTAGGCGCGCGAGTCGCACACAGGGGGGACCCATGGGTCCCCCCTACCTGTGCATGTACGCCGCGATGCGCATGGATGCGTACCCGCTGTAGGGGGCGCCCTTGTTCGCCTCGCACCCATTGAGTCAACGGGAGCCCGCGTACACGTTGTACGACAGGCTCCCATTGACTTCAATGGGAGTCCGACCGACTCGAGTCCGATAGCATGCGTGCGCATCGTACTCGTTCGGTCGGACTGCTAGGGTCCGATTCGGTTGGAATTCTCTCCGGGTCCGGCTCGGTCGGAGAGATTTCCGGCCCGGATTGGAATCGGCCCCCTAGTGTCTGGTTATTTCCATAGTGCATGGGTAGCACCTGGGTGATTGGATGAGTGCCTGAGTAGTGGCTGGGAGATTAGATGAATTCAAGTGCAGTACCTGAATCATTGGATGATTGCTCACGTAGTGGCTGGATGATTGGACTAGTGCAACTCTTGTGCATGGGAGATGGGATGAGTACATGAGTAGTAACTCAATTAATCCATTACTAGATTAGTGATTTGACACAAGTAATATATCTCGACCTCCAAGCACTGTGAAGAGATAAATAAAAAGACAAAAATATATTAGAATTTTACTTAGAACATTAGGCAACCAAACAATATACAATATTTTTATACCAAAACTTTAATTCAACATAGACAAATGTTTTACTGCGTTTTCCTGTTTTCAGCTTTCATACTTGTTCACTTTCAACAGTGCTTTGACTGAAGACTCATCATGAAACAGAGGGGAAAAAAATCTATGGATTGTCAAAAAAAAACAAATGTGCAGAGTAGATCATTATAACTATGTCATACTGTTCACGGCACTCACTACAAGTTTTTTTTAATACTGGCTTGCTGATAGCTTACTGCCTTAATGAAAACAACTATATTGCAAAATTATTTCTGATATTATTATATCTGGTACAAAATGTCCAACAATTATGAAGAAGTCTTCATTTTTGCATATCCTTTTGTAAACATCATCCCTGTTAGACAAATGATGTCTAAACTTGTACTTAGTCCATGTATGAAAAACATAACTCATAGTACAACGTAGAAGTTGCTGGCAGAAACAAAAGGGGACGTTTTTTGTGGTGAAGAGACTTTTCAGATGCAACTTAAGGCTACTGGTATTATAGTACCTCCATTTACTTTTTATCGGTAGCAACACAATGTAGTCCTCAAATATTTATAAATTCCTTTCCTGCAGTTAAAGAGAGTCCTTCATTTCTAACAGCTTGCTGTAGACAATACCCCCAATTGGCCGAATAATGTCTCAGAAACACATAATCCATATATATATCAACACAATACCACATTTTTTTTATCTTAGATTGTCCTTAGAACTTCGGTCTTAGAAACAGCAGATATGAGTTTGGTAACTTTTTGGGTAGTCTTGATTTGAATGTCACTTGTATGTCATTGCACTCTGTCTGTCCTGTTTTTAAATATATTGTGTAGTGTCCAGAGGTTATATTAACTCCTTCATGAAATATGATTGCTATAGTTGTGAAAGTTCTTTTTGAGATGGAAATTTGTGTAGCTTTAAAGTTTGTAATTTCAGTTCCTAACTTAGTACCATCCACTCTGCATTGTTGTAGCATGACTTTGATATATTTGCCACACTTCTGTAGAAACAACGTTGACCTAAGTTCTGATATGCAGTTTTGACAGGTCATATCTTGATGGGCGTTTGTAGTTAAATCTTCAAACGGCACAGCTTCACATTCTGGTAATATCAAGTAGAGGAATTGTTCTGAATTCATTTCAGTGCTAGACATAAATTCACAATCTTCACAACTATGGGTCCATTTATAAGTTAAACCAAATAATTCATTGATATTCACATCTTCTTCATCTAATAGTCCTAGCATTGCCATTAGAAATTCTCGAGCATCCTGCTGAAGATTTTGAGAGAACTCTACTGATCCAGTACAGTCATCAGTGAATTTTCTTATTCCAGTAGCAGAATGTATAATACTTCTATCACTTCTTAATTCGTCAAGTAAACTACAAAGTTATGAAGACATTCTTTTATCTACATTTTCTTTAATAGAATTTGCAAATTAGGCAAATGATAAAATCCATTTAGCACTACATTTGCATAACAGTTCACTCCAGATTTATAATCAAAGAGATAGTCTTGTATTTCCTCATTGTGCTCTAGTTTCCTTTTCTTTCCTCCTTGTTGATTTTATTTTTGTTCTTCTTTCTGTTCAACTGTGATAGATGGTTTAGCTATTTTCCACTTTGGGCACAGTATTGATTTTTGAACCACAGGATAATGGCCCTAATTTGCAACAAAGCAACATATGACATTCCTTCTTTGAATACACTACTACCAATATTAACAAGACCTGTATCTATACTTAAACCATGCGATTAATGAATAGTTACTGCAGACGCTAAAGACACTGGGAACTGCTTTAGCTGAACATTCAAGTCTTTCACAAGTGGGAAACGTACAACACATTTGCCAATCTGCCTAACTTCAGCAATATCATCAAATTTTATGGCTAAGTATTCTACATAATTTCTGTTAATTAACAAATTTCATAACTTTACCCATTGCACCATTCACTAGCCCTTCTTCAACATTTAAATTACGACGTAAGATTACACAACAATTTTTACAGATACGTAACTGTTTTCCTAATCCTGCAGTTTTCGACACAGACTTTTCTAAACTATCCAATTTCAATTGCAGTTTTTCTGTTAGTAGCACTGCAACGCCTTGATGTTCCATTATATCATTTGCTCTAATTTTGACGATCTCTTCTTTTTCCAGTTGCAATAATTGCTCATTGAATTTACTACACTTCTCAAGAGTTGGCGTCAAACAAACAATAGACTTCTCTTCCTTAACAAAATTTGACATTACTTCAGCAGCTGAAATGTTATTTGGAAACAAATTTTTGATGAGACGTGTTTGTAGTACTGTCTTTCATTATGTATTAGTTACTTGAATACAGGTTGTCCTTTTTACTGGAGTTATTTGTAGCAGATATCCAAAGACTATTAAGGGCCCGATTCTGATCTCGCTCGGAAGGCCCTCTCAGAGCCGTCCGTAGCCTTACCTTCCGACCGACTCTTTCTGGGAGCCGGTCCACCCAAATGATGACGTACGATGCGCAAATGTCTCCAATTCCCAAACGACTCGTACGCTCTGATTCCAGCACCATTTTCCGTACAAGCAGGCTCCGTGAACGCTGAATGGAGTCGTCCGGAGGCATTTTCTAAGCAATTTCCTGCCGGCCAAGTACGATGCGTACTTCCTACGCGCCAACAGGTCACCACCTCCAGCACGTCAGAGCATACGGAAGAGTTGTATTCCAGCTCCAATTCATGCCACAACACGATCACTGCGTACAAGACGAAGCAGCCATTTATCCGATTGCACATGTCATCCCTATACTGTACGCCTACGGTCGATTCAACAACTGTAACCGATGCGTTCGTCACAGACGGTAAGTCAGACACCTACCAC
Organism: Calotriton arnoldi; assembly: GCA_963921515.1. Taxonomy (NCBI): domain Eukaryota; kingdom Metazoa; phylum Chordata; class Amphibia; order Caudata; family Salamandridae; genus Calotriton; species Calotriton arnoldi. The sequence continues at coordinate 957,730 of CAWUFW010004592.1, read as the reverse complement.
ACAAAAACGTCACTACCCCGCGAAAGTCAACAGAATACACAGCTTGTAACAAACCACAATCAATGTTGGGGTGGGGGGAAATTCTTGCAGCAATGTAGAGGCAAGGTGGGTGGTGGATGGCAAACACTCCTAGCATTGTTTACCCCATAGGGGGGTGGATGCCTAACACTATCAGCAATCTAAATGCCAATAGGGGTGGATGCCTATCACTCCCACCATTGTCCAACCCATAGGGGTTAGATGCCTAACACTCACCCAGTGTCATACACCCCATAGGGGGATGGATGCCTAACACTCCCACCATTGTACACCCCATAGGGGGGTAGATGCCTATCACTCCCACCATTGTCCAACCCATAGGCGGGTGGATGCCTATCATTCCCACCATTGTCCAACCCATAGGGGGGTAGATGCCTAACACTACCAGCAATCTGAATGCCAATAGGGGTTGGATGCCTATCACTCTCACCATTGTCCAACCCATAGGGGGGTGGATGCCTAACACTCACTCAGTGTTGTCCACCCCATAGGCGGGTGGATGCCTATCACTCTCACCATTGTCCAACCCATAGGGGGATGGATACCTAACACTACCAGCAATCTAAATGCCAATGGGGTGGATGCCTATCACTCCCAACATTGTCCAACCCATAGGGGGGTGGATGCCTAACACTCACCCAGTGTCGCCCACCCCATAGGGGGGTGGATGCCTATCACTCCCACCATTGTACACCCCATAGGGGGTGGATGCCTATCACTCCCACCATTGTCCAACCCATAGGGGGGTGGATGCCTAACACTAACCCAGTGTCGTCCACTCCATAGGGGATGGATGCCTAACACTACCAGAAATCTAAATGCCAATAGGGGGTGGATGCCTATCACTCCCACCATTGCCCACCCCATAGGGGGGTAGATGCCTAACACTCACCCAGTGTTGTCATGCCAAAATTCTGTTTTGTGTGCAAACTGCCTAAAAAATTGACACATAAAGTGATATGTTGGACAACCCCCCCATCACTGTAGTGAAAAAAAGGTGAATATGGGGCTTAAGCCCACAGCATTGTCAAGCCTATAGGGGAGGGGGGATAATACCCCATCAATGTAGTGATAAAAAGGTGAATGTGGGGTTCAAGCCCCCAGCATGCTCAAGCACATAGGGGTTTGGGAGGGATAAGCCCCCCATCAATGTAGTGTCAAAAAGGTGAATGTGGGGTTCAAGCCCCCAGCATGCTCAAGCATATAGGGGGTTGGGGGATAAGCCCCCCATCAATGTAGTGTCAAAAAGGTGAATGTGAGGTTCAAGCCCCCAGCATGCTCAAGCATATAGGGGTTTGGGGAGGATAACCCCACCCTCAATGTAGTGACAAAAAGGTGAATGTAGGGCTCAAGCCCCCAGCATGGTTAAGCAATTATGTTTTTTGGTGTCAAAACACACCAGCAATGTAGTGATAAAGTTGTGGTTGTGGGCTAAACAACAACAGAACTGTTGAGGCAAACATTGTTGTGGGTGTTACATACCCTCAGCCATTTTCAGCCAATCAGTGCTTTTGGGGGCTAACACTGCCAGCAATGTTCAATTGGACAATGTAACATGTGACCATTCAAAATGCATCTAGACACATTTTTGGTACGACCAGCGGCAAATACAAAGGATTCAATCAGAAAGTCCAGTTTTGATGAGATCCAGTCACACACTGTGGCAGCAAGGTTAAATGCAAAACATAAGGAATGTGCAGAGTGAAGATGTAGTACGCCCTGGGACAGTAGAGAAAGAAACAAAACACAACATCCACCCAATGCCCTTCAAAGACAGTTGAAATACATGGGGGAAGATGCACAAAGACAACCGACCAGCCACACACTGCAGAACAAACACAACATGTGTGTGAGTGTGGAAGTGTTGCTAGCCTGGGCCAACACACACGATGGGGGGCTGAACTCCACTGAGACATATGCGTGTTGAGTACAATCAGGAAGTATTCCATATAGGGCTTGGATAGTGAATTTGGGCAATCAGGCATTGTTTGATGAGCGGGTGCACCAGAGTCACATGCGAAACAAGCTTGGTGGAACCCCAAAAAACACATCAAGAGACTTCCGCAGTACCCTCAAGGCCACAGCACTGTGGTGCCAGTATCCTGTCTGCTGAGCCGCTGTGATGCAAAATGAGGATGCAGCCATACGTTTGAGCACACTCACTCTTGCGCACTGTGTCACGTGCCTTGCAAGAACCACTGTCATCTCACATACCGAAAAATAACTCCTAGGGCATGGCCGGGGATGGGGGGGCCACATTGTAGGTAGGGGCCTTGCCGGAAGCCAAGTCACATTTGGCCAGTCTAAACACCACCCACCTTGATCAGCAGCACTGTGCCTCATCAAATCCTCCCTTGACAGGTGACATTGCACAGGCCCCCATGACAGTGTGTACTGCATGAGACTTGGAAGACACATGGCTCACCAGATAGAGGATACAACAACTGTGTTAGTAGGCTCCAATGCACAAGCAAATGTGTAAGCTAATCTTCCTGCACTGTTGACAACGCCAGGGGTGGTGGGGGGATCTGTGTCCCACAAACACAATACACATAGCTAGATATAACACATGGTAAATGTGTACATCCGTTGAGGATGGAGTACATGTGCAGAATGGAATATGCATGGATACATTAGGCACTTTAACATTGTCTCTGAATCCTGAAAACTGTCAAGGAGACCTACAAATAAGACATGTAGCCATCAGTCTACAGGTCAGGGTAGATTGTGCTGATTGTGAGCAGTCTTTGACACATACAAGGCCCACACTTGCCAAACCAGATGAAAGATTGAAAACACGCTGATGATGCTAACACAAATGGAACTGGGGGAAATTTTCATGTGTCACATGTGAGTATTCCCACAGTGCAGGCTCTTGTCTCAACACAACCAGGGATGTCTCCATAATGACTCCACTCTCATGGTGCACCCACACCTTGGGCACTCAAAGTCCAAAAGACTTGATTACCTACGTGTGTTTTGCCTACTGGGAAGAGCAGGGATGCCTATCTTGACTATTTGGAGCACAGGTGGCAGATCAGCACACATAAGTGCATAAACACTTGCGTGGACAATACCCCTCTGAGCAATGTGCTGACAGTCAATGTTCACGTATCATGAATTAACATCAGAAGCAAACACCACCGCCATCTAAGGCCACCATCACAGGGCATTGATGAACAGTCATTGTCCACCACTGACTACAAAGTGCTACTTAGCACTTATGCCCACAAAAGACTCACACAAGACAAGTCTAGGTGGAGGCTACTCCTCCTGTGATGCTAATTGGTACTGCACACATCTGTGTATTGACAGTGATCATCACAAAATGCATACATTAACATACTTTGGCATACATCAAGCTTCAGCAGATACCTGACTCAGACACAGATTAATTATGGGTATTTTCCCTGCACACACACATGCACATGATCAACGCATATGCACATGTCAATTTCAACACAAGTTGTGCATTAAATTAAAACATGCATGAATCATCCCTCAAACACACATGTCACACTACATGTCCATCTCTCAAAACTGACAAACACACAAGCACGTCATATTCCACCTCTGGTGCATCTAGATGTTGAAGCATGTGTCAAGACACAGAATGGGTGACCACTAACCTTGGAAGCCGGATACAGCCAGAGCGATAGAAGATGCCAGATAATCTTTTCCCCTTGTATGGAATCACCTGCGAGTATTATATATTCACTCCATAGGCAACACCACAGTAGGGGAAAGGGAAAAAAGGGATAAACGAAACAATAAAGGTGCAGCTGCGAAAACACTCAATGGGGAAATGTTCTGGAGTTGTAGACTTCACTCCTACGGTAGCCCCGTGTTCCCTGTAAGTGAGACACAACACAATACACATGAAGTCACCACCCTAAGTAACTACAACATATAACTATATAGTATGTGGATGCACTTACAGTTAATACTGCCACACTTATCCTTATACGAAAAAGGCACAAAAATGTAGAAATAAAGAAAAGAAATAAAAGCATCACTTCAATACGGGTTCCAAGAGTAACGAACCATGCGTAGCAAAGACGCTGCTATAACATCCTGCAAGGTGCAACTGTTAATGCAACTGTTAATGTACTTAGCTTAAACGAGGCAATCCTCTGATATCTGTGAGGATTTCCACATGGGTCAAAGCGAAGGCTTCCAGGTATAACATGCGGTTCCAGCGCGTTTGTGGCAAGCAACACAAAAAGAAAGGAAAAATGTATAAGAAAAACACTCCGAGCCACTCAACGGCTCCTGAAGGTGAGGAAACACTACTCCATAGATTCCAAGGGAAAGTGATTTTCTGAGCCTACCTCGGCTCGTAATCGCGCTCCAGCGCGAGTTCACAAAACAGGGCTTGGTACCAGGGGAGAACGTCGTATGCGCTCCAGCGCGACAAAAGGAAAGTGCTCAATTAAATGTACTGAGCCTATCGCGGCTCGTAACCCCGCTCCAGCGCGAGTTCACAGAACGGGGCCTGAAGGCAGGGGAAATGCTGTATGCACTCCAGCGTGGCGAACGGAAACTTGCCCTAGGCAGTTTCTCTCTATTCCAGGATACCCCCTGCGGCAGAGAGGAGATGTGGGCTCGACGTCTCCAGGCAGAAGCTTAGCAGCAAGCGGAGCAAGAAACGACCTTTCGGGTATGACGACTGATCACAGGTGACAAGCACCGGGTTGTCAGTAGGTGGTGCATAAGTAATAAGAAAGAGGTAGGACTATGAAGTACTCCCTTAGCATTATGGGAGATGTAGTTTTATGCCTTGCACACTCCATACTTCCTCATTCATTCTACGGTGTTTACTACAGTGTTTTCCCCCGCTATCTATGCCTAAACGTGACAGAACCCCCTCTCAACGACCGACGTCTCGGCGGTCCACCAGGCTTAGTGGGAAACCGGGAGTGGAAACGTCTAAGAATCCCAGGGCAGCGAAGGTTGGTACTCGGCTCCCATGAGCGATCCTCGGGGCCATAGCCCTTCCACTCAAGGGGATAGTGTACCCGTCCTCAATCTCCAATGGCCATTCTCCAATGGCTGTGGTCTCCCAGGTAGTCTGGTTTGAGGGAGACAGGACCGTAAGAGGGAAACATGAAACACAGGGTGGATGTGCCAAGCAGAAGGGAGTGTTAATCTCATGGTGACAGGGTTGACCATGCTGTTGATTGGATAGGGACCCACAAACTTAGGTTGTAACCGAGTGCTACCCTTGAATTTCAAATGTTTTGTATTGAGCCACACCCTATCCCCTACCTTATATGAAGGCTCTGGAGATCTCTTCCCGTCTGCATATTGCTTATCACGGGCTCTTGCTAAGTCTAAGTGTTTTTTGGCATTCTGCAATACCATCTTGAGGTGTGCATGATGTTCTTGGATTGTGGGATGTTTAGATACTACGAGCTGTTCAAAAGGCAACATGTTAGGATGGTATCCGTTGAGGCAAAAGAAGGGGGAACATCCCAGAGAGGAATGGTCCGCATTGTTATACGCGAACTCTGCCGTCCATAGAAGCAAGCTCCATTCTTCCTCGTGTTGTAGTGTAAAACATCTTAGGTACTGTTCTAAGGTTTGGTTTAGTCTCTCTGTTTTGCCGTCTGTCTGCGATGGTAACTCGTGGATAGACGGGCATCTATTTTCATGACAGCACAGAGCGCCTTCCAAAACCTTGACGTGAATTGGGTCCCTCTGTCCGTAATGATGACTGATGGTATTCCATGCAAGCGTTATATGTTGTAAAAATGTTTTAGCCAGTTCCCCCGATGTGGGCAATTTGGTCAGTGCAATGAAATGACCCATCTTGGTCAAGTGATCGATGACTACCAGTATGGTATTATGACCTGAGCTGGAAGGCATCTCCACAATAAAGTCCATAGACACTGTGTGCCAAGGGGCTGGAGGTATGGGTATGGGTATGGGTCTGAGCAATCCGCTAGGCCATTGGTGCTGTGCCTTGGCCTGTGCACAGATGGAACATTCAGAGACATATTTTGCAGTATCCTTCCATAGCGTTACCCACCAAAAGTATCTAGACATTGTCTGCAGGGTTTTCTGCGTTCCCAAATGCCCACCCAATGTGCAGTCGTGGATCCATTGCAAGGCTTGCCGTTGCAAGGGACCTTCCGGTATGTATAGCCGTTTGTCGTAGTACAGCAAATTGTTCAGGGAGGAACGGTGCTGAGGTTCTTCGGTAACTCATGCCTGTTCATCTAGACTCTTGGGTTGTTTCTTTAAGCCTTCCAGGAAATCAGGGGTTTTCGTCAAGGCCATTATTTCAGTAGGAAAGGAAGCCTTCTGAAGTGTGATAGGGTGTTCTTCTGCTGGTGCAAGGCTGAGTTCAGGAGTAAGAGCGGGTCTTGAAAGTGCATCCGCCTTACCATTTTGTGGTCCTGGTCGGTATCTGATCACAAAGTCGAAGTCGGAGAAAAACAGTGACCATCGGAGCTGCCGAGGGGTTAAGGCTCTAGCACTCTTCAAAAAGAGCAGATTCTGATGGTCAGTGAATATTTCCACTGTGTGTTTTGCCCCCATTAGATGGTGTCTCCATTCTTCACACGCTCTCTTTATGGCCAGCAGCTCCTTATCTGTGATACTGTAATTCCCCCCCTCATCCCCCCCGTTTTTTTTAAAAGAGAACTCTTATTGGTTTCTAAGGAAGATATCAGTACAAATGGCATTTTATCGACCTTATGGCCATCTACTTGTTACTCAGTTTAGTACTTGCCAAAAAAGACCAGCAATCTGGGTACTCTACACGTGATTACTGTATTCAATTCGTTTTTAACACATCATATAAGGTGATTACTGTATTCAGTATCATTTGCCTTATTTTTTACATCACATATGGTAATCCATCTCAGAGTAGAGACCCTTGGCCCACTATCTGTAATTCTGTTCGTCCTTTGACGAGGTTTGTCCCTTCTACATAAAGTTTTCGTACTACACCCTTCCAAGATGGCCGCCATTCTTACACACATTCTAGCCTATAAAGATCGGAAACCCGGAAATGATTACCCACGGGACCCGGAGTAAGGGTAGGACGAAGGCTAGTTGCTTGTCTACGCCTGTGAGTATGCACCTCCTTTCAGGAGTTTCTGCACTACCGGTAAGCCTTGTCACTTTGACCTACAACTGAACCCACCACTTGTCCTTTTTAGATTACCGGAGCAACGACGTGCTCTGGCTACTCCCGTCAACTCTAGACGTTGTGACTAGGGGTGAGTGCGTGCAAGCATTGATATGTTGTCGTGAGTGCGTCTGTGCTTGCATATGGTCTTTTGATACTGGCCAACAGTCACCCGAAGTGGGTTTCGTTAGTCCAACCACATCGTGGTTGTCCTACTCTTCCTCCCCTTCCCCTCCCCCCCCCTCCCCCTCTCCCCCTCTCCCCTCCTCTGTCACTTGCCATCACGGACGGTTTTACCGCGCACTTTAAATTTCACATCTTCATTGCCCATAATTTGGTCTTTTTAACCTCTGGCACTCAGTTCCTCTTCCTTAACCTTTAAGGTTTCTATGCCACTTATCCGTTATAGGTGAACTTCGGACGAAAATTTCTCGTCCTAAGCGATACCTTTTACATTGTCAATGACCTTTAACATCTGAAGGCTATTAATTGTTTCCATGTTGTTATGCACATCAATGTTCACAGTACTATAGCGGTATAGTCCCAACACGCACGTCCGGTCATTTTTGCAATCGGGACCTTATATGCCACGCAATACGAAATGCTCAAAAGTACAAATGACATTGCTGACAACATGATATGCTCACAAGTATGAATGCCCACGCCCGCATGAGATTGGTTGTTACTTGCCAGCTATACCAATGATTATACTGGCGTTGCTTTTACACAATTCAACCACCATGTGACTCAGATTGTGTATGTGTTTTTAATGTTTTTTATGGTTTTACTGGTTTTTACTGGTTTAATCAATTTCACTGATCTGTCGTACCTAACGATGCACTGGCTATGTCTACAAAATGACTCACTAAATATCTTTGTGAAAATCTGTGATGTTAAATTGTATTGGTAACATGGGCTAAACATGTCGCTTCCTTAGACTAATGTCTTTACGTTTTTCTATATCTCACTTAATTTTGGTTGTTCCAAACCCCCCTCCCCCTTTTTTGTCCCTCCTCTCTTACAGGTCTACAGTACTCTTCAGTACACGTCTTTAAGGACATTTCTACCGGTCTTGGTAATTTATGTTAATATACCGAATACCAGACGGTAGTGCACCTTATTATCCTTCTTTTGCTTATCGGTCCTGACGAAGTGCCAATTGACACATTAGGGGCGAATCGGGCACGAAACATGTTGACCACTCGTACTTAGTTTGCCCTTGAGGAACACTATTTCCACCTGGGTACACACATAGTTTTTAATTAGGCTAGAGCTACCTAGTTTATTAAAATTTGATTTAATAGGACTGCTCCACACCTATTTTAATTATTTTATCACTTTGTGCACTACCTATCCTTCATACCCGCACGCACCCTACGGCTTCTTCTTTAAAAGATCCCCGGCAAAGAGCCCCGGTTTCGGGAGCCTGTCAGGCATTGCAGCGCCGGCCTGACGAGGGGCAAACGCCCGATGATGAAGCATGACACCTCCTGGGGTGTGTGAGGGCAACAAGAAGAAAGACCTGTCTTTCCCATTCGTCCAGATAGGAACTGCACACCCTTTTTAGATACTTAGCTATACCCGGGAGCTTGTGTGCAGGACCTCCTAACCCAGCTCCCTGTCCCTCCTTTTCAACAAATACTGTAATTCACCTCACATGTAGACAGTTTCTTGGAGAAGAAGGCAACTGGATGGAGTTGGCCTGAGTCGGGATGCCGTTGAGAAAGGATCCCTCCAATAGCGAAGTAGGATGCATCTGTTTCTACCACAAATGGCCGGTTGGCATCAGGATGTCTTAACACCGGAGCACTGGTAAAGCAGTTCTTCAGCGTTTGGAAAGCCTTTTCCGCAGATTCATTCCAGAGAAAAGCAACTCCCTTACGTAGAAGGTGTGTCAACGGTTGAATGATTCTGGAAAATTCCTTGATAAATCTCCTATAAAAATTTGCAAAGCCCAGGAAGCTTTGCAAGGCCTTCACACTGGAGGGTGACTCCCATTGGATAATGGCTTGTATCTTCTTTTTATCCATACAGAGGCCGTTTGGTCCGATGACGTACCCCAAGAACTCCACTTCGGTGGCGTGGAAAAGGCATTTCTCCAGCTTGGCGTAGAAAGCGAACCGCTGCAATTATTCCAGTACTGCTGACACATGAGGGATGTGTTCTTCTATGGAAGCCGAGTATATAGGATGTCATCGATATACACAATACATGATACATCCAACAATCCCCTTAGTACTTCGTCCATAAAAATCTGGATTGCGGCGGGTGCGTGACAGAGGCCGAAGGGCATTACCCGATATTCGTACAGCCCGAATTTAGTACGAAAGGCCGTTTTCCATTCGTCCCCTCGCCGCACCCGTACTAGATGGTAGGCTCCCCGAAGGTCCAGCTTGGTGAACACTTTGGCTCCTTTCAACTGGTCCAGCAGAACGGGTATTAAGGGCAGAGGATACCTATTCTTTTTGGTCACTCTGTTGATTGCCCTATAATCAATGCAAGCCTGTAAACCCCCTTCCCGCTTCGGAATGAAGAATAATGGCGAGGAAGCAGGGGAGGAGGAGGGATGGATGAAGCCAGAAGACAGCAATTTATCCAGATATTGCTGCAGATAGGCCGTTTCAGCCTCAGTAAGGGCGTATATACGACTGCATGGTATGCTGGCACCGGGCTCCAAGTCAATCACACAATCATAATCCCTGTGCGTGGGCAACTTGCATGCTTCTTGTTCGCTGAATACGGCATGGAACTGCTTGTATTCCTCCGGTAGCGTGGAGATACACCACACACTCCATGCACTACAACTGCTAGCAATCAGTTCTGCTGGATTCCCCACCTGGTAAGGTGTTTGGACTTTCTCTCTTGTACAATGTCCTGCACATAATGAGGAGTTCATGGTGACTGTGCACACCGCCCATTGAACTAAGGGATCATGCTGTGTAAGCCAAGGCATACCCAAAATGAGTTTAAAATGGGGGTGTCTATTAGATCGAATTGAATGTGTTCAAAATGGTTCATCCCGACTTGCATTAGAATCCACTGGGAGTGAAAACGCACAGGGCCCGACGTCAATGCCGTACCATCCACTGCCTTCACTGGTTCCGGTATCTTTTTTCTTATGCAGGGTACACCAAGTTCTTGTGCGTACTGCTGGCCGATAAAATTACCAGTGGCCCCAGAATCTAGTAGTGCGTGCACTACTACGGGCTCCACCCCAGGTATCTCCAACGTAACACACACATTCATATGGGCCACTGAAGTTTGAACCGTATTGGCCACGGCCGGAAAGACCTCTTCATCTACTGGCCTCAAACAAGGGGTCTCTAACTTGTTTGAGCGCATTAGTTTCCCGGATTCTCAGTGAGGTACTCCACCACAGGCATGTTCCTGGTTCCTTTGTTTTCCTTATATAACACCTTGGTTTTCGTCTTGCAGTCTTTAATGTAATGTCCGGGCTTTCCACAGTACATACATAATCTTTGTCTTCGTCTTCTTTCCCTCTCATCTTGACTTATTGGCCCTCGTATGCCACTTATCTGCATTGGTTCTGTCCCATTGGTGGCCTGCGGGTGCTCTTCCGTCATGGGCCTAGGTCGGGGAAGCAGGAACTTCATGTCGGTTCGCTGTTTATCTCCTTTTCTTTCCTGGAGCCGATGATCCAGTTGAACAGTGAGGTCAATGAGTTTGTCGCAGGTAGCGGGCATATGTACGACTAGAGCCAATACGTCCTTCAGTTTGCCTCTCAGCCCCTGATAATACAAGGAAGTTCTTTTTTCCATGGGCCAATCGGTTTCCACGATGAGCCTGTTGAAAGCGGTTATGTACGTGAGTAGGTCTTGTGTGCCCTGCTTAAGCTTAATGAGTTCTGTATCTAAAGAAAGCTGGTGTGCCTTCCTATCGAATAATTTGCGCATCTCTTCACAGAAGGTAGAAAAGTTGTGCAAAACGGGATCGTCTCTCTCTATTAGGGGGAAGGACCAACTGGCTGCATTCCCTCCAAGGTAGGACATAACGAAAGCCGTCTTTGCCTGGTCGTTAGGAAACACCACAGGCTTGCACATAAAGTGCAGTTTACATTGACCCAAAAAAAAGCCAAATTTCTTGGGATCCCCAAAAAACCTCTCAGGAGGGGCAAGAGGCAACTGTATGGGCTGTATCACTTGAATGGAGGAAGGACCTGTCTGGGAGGGAGTAATATAAGGGTTTGTGAATGGACCTGTTCCCCCTCCCTGGGACTGGGCTGTATGCCCCGTGTCTGTGCCTTGAGATGTGAGTGGCGGTGGTAAGGTCCAGTCCCTGATGTAAGAGGCCCCCCTTGTACCCGTAGGGTTGGTGCGGGACAGACCTGCTACTTCTCGCCTCATGGTGCCCATCTCATTTTTTAATTCTAGGTTTTCCACTCGGAAGGCATCCACTTCCATCCGCAATGCGGTCAATGTTTCTAACACTGAAGTGAGAACAGTGTTGGTATCCATCGCTCAGGCTGTAGGTAACTGTGGGCTTGTCACTCTGTCAAGACACAGAATGGGTGACCACTAACCTTGGAAGCCGGATACAGCGGGAGCGATGGAAGATGCCAGATAACCTTTTACCCTTGTATGGAATCACCTACGCGTATTATATATTCACTCCATAGGCAACACCACAGTAGGGGAAAGGGAAAAAAGGGATAAACGAAACAATAAAGGTGCAGCTGCGAAAACAGTCAATGGGGAAATGTTCTGGAGTTGTAGACTTCACTCCTACGGTAGCCCTGTGTTCCCTGTAAGTGAGACACAACACAATACAGATGAAGTCACCACCCTAAGTAACTACAACATATAACTATATAGTATGTGGATGCACTTACAGTTAATACTGCCACACTTATCCTTATATGAAAAAGACACAAAAATGTAAAAAATAAAGAAAAGAAATAAAAGCATCACTTCAATACGGGTTCCAAGAGTAACGAACCATGCTTAGCAAAGACACTGCTATAACATCCTGCAAGGTGCAACTGTTAATGCAACTGTTAATGTACTTAGCTTAAACGAGGAAATCCTCTGATATCTGTGAGGATTTCCACAAGGGTCAAGGGGAAGGCTTCCAGGGATAACACGCGGTTCCAGCGCGTTTGTGGCAAGCAACACAAAATGAAAGGAAAAATGTATAAGAAAAACACTCCGAGCCACTCAACGGCTCCTGAAGGTGAGGAAACACCACTCCATAGATTCCAAGGGAAAGTGATTTTCTGAGCCTACCTCGGCTCGTAATCGCGCTCCAGTGCGAGTTCACAAAACGGGGCTTGGTCCCAGGAGAGAACGTCGTATGCGCTCCAACGCGACAAAAGGAAAGTGCTCAAATAAATATACTGAGCCTATCGCGGCTCGTAACCACGCTCCAGCGCGAGTTCACAGAACGGGGCCTGAAGCCCGGGGAAATGCTGTATGCGCTCCAGCGCGGTGAACGGAAACTTACCCGAGGCAGTCTCTCTCTATTCCAGGATAACCCCTGCAGCAGAGAGGAGATGTGGGCTTGACGTCTCCAGGCAGAAGCTTAGCAGCAAGCGGAGCAAGAAACGACCTTTCGGGTATGATGACTGATCACAGGTGACAAGCACCAGGTTGTCAGTCGGTGGTGCATAAGTAGTAAGAAAGAGGTAGGACTATGAAGTACTCCCTTAGCATTATGGGAGATGTAGTTTTATGCCTTGCACACTCCATACTTCCTCATTCATTCTACGATGTTTACTACAGTGTTTTCCCCTGCTATCTACGCCTAAACGTGACAGCATGTCTGTCCCATGAACTCCAGCACAGTACACATACCATTACAACCCAAGATGTACAAACACACGTGTGTGTCCCTCATCACATCCACACCTACACTTGCAGCACCACTCTCCATCACCATGTACACAACATCTCTCAGATACATGCTATGCACACAATGTACAGTACACATTTTCTCATCAGCAGATGACAAACTTTACATGGACCACTCTCATTACCACCCACACACTCAGTGATGCCTTGGACTGCACTCATGCCACACTGTGCAGCATCACAGCACACCCAGACAAACACACTCCACACATCACCATATCTCACAACAAGACACATACATAGTGCAATGGCTGTGTACTCTGTCATTTTCATATCACTGCATAATTCAACAAAAAAGCACAAGTCCAAATGATTGTCACTTAAGGAAACATGCATACACATATTCAAACTCAAAATACTACAACGGAATAGCACCTGACATTTCACCATCCAGCACACATTATCATAACACTGGTGTACATACCATCACATTCACAAATACACTCTGACACATATGACTAGTCAGACCTTGTCTCAATGTAGCCCTGTCACATCTACATATGACTTCCTTAACCAATATCCACATGGACTCATGCACAGTATAAACAAACATCACTCATCCATAACTGCCCCGTTACAGTCAAATTGCACATTAGTTCAACAGACCACATCTTTCATCACATGCCACAATACAACATTCTCCGGTGGGATATCCCCCCATCACATATACACATTTGTACCACACCTTGTGCAGGGTAGAGGCACTAAATCTAGATCACATTATCAGAATCACACCCCTGCATGACAAGCACTCACATAGGGACAATGTGCACACTCCATATCCCACAACACTTCAAAAACCAATGAACTGAAGTCATACACAACACCTCCTGACACATCTCAAATATTCCTGCTGCCATCACATATGAGTCTACACTCCATGCAAACCTACGAGACACCAGTCTCCATCGACTATACACTTGTGTGTGTCATCTCAGTACATGCAACATCAACCTTGCTATACACACATGCAGCTAGGCTGCACAAACAAATTTACTATCACTGCCTTGTGTGCCAATGAAGAGAATAGAAGTGACACAGGCTCCAGTGGTGTCTGCATGACAGATGGACACACTACACACTTGTGCACCAGCACCCCATTCTGCCCAACACATGTCACACAAGGACAAACCACATACATCCCTGCATCTCTATTCCAGCTTTGTGTGACCAGGAATAACATGATGCATAGCTGAAAAGGACTACATCATTGTTCAGGCACAAATCACAACACAGAAGATACATTATGCCCAATTACATGAGGGGTGTTGGTGAAAACATGAAGTCAAAGCACACACAGAAAAAACACTAGATCAACATGATGTAGACTGACCAAAGCAGGCTGCCACTACTCCCAATATGTTGAGAAAGCACTGGACTAGACAGCCCACAGAAAGATTATCAAACAGGAACATCTGCAGGGACTAGAGTATTAGTAGGAAAGGTGGTTTGAAGAGAGAGATTCCTGCTCACCTCACACACACCATGGGCTCAGGATATGTCACAGATGAACACACTGCCATGAGTGGATTTCCATACAGTGTAAGGTCAGCTGTGGCAAGCTTGTTCTTGGCAGGGGTGTACCATGTCATAAGGAGACTCAGACATGGCTTCAACACTTACAAGTCACAGAATACTTTGTTTCCATCAGCTTTTGTACATGGGTGTGTCCAAAGTCATCTGCACGTAGTCAAATGTCATGTGTACACAGTTGTACTGATGAGACAGATGACTTGTTGCACATCACAGCGCTATTGTGCATGGCCATCCTAGACGGTTGCGCTTTGAAAGACTTGTACAACGTCTACAAATGTCAGCACGACCTATGTGCAAAAGTGTAAGTCAAAGATGGTAGGTTGTTAAAAGCATGTCACCCTCATGGGCGAACATGTTGTGGATTATGACAACCTGCAAATGTAGACAATGAGAACTCAGAATCATACTGTAATAGAACACATATATGCCATGGACCACATGCAATCCATCACATCACTATATCATTGTATACCCACAACAAGATTTGCACATCAATGACAGTTGACTTATTAAAAATCTGTGGGCCACAAAAAGCAACTGTACAAATAACAAAACCTGCTTTATTCAGCATTTGTGATGAATTTGAAAAAAATAACAATAAGGCCAATGGCCAGTCCATTTTTGATTGTCTTGCAGGTGGTCATGCCTATAAATCCTCCATCGCTTGCCTGCACTGCAACCACAAGAGGACATCTCCCCTTGGAGGGGCATCTTTGGGGGCATGCCAGGCACCGCAGGGACAGGACTAGGGGGGACTGGTTTGGGTTTTGGGAGAGATGGGATCCTGTGTTGTGTGGGGCTCCAATGCAGTGGACTGTCCTGATTGAGGGGGGGGCACACTGCAGTGGACTGGTCTGATTGAGGGGGTGTATGCACCACTGCAGTGGACTGGTCAGATTGAGGGGGGGCACACTGCAGTGGACTGGTCATATTGAGGGGTGGGTGCTCCACTGCAGTGTCCGGATCAGACTGAAGGGGGGTGCTGTTTGAGGGAAAGTGCTTGTGGTAGGGGGAGGGCATGACCTTCTTGGGGATTTTGTAATGGTGTGTGGGTGAAACTTTGATGGGGTGTGAGGTGTGATCTTTGGGAGGGGGGCCTGGGACCGGGAGGAAGTGGATTTTGGTGGGGAAGTGTGGGATGGTGGTGGGCTTTTGGACTTCTTTGATCTGGGGGATGTACGTCTGGGGGGCTTTGTGTTCTTACTCTTAGGGGAGGGTGTGCCTGCAGGGGTGGATCTGCTCTCTGTGCCGAGGGGGTTTCCTCTTCCCCTTGCTGGTGTGGTCTGATGGATCAGTGGGGAAGAGGCCAAGGTCACAGAGGAAGACCCGCTGGGAAGAGGGGGTTGCAGGAGAGTCAGGGGTAGGGGTTTTGGAGGGAGAGGTAGCTGAGGAATGCGGAATGGTTGTGGATGGGTGTGTGATTTTTTTGGCCCTCTCCCCTTTGTATGTGATATCAGTGCCCTGAATGTGCGTGCATGTGTGTTTTGACTTTGTTTTGGGTGGTTGTGTGCTGCCTGTGTCTGTTTGTGAGTGTGCTTGGGTCAGGTAGGGTAGTGTGGACTGTGGATGGGCAGAGGAAGTAGGGGTGAGGGACTGCTGCAGGAGGGACACTGCTGCCGTCAGTGAGGAGGCCATGGCCTGATTTGATCGCTGTAGGGCGGATATGTCTGATGACATGCCCTCCATGTATGACACCAATTGTGTCAATGGACTGGAGTGTGCATGGAGGACACTCAGCATGGATGTCTGCCCCACATGTATCTGTTTGAGCAAGTCCACAGATTCCACACTCAGGTGAGCAGTGGTGACAGATGCAGGGGGTGCGGTGCCTGGACCAAAGGAGACATGCTCCCTAACACGGGAGGGTCCATGGACACTTGTAATGGGAGCAGCTGTGAGGGTGGAGATGTTGGTGGTGGTGGTGGGGACAGACTCTGATGTTGTGGGCTCTGAAATGGGAACACCCACCACCACAAGGAGCTTGATTGGTCCTCTGCAGATGTAGATGCTTCCGACCTGCCCTCAGTGTGGCTCCCCTCACCCTCCGTGCCACTGGGTCGCTCCTAATCCTCCACAGTGGACCCAGTCTGGCTAGACGCTTCCCCTTGGTCCATGGAATTGTCTCCTCCAGTAGCCGTTGTTGATGCTGTGAACAAGGATGAGAAAGAGATTCACTTCAGTCATCTGCAAAGGCTTGACACATGAGTATCATCACAACACATTACAGAGCAAGCCTATGCATTATGTTCACATCAGGTTTTAAATCATTACACATATGTGAACATGGCACTTGTCAGTCTGCCAGTAAACTATGGTTCCCAGACACATGATGGCATGTGAAACATTGGTTAGATGTATGTCAAATACCACAAACACCATGTCAACTACGACACTATTTGGCAGGTCGTCTGATCTGTAATGCTCCTGAGGGTCATGTGTGATTACATACATGTATCATCTCCTGCAAGGGAGTCTGGAATTTCACAGCAAATGGTATGCACACATTTGAAATTTTTAACTGTTAAACATACTTCCATCCTCAGTCATCATGATGGGCACCTATGTCTTGAACGTCAATGCTCTAATGGTCTGCATGCATGACAACTGCCAAGTACAAATACTGCATCCTCTAAAACAATTCATGTGCCACACTAAGCCACTGGCCTGTCTGGCTGAACAGTCTGTATGAACTCTTGGTACAGGAACGGTATATCTCAAGTTTACATTCAGCACTGAGTCACAATCCTGTATTTACTGCTTCAGGTAACATCTGTATGTGTCAAGTACACATGTCCACTACGTGCTAGACACAATTTTCACCCTTTTACAAGCTCACGTTGTTCTACTTAGCCATCGGAGCATGTGAATAAAAATGTCTGACTACATGAACATTTTACATATCTCAAGAAGAAAGTAATGCAGCATACACATAGCTGTTCAAGCGACCAGTATGCACAGTCAAGGGATGATACACACATGTCTTGTCTTGTGTATCTGAGCCAAAAGCCATAAATTAGATGTATGAACATTTTTTCTATGTTGACCACCTGTGTCTTTCAAAGATTGGCACATGTACTCACTGTCACCGAGTCTGACCCAATCATTTTCACATTAAAATGGTGAAAGTGCTGCCTGACACAAAAATCTGATGTGTCAGTATCTCGAATGGCCTGAGTTGGCATACCTGTCCTTGGTCCCTGTGATACATGTGATTACACAGAGCACTATGTATGGGACAATAAATTTTGACCACTTATCAATATGATTTGTCTGAGGCATCCACATTGGTCTCACCTGCTGCACGGATGTATAGCATTGTTTATGCACACCTGTGTGCACCAATAGCACCATTTTAAACATATATGTATGTACCACACTGAGTACAGGACATACATCAGTCAATGTGCTGACACATGTCAGACAATTACATCACTCATGATGGTCAACTCCATGCACATGTTGTATATAGTGCTGATCACATGAACATTGGACTACAGCCAATACACAGGACCTAAGTGACACACATGTCACAGACGGAAAGGGACACACCTGGCCATCAGATGTTAATGGGGCATAGTTACATTTTTGCCACAGAAGTGTTGTCTTAGCAGACAGACGACCTGCGAGAAGGGTATCAGGCTGAGGGAGTGCAACATGCATGTTAAACATAGTTCTGCAACATGGCAACATGGCACCCCCTCCTTGCTGCTGTCTGGCCTTCAACTGCCCATCCAGGTCAGGGAAGACCACCGTCAGTATCCAGAGCATGTGGGGGGTCAGGGTCCGTCATCCACCCCTTTTGCGAGGAGGTGTCAGCTTCAGCTGGACCCTTGCAATCCTCCGTGTCCAGCCACGAAGGTCCTGCCACCTCTTCTGGCAGTGGCGGATGTGGTGTCTGAATACCCCCACGGATCTTACTGACCGGACGATGGTCTGCCATATTTCAGCCTTTTGATGGGCGTCGACCTGTAAGGATGATATGGTGACACACCATTACTCCATATGCTACATGTTTATGCATCACACACTTGTACATATAGGTCATGGTCAGAATGGCAGATAATGTCTAAGGGGTAGGCAAGTGTCATCATGGGCAGTTGTCCTGTGTGCAATTCTCCCTCAAAAACGTGAGAACAGTGCAGAAAAGTCAAACCCAGTACACACACTTCTACATCACTGTACCTGTCCAGAACCAAAATCTACACACTGTAAGACTTACATTAACTCTGTTTGCATGCTTGCCTTTGGGGATCCCGATGCTAGTAGTGCATGTTTTTACACTTGGCCAATAAAAAGGCAGTGTAATCACCACTCACCTGCTCCCCTGGTTTGCCATACAGCTGGCTGTACTGTGGAAAGAGGCTGTCCAGCAGGGCATGGTTCTCTCTTCTGTAAAAGCAGGTGCCCTCTCCACAGTACGTGCCATGGTTGCTCCCAGAGGATGCAGAGCCAGCAGCAGAGAGATGTTGAAGTGCAGTCAAGTTGCATGTAGTGCAGGCAAGTGAAGCCGCTTGGGAACAGACAGACTTATATCTGTGCAGCAGAGGTAGACTCTGTTCCATGCGTCCTAAGAAATAGGTCCAAGTCATTCGCATTATCCGAATTTGTACAATGCATAACATTGCACGCATTGGACACGCCTACCCAGCGTTCAAAATTTATGCATCCGAACACTATTGAGTTTGATACATTGGTGTTGTAAGTTAACCGATTTGGATGGCACGCGATTAGTAGATGAAGCAAAAACGTGCATGTGTCACCATGACAACCAACAGCCAATGTGTGCATCCGGCTCGGTTCGGATACGGATCACGCGTCCTTTGAATACTCACCCACAACAATCTCCATGACGACCAATAGCCAAAGGATGCGTCCGGCTCAGTTTGGATGCGGCTCACGCGTCCATTTAATACTCACCTGCGTCGTTCACCATTACAGTGAACAGCCAAAGGATGCAAACCACACATTTCGGGTGGGGCTCACGCGTCTATACAATACTCACCTGCGTCATTCACCATTACAGTGAACAGCCAAAGGATGCGAACCACACGTTTCGGGTGGGGCTCACACACCCTACACTAATCGGTCAGCAGGGCAGACAGTATAGCAAATCTTGATGTTCTGCTGCATTACATGTGTGGGTACAGTGATTAACATCATAACACGTAAAGAAGTAAGGATCATAAAATCGGAATTTGTTAGATAAGATACAAGGTGTAGCAAAGTGCAATGCTTTGTAAAAACTGCCCTCACCCACAACGAATTGTGGCATGCTTCATCATAGGGCTGCTGCGACACCTCTGTGCAGACCAACGCTAGAGGTGGAGCAATAGGGTGGGGAAGACAATACAAACACAGAGAAAAGGAAAGGATCCAAGAAAATAATAATGAGTGCAAACTTAAAGTCTGAAACTAACCAAGGGATATCCTCATACATTTTTTCTTTCTGGACTCCCTTAATTAGGGTTATAAAGGTATCTCCATACCTAAGGATGGTGGTGAGGTAAGTGTATTTAAGCACCCATCACCCCTCCGTTCTGCATTAAGGTTAACATGTTTCAGCCAGAATCCGTTATTCCCCCGGCTTTTGTCAGGACTGTAGGATCCCTGTGCTAAATCCCTTTCTGTTAATAAACGAATTGTATACCTAATTACCCCACCTGTTAATATTAATTATGGTGGGTTCCATACTTATACTCCTGATAGGATCTGCAAGTGAAGAGAATAAAAAACAAGTGAAGAAAGTCCATGTGTAGGCTCTCAAAAGTACGTAAACGTGATGAAAAGTAAAAAAACTCTATATACTATATTTGCTACCTTTATCTCATTTAACTACCCATTTGGTGCGGCGCGGTCTTCATAATTCTTATTTTATCACCGTTAGTGTGGAGACACTGCCCCCAATTACTTGTGAATTTCACCTTTGCAAATTATTAAAATCATTAGTGCCTGTTTATAGCAATTTTGTATGAATACACCTATCAATGTTATGTCAAACAAGTTCATGCCTTAAATGTAAACATGCAAAAGACCCTCGCGTAAAGACGTTCGGGTACTAATGCCAGGACACTAGGTACATCTTTCCGAGTTTCACTAAGTTTACCGCCTGAACTGGCATGAGGGGAGAGAGCGACCCCCTGTAGTCACACACTAGTAGGGAGAATGTGATTATATGCACTGGATTAGACAAAGACAAATCGCCATGATACGTATTGTATTCTCCTGTTCTGGTCATTGAAACATAAAAGCCCTTAGAAAAAGGGATGTTCGTAATGATATGCCCCTCTATTGATAAGTGAGACTATAATCATTTCTGCACAGCCATATCTCCAAAATGGACCACTCAATGGCGTAGCACCTCCGCTGCCATAGTTCTAAATAAGACCTCGTTCTGACATAGCCCCGACCCCACAGTGATTAACATGTCATATTGGACTTGGTACTTGATAGCTCACACTCCCATGATGAGCCAAGCTTGATGGGCACACAAAACATTGTTTGTGAGGCACATCACAACAGTGAGTGACCACTACACAGATCACCCTCCTTGGCTTTGTAACAGTCCCAGGGGATAATTGTGTTAACACAGGTTATGTCCACACATAATCACTGCTTTGTTGGACTGTGTTTTAGAAAGTGCATTGTGGTAAGTTATTGTTAGTAAATCAACAGTGTCTGAGTCTTGTACAATGCAGACACTTGATTGTTAATTCTTAATATGATATTTATGTGAAACATCATCTTGTATTTGCCATGTGAGTTGCTGTTGTGTCTTTGTGTCACAGGCATACATGGATGCTTGTCAAATATAAATGTGCCACACATTCTAAAAGTTAGGTGTATGTGATAGTACATGTTTGTCAGACATGACATCATGAGAGTGTCCACACTGTGACAGTGGTGTGCATGGTGATACGCTGTCTGTATCTAGTGTCCCACCAAGCTGGCATTACCTGATCCAGTTCTGTGTACCTTTCAACCATGTGATAGTTGTGACAAACCTATATCTTTGATACTTTGTTAGGTGTGTGTTGAGTATGTGATGTTTGATCACATGGACAGTGACAGACACCAGTGAGTAGTCACAGTGCAGCACTGTAATTGGTGCCCAACTCAATTAATGTGACATGTCTGGGAAGGGTCACATAGCTGTGCTCTGTGTCTAGGCTCAACCTTATGCATCTGACTTAATTGTGTCTTTATTTAATGTTGTATGTGTGTAATTGCATGTTCCGTACTACATTGGAAAGTGTCCTAAAATATGTTTTCACTGGTAACATAGGTACCGCAGGGGACCAGCTGTCCATAGACCCTTCCCCGACCTCCAGACCATGGAAGAACGGGATAGCATCAGACGATACCGCTTCACCAGACCACTCATTGTGGAATTGGCAGACCAGTTGGCCCCACATTTGCAACCTGGACGCACATATCCCTTTGCTCTGACCCCCAAGGTGAAGGTGATGGCGGCCCTACATTTCTTTGCCACAGTTTCCTTCCAGTATACTGTGGCTACTGCTGGTGGGATGTCCCAGACAATGTTCATCCGTGTGCTTCGGATGTGTGTGAGGCATTGTTAATTTTTCTGAACCTCTACATCAAGTTCCCAACACCAGGACAGTTTGCAGACATCAAGAGTGACTTTTATGCTTTGGGCAGAATGCCACATGTCATTGGCTCCATTGATGGTACACATGTGGCTTTGATTCCACCACAAGCCAATGAACAAACATACAGGAATCGGAAGCATTACAACTCCATAAATGCCCTGGTGGTATGTCTGCCTGACATGACGATCTCTCATGTCTGTGCGCATTTCCCAGGATCAGCACACAACGCCTACATTATGAGAAATAGTGGGATCCCCCATATGATGTCTCAGCTGCAAAATGAGTGTGCCTGGCTTGTTGGTGGGTAATGTTGTCTGTTTCTGTTGTGTGTTGCTTGTATGTCAGGTTGCACCCTGTTTTCAGACAACTGAAGTATTTTCTGTGTTCAATTTAAGAGACTCTGGATACCCCAACATGCCGTGGTTGCTGACACCACTCCAGAACCCTGTCACCCCTGCTGAGGTTCGTTTTAATGAGGCACATGGGTGGACCAGGTGAGTGGTTGAGCAGACATTTGGCCTACTGAAAACAAGATTTCGCTGCCTGGACCGTACAGGAGGAGCCCCTCAATATGCACCATCGAAGGTGTGTAAGACCATCATTGTGTGTTGCATGCTCCACAACCTGGAAGTGAGGAATGAGCTACCTCTCATACAAGATGATGGAGACCAGCAGCCTCCAGCAGGGGAGGATCCAGGACTGTGACATGTTGCCAGTGATGAGGAGGAGGATGTTCGGAGACAGCTCATCAACAACTTTTTCTCATGATTGTAAGTATGCAATGATGAGATGACAAAGCACTTTCTTAGCATGATATGTGTCTGTTGTACAATATCTTTGTATACGTGTGGGTGTATGCTACTTAACATGATCCTTGGAGTTGTTTGGTGTCAATTAAGTTAGTATGGTCACCAGTACAGTGGTGACATAACTCCTAGCTAGTGTTCACATGTTCACAATTTGAAGTATGAAATGTCTCTTGGAGATGTATGAAAATAATTAGGGATTTCAAGACTGTTCTATGTCTCTCCTTCACAGGGTCCATTGGCTGTTGTATGGAGACATGTGACCTCCCAGACACACAATGTAGTTACAGATTGCAAGTTTTCTTGGGATCAAGAATCTGTGCCACACACTCAGTTCTGAAATTTTTCAAAAGTCTTGGTTAATTTGTGCTTATTGTCACAGTGTGATTTAATTGCATTTGGTGTGAAGGCAACATGTTGTGCCTTTGTAATAAACCTGTGCTCCACATTGAGGTGTGCCTTGTCTGTTTCCATACTTCCAATATTCATTTATATACTGTATATGTGCCCTGATGTTCAGTTTATCTGTCAATGATTAGTGTTTGTGCATATAAATGTTGTTTAATTTTACATTAGTGGAGGCAATGAGGATCTTTGCCATGTACTATGTGTGTTGTGATGACCTTGTTGTGTGTATCTCTCATATGTGTCAGGTTACATTTACTCACAAGACAGTAGGCAAATTAATGTACTTGTTTTTCAGCCAATGTCATTGTCATTCTATTCCTTGTTTTTTTGATCATCATTTCTATCTGAAAACAGTGTTTTATTCACGACAGAAGCAAGTATTGTGTGAATATTAATTCATTACAGTGCATGTGTGAAATTTTACAAGAAAGGTATAGTGCTGCACACATTTTTGAAGTCCAAAGTTCACAGAGGAGTTGGAAGTGCCAGTAGATGAAATTTTCTGAGCCAAGTCCACAGTCATTTGAGTCATTGGTCCAACTTAAACCCTCCATCCCATGTGGGAGAATTCAGTGTCAGTCAACAAAGTGAATGCTTCACGCACAATGGAGGATATCAGGAGCAGGTTGTCACTTCCTGGGGGGGATGCATAGCCATCTGTCTCTCATTTGTTCCTCTTCGGACGACCCCTCTTACATTTTTCTAGTTAACCCTCAGGTGCAGGCTGCCGCGGTGCAGGGGACTCTCCGCCAGAGACCTCATTCCTCCCTGTGGCAGTTGCAGATGTAGAAGCAACAGATGTAGTGGGCACATAGGGAGGTGGGGTCATGTTGATAGCAATCTGGCGGAGGCAGGTGAGTATGTCCCTGTGTACCGCGGTCAGGTCATCAATTTTAGACATGTTTGACTCCATTCTTGCCATGTGTTGGTCCATTTTGGCATAATGGGCAGCCTGCTTTTGTTGCATGTCCCTGAGGATCCCAACTACCTGGCCAAAGTCTCCGGTGCATTCTTGATATGCATTGAGAATGCGCGCCATCTGTGGGTCAGCTTGATCAGCAGCACCAGCTGCCTGACGTCACCTCTCCCCACGCCCCCTCCCACCACCCCTACCCACAAGAGCAGGACCTGTTGTTGCAGGCACAGACAACACTGAGCCTCCTTCATAGTTGACAGTGGTGTTGTTGTCCGCCAACTCCAGAGTGCCCTGTGATGCTGTGCTCTTGGTGTTTTGTTGCCTTGGTGTGCCCGTGTGGGTAGTGGTCATCTGGGGGTTGACAGATGTTGCGGGAGTGGTCGCAGGGGGTGCTGATGCTACAGCTGCTGGTGCTGCATGCTGACCCACAACGGAGGGGCCAGGTAGTTCATCGTCATCCAATGAGGGCTGAGAGACGTCCACACCGGAGAGCTCAGGGTCAACCAGAGTCTGGGACTGAGATTCCTGTTCTGTTCCTGCAGTGTTCCCAGCAGGCCCTGTGGGTAGATGAGAGACATTGTGGTGTTTGCACAGGTCATCGTATCATACACATTACATTTGCTATTGTACAATGTGATGAGTGTATGTACATTAGATAGTCCTCTATCGTCACAGACACAGGCCTATTTTTTAGAGAACATTGTAATTTTAACAAGATGTGTTTTGCTGAGCATGTCCAACTCTGTGCATAAATGGGCATGTTTTGTTTATTTGACTGTACATAGACATTGACTGTCAATTGACACCCTGTGCATGACACAGGTGTGTTGGTATTTACCACATCTGTGCTTTTACAATGATATACGTACTCTTCCT
This sequence comes from Calotriton arnoldi, assembly GCA_963921515.1. Classification (NCBI taxonomy): domain Eukaryota; kingdom Metazoa; phylum Chordata; class Amphibia; order Caudata; family Salamandridae; genus Calotriton; species Calotriton arnoldi. The sequence goes on along the minus strand of CAWUFW010004592.1, from coordinate 932,534 downwards.
CTTACGTTGTGATTCAAGATTTGTGCATGTATGCTGGCATTTGTGCATGTCGTTTGCAGTCACATTGATGTGGCTACCTACATACTCACAGTCCAGAATGTATGTGAGCATTTTGTTTATGGTATTTTGATGAATGTGTTCTTAGTTCTCATCTCATTGCACACATGTGAATAACTGTCAGTAGCAAATAGTGTTACTGCTTTGCTTTGTGCCTGATCACATCATGTATATTGTCCTTGCCCTCCATGGACAGATGAGTTGACCAAGGCTTCTTTCTTGCTTTTTCAGGTTCAGAGCAGTGAGGTACAGAGGTTTGTGTGCTTGTGTTATGCTGCTGGAACATGTACCCCTCCTCCCACCCAGACCAGCTTACTCCTCGTGGACAAAGTATCAATAACAGTGAGGGGAGTGTAGTCGCAAGGATGCTGATACCACTGCATGATGTAGGATTTGAATGCAACTCCCAACAATGCCTTGTGCACATGACACCATGCAACAGTGTCAGCCATCTTGCTGTGGCCCTTCCATTCACTGTCAGGTATCTATTGTCACTGATGAACAGGTTGCTTTGGATGTGGGCAGTGATGTGTGCTATGACTGCAACTCACACCATGTCCTGTCCTCCACCCACCTTCGCAGCCAGCCCAGGGAGCACACCTGGGAATATGCAGTGAGTGGAAATATACTGTGAAGATGGCTGAGAGTGGGGACTGGTGTGAGAAGCCCAAGGCCTGGATGTGACTTTTGGCCAATCCATACATAAGGCCCGTGTGTCAGCCACATAGCCCAACTACACCACCTGGTACTATGCTTTCCTCACAGTGAATGGAAATGTACTGTCAAGATGTCTGACAGTGGTGCCTGGTGTTTGTTTGAGCACAACTCCCAACAGGGTCTTGTACTCCCCACACCAGAGCCCAGTGTCAGCCATCTTGCCAGTACATTTCCTTTCACTCTCAGGGACTGCCTAGTCACAAGAGTGCTATTTGTTCAGGATGAGAATGTGTGTGTAGGGCAGGGCATGATGGTAGTTGAAGTCATTGAAGATACTCCTCCTCCCACCCAGAGCAAGTTGACCACCATGAACCATGCGTCCATGACAGTGAGTACAACTTTACATTCAAGATGTCTGACAGTGGTGCCTGGTGTTTGTTTGAGCACAACTCCCAACAGGGCTTTGCGCTCCCCACACCAGAGCCCTGTGTCAGACATCTTGCCAGTACTTTTCCATTGACTGTGAGGTAAAGCACAGGTTCTGGTGGTCTTGTTGGGCTATGTGGTAGGAGAAGTGTTAGCTGTGACTACGACTCCCATCATGCTTTTAGCCACACCCACCTTCCCAGAAATCCCAACCTTCCTTCCTGTGACTCAGTTTCCCTGTGAGTGAGTGAGTGAGTGAGTGAAACAGTGCTGGCAAGATGGCTGACAGTGGTGGCTGCTGTTTTGAGCACCAAGCTTTGCTGTGTTTTTTGGTAAGTTGGTACATGTCGTGAAATAGTTACATATTACTCTGAGATTGCATGTATTGTGTTTGTCAAGCTGGCATACACATCACATGCTCATTTGCTTCATATTGTTATGGCTTTGCTAACAGTGATTTGTATCACTGTCCCCTTGACAGTGATGTCTGTGGGTGTGTATTTGCTGACAATATTGGCCATTTGATTATGTACTCACCAGGCTCTGGTACTCCTGATATTCCATAGACGCCCTCCAGTGGAAGGATGGCCCACACCTTCTCCACCCAGGAAGTAAAGTGCACAGGTGTTGCAGGAGGGCCACCGCCAGTCCGCTGGCTCAGAACATGGTCTTTGCCAATCAGTTTCTTGACCCTCCTTCGCACATCATAGTACCTGTTCCTGATATCGTCCATGGTGCGCAGGCAAGGTGCTTGATCATTCACCTTGTTGACAATCCTCTCCCACATCTGGTTTATCTGGGACAGGGGGGTCTGTTGGACTAAGTTCCCAAATAACTGTGGCTCTACTCTGAGAATTTCATCTACCATGACTTCCAACTCCTTCTCTGTGAACTTTGGATTCTTCTTTGGGGGCATGGTGATGGGTGGTGGTGGAGATGGATGTGTGGGTGAGTGTGAACGTGAGGGTGAGTGTGTATGAGTAAATGTGTGTGTGTTTGTGAGTGTAGTAGTTAACTGGTGCTAGTAGTGTACAGGTTGTGTGGTGGATGAGTTGTGACTATGTATCAGTGTAGTGTAATAGTGGTATGTGCTGGCAGTTCTGTTGAAGTTGCAAAGGATCATGTTAAGGATTTTAACCCTTTATATAGGTGGAGTTGTGGGTGTGGCTAATTTTGAATCTTCATTTTTTTTTTTACATTGACAATGCTTGTTGGGACTTTTTCTGTCTGTTTCTATCGTATTTTGTTGAGCATAACCGAAACGTTCCGTTGACCGCACCGGATGCTTGTTCATGTATTGGCGGGGTGGTCCGAGTCTGTCCCATTCACACTAAGCTATGTTGCATCGTTCACGTATGAGTCGGTCGCATCGGGCTCTTTTCCTGATGATTCGCTTGCACGTTTTCATTTCCGTACGAGTCGGTCGTCTGTATTGTGCTCCGTGCGAGTCGTTTGTATTTGACACGCATTTCATCGAATCGGTCAGATTGCGCGCGTACGAGTCGGTCGGAAGGCATTCCCGATCCGTGTCGTTGGGAAGGCTTTCCGAGCGAGATCGGAATCGGCCCTAAGTGTTTTACTCCATAAAGTACATCATAGTCAGTTTTTAATATTGGTTGCAATCTTAAATGTATAAAAGCGAGCATTAGGTAAGACACCATGCTGACTTCATCAATAATAAGTAGCTTTAATTTCTTTAATACTCTTGCCACTTCATGACAAGCATTACCAGATAATTTGTTGTATTGTAATTTGTTGTCATGTTCAACGGGCAGCATTAACAATCGCTGAAGGGTAACTCTTATAACATTATGAGCAGCTAAGCCTGCTGGTGCAGTGACTACACATGACAAATTGGACTCTGTTCTCTTTTGTAGATTACTTGTCAGTACTTTAATCAAGATGCTTTTTCCAGTTCCAGCTTGACCACTTATGTACAATAGAACTGGTTTATATGTAGAACATGCACACTTTTATTTTCATGGAGAAACCCATGTTCTACTTTACCTTTTACCTCTTCAAACATTTCTTTCCGATCTGCATTCAATTGCTGTATTAGTAGTTCTAGATCCAGAGTTTCTTGTCTTACTTACTGCATTGCATTCTCCACCTCATTCATAGCAATTGCAGCTTAATTTTCAAAGATTGGCTGTCCAAGAGGATCTTGACTGTTCTGAGAACTCTCTCTTGCTCTGTCAGTAGCAATTGTTTCTTCTTGTTCAATCTAATCTCTCAACATTTGGAGATACACTGGAAACACAGAGCACTCAATGCTGTCTTTCACAGCATGGAAAGAGTCTTTATAACAGTCAAATTATCTAAGTAGCTCACCTTCAGTTCGCCATGGCATAATCAACTGTAACAAGGCTAAATAGGAAAAACTCTTTTGTCTGGAGTTTGGCAACTTACCTTTCAATGGTTGATTACATTTCCTTTTTTATGTCTTCATCTATGTTTTCACTGACATTACTTCTGAAAGTATAATATTGAAGTATTTCATAAAGTCACATTCTTTACAGATGATGACTTCTTCTTGGATAGTATTCATCCAGCATGTTACACCTCAGAATATCTGTACTGTGAGGCTCAAATTCTGCAAGATATTGAATTTCAGGAAACAACTTCATTACTATGTTATGAGTCTTAGCGAGCCCTAAACTTACCCATAGAACTCCTCTAGATTTAGAAAACAAACTAGCTGAGCTTAACCGGTCTACACATTCATATGAGCCAATCTCTCGGTGAGAAAGAATTTTCAAACAAAAACTGTACAATTTCTTTGTAAGACTCTTTTCTGCTGAAATCTCCTTCCACATCTCTTTCATCTCAGTTTTCTCTGTCTTTGTTACATAAGATGTAACATACCGAGCAACAACAATTGAGCTGTCTTAAACAAACTGCACATCCATGTTTGCATTCCACATCTTCAGAATCACAGGGATGTAGTCATTAACGTACTTGGAAGCCTCTGTTATTCTTAGGTTATATGTATTTTTAGGTGATTTCCTTGTAAATGCATGTCTGACTGCAGACAAAAAGCTGTTGACTCTTCCTTGTGAGACGACAGATCGTAGGAATCCAAAACGACATCATGTATATAATTTCCCTTTTGCTCTGTATTTTTGCTGACAGTATTTTCTGCATCTGTGATTTTGAAATTGTAGAACTTGTTGTCTAAAAATGTTGTTAGTACTCTCCTTTGGGATTGAGCTAGTTACATACTGCTCAATAAAAGACAACACAGACTCATCACAGTCTGTTCCAATCTTTGGGGCATCTTTTACCCACAACAGCATGTGAATATGGGGAGCACCTCTGGCTTGGCACTATTTATGCCAAAAGAAATCAATCACTTCACCAAGAGGAGGTTTTGTTTTGTTCAAGATGATAGCCATCATTGCTTGAAATCTGTGATTAAAATATCTGCAGATATTTGCAGGGTCTAGTGAGCACAATTATCCTGGCATCTTCAGATGAATCTCTTTTATATTTGAATATGCCTCCTGCAAGAATTCAGCACAACTCAGCACAACTCAGCATCAGGAACCAAGTAGGTGCTCCAAGGTTCCTCAACATGCACTTGAGTTCACTATGATGCCAATACCAATAATCATTAGTCCCACGCCGACATGCCATTAGTTTTATTAAATTGTATTCAAAGTGCTCATCTTTTCCTTGAACCTTTTCCAAATGTTTTCTTGCTGATATATTATGCACATTAACTCCTGTTTTTAGAATATGATTCACAGCATATGAACGGCCATACAAGTCACTCTCAAATAATAGGTGAAATATATATGGAATACACTGAGGAAATCTAGGGTCTTCTGAATAAACTCCACTACATCTATACTCAGCTGCAGGTATTTACACAGGCTGCTCATCATACCTGCCACCTACTCCAGTAGGAAGAAGATGTGGGAAACACCGAGCTTCCAAACATTTTTCCCACACACTAAATGAAGCTCCTTTTGCTTCCTTCTTTTGAACAGCTCAAAGGCATCACCAATAACCTCTTTAGAATGCAAAGGGTGAATGCTATAATGTTCATAAATTTCATCTGTTCTGGACTGATCCACATTCTAAATTTGACCTGTTGATGGAAATGTCTGATCCTCCATATGTGTGATATCTTGCAGGCTTTCCACATTTCTATAGGAAACATTGTTTTCTACCAGATATAAAGTTGCTTTTTTAACTTCAGTAACATCTACTAACTCCTGCCATATCTTCTTGTTCTTGGTAGGCAGAGCATTTAAAAGAAGTACTTGTCCGTCCTATAAATCTCTACCTACCGTTTCAATGTTTTTCTTGACATCTAATGGCAAATACACTACTCTACCTTTTAGACCTTTTTGAAGCTCTGTTGGGGGTAACTTGCCTGTATTTGGCTCCATACGTACTATAGCTTGAAATGGATGTATAGTTTGGAAAAGAATGGACTCAAATATTTAAACCTTGAAGTGCTTCTGGAATGTGACCCAGTTTTAACTTGTTATGCACAGCTCTAGCAGGCATTTTATTATTCTCTAATTTATTCTAGCAGTACTTACATATAACTTGTCGTGTGGACAAGTGAAATCTTTCTTCTACAAACAAGTACAGTGCAAACCTATGCCAGTTATCATTATTTTCTTTTTCACTTATTAAATATAAGTTAACAGTCCACGTTTGATTCTTGTAGTGAGTGCGTCGACAGCATATACAAAAATACTCTGGTTTTTCAGCACATACTGTCTCAAATTTTGTATTTTTTTCCAAAACTTTCAACCGTATCACCTGTGTCCTGTTCTATAACTCCTCCTGTTATCAACTCTTCAATTTCCCTACAGTCCTGTTCTGGACCAAAGAAACAAAACAGCACATCACCACACACCTTTTCTACCTCTGCTGCAGTACCATGCAAAAGTACCCTATTCATTTCTCCCAAACGTAAAGCACGAGCTTTCACATAATAATAATACAGCCTCCTAACTAAAGTTTTCATTATTGAGTGGTGTACAGCTAGCATTCTAAAATGATTAAAGGTGCTTTGGCACACTTTCTTTGATAAACAAGCTAGCGAGTGTCCCTGCAAACTTGTATGCTTTCTCAGCTTGCAAGGATCCAAACCTTGTGAAGTACTTATTTTGTGTTTTAAACTTCACCTTGGAAATATACAAAGGAATTTCCTTAATATATCAATGGATTGCTGTCTAACACTACAAATACTACTACAATTCCATTTGTATACATGGGCCTCACTACGCCTCCCTTGTATCTCTTCTGCAATAACTACTTCTACATTTCTAGGTACAATCACCTCTTTTCCAATGGGACTGTCATTCTTCATTTCATAACCTCGTCCGCTCTCATCAATAGCATGAACTAATCTGTTATCCTGGAGATAGCTTTCTTCATTAAAGAAAGGCTCTGTACTAGAAGTATGCATCCATTCTCCACTAAAAACTGTACAAAAGTTACTTCTATTGACTAATCTTTTCTTCTGGTTTTGTCTCTTCATGCACAACACTATTTTGTCAAGAGTCATCATTCTATTTAGAATCAAAATGAAAAGCATCCTCTACAAAGCAAAGGCCTTTTCAGTGCCTCTCTCCTTCTTCTATACTTCTTCATAGTTCTCTGTAGATTTATAACCACTCTACTACGAAACATTCTGGATCTGATTTCCTTAAACTGATTCTGTCTCCTGGTTAAGGTGTGTCCATATCTTTTACAATCTTTTCTGTTCTTGCAATGTACAGTTTGTCCACTCTTATTGTTTCTAATAGTCATATTTTCATATTCTTTATTTTGTATTTTTCTTAAGTAAATGCATTTATTATTAAGAAATGTCTTCTTACCCGTAGCTCTTTTTTCTTTCACCACTTTGTTTGAATTGTGCCCTTTTTGTAACTCATTTCTGCAAACATACTGTAGTTACTTCTGTTGCTTTTTCATCCAAGTTTTTGTCGGCATTGCAACTGTTTGTAGTTATGTAGCTATTTTTCTGTAAATTTATATTTTAATTTTTACCCTACCAAATCTACCAACTACTTTACTACTAACTTACGCATAACAATAAAACAGTTTTCATGTTATGTCGCAGTTTTAACTCTACAGAACCTAGAAATATTACTACATGCACTTACCTTTTAACATTTTAGCATCCTCTTGTACAACACAGCTACAGCATATCTCACTTCTCACATATAAATGGGGTAAGAAAAGTTTATCTCTTCCATAGTAAATTTTAAAATGAACATCAATGCAAGAAGGCATATTTACAAGCCGCATGCACTTTCCAAAGCGTCACTTTTTTTGACACGCCGGCATCATAATGTGGTGCTCTATATTTACAAAGCCACATAAAGCCACTCTGCATAGCTTTTCATGGCCTTATAAATTTCAGGCAGCAGTATACGTGAAAGAAGCATGGTATGGGTGTTGCTGTGGGTGGTGCTCTCCAGGGGAAGTGTAGGGAGTTGCAACAAGGAGAAATACTTTTATTTCTCCAAATTCTTTCCTGTTTCTATGTGTGCTGCATTCTACAGCATGCATACACAGAGAAAAATACATCTTGTGATTGTTTTTGTACAAGAAGGTGTCACTTCCTGCACAAAAACAATCATCCCTATTACACAGGCACCCTTGCACCATGGTGCAAGGGTGCCTCCGTTGGTGCATGGCAGCCAGCTCTACGCCAGCACAGGGGAGAGCATAGGGATCCATCATATTGTTGTAAATATGATGCATCCTAGTGCTTTGAAAGTAATGCAGCATGGCGCAGCCAAATGACTTGCAGCTCCGCACTGCAGTACTTTCTTCTAAATTTAGCCCCAAGTGTACAAGTACATACAGAGTCTCAACTCTATAAATTCAAAAATGCGACAGGAGCACTATTTGATGCCTCTTTGCCACTGTGTTAGTGCTCTATTTACTATCTCAGTACTGTTCTACTTAAATGTAGATTTAAAATTAAAATGTTGGGAAACGGTGCATATAACAATCTGCACATTAATGTCTAGCAAAGCATATACCTCACTACTTCTTCCAACTACATCCAAGAGTGTGTTACAGCTTCATATGTAATTCACCAGATGGTTCTAAACACTACATATTCTTCAGTAAAACTTGTAAACCCTGCATTTGTGGTTGAATACATGAATACTCCCTGGATGATTGAATTGGTACATGCATAGTAACTAGGTGATTCTTTGAGGATACAGGTACAGCTTAGATGATTCCCTGAGTAGATCAGAACTCAATGGGTTGCTCCATATCTGCATAGTTCTGCCTACATGTTTCCATGAGTATATCACTACTATCTGGGTGTTTGGATGAGTACAAGAGTAATGACTGGGTGAGTGGATGAGTGCATGGGTAATGGCTCAGTGAATGAATGAGTGCAAGGGTAGTGCCTGCATCTTTAAGAAAAGTCAAAAGGCCCACCATATATATAGCTATGTGCAACCACACCAACCATATCTCACCATCTAGCAATATGCAAAGCAGTCATATAAGTTTAAAAACACATTGACAAACACTTCACAATACATACCTAACAAGTATTAATTCTTTCTAATTCAAATACAGGCGGACAACATGTTCTCATCTTTTAATTGTGACTATGCCACTCCTGCAATATATCTTTTCATATCACTGGGATACTCTTTTTTATCAAACTCCCATATACATCTTCTTTTCTTATGTAATTTTTATAAAAAATTAAAAGGTTATGTACATACCAGTGAATTCAGTTTGTAGGCTATATAGTTGTTTTAGCTCTTTGTGGATGTTTTGACACTGGTAGGTTTTTTAAAAACTAAGACAAGAATGGTACACCACTCTCATACAAAGCAACCATGAAGTGGCAACCTCTTCATCTTTGCACACTGTGATCACGAGAAAGGCAGCAAATTAAATCATATCTCTCATTTTAGACTACACTATCTACTCTTGTAAATGGTTAGTATTTGTTGCCATTATTTAAATTGGGTCATCACTCCTCAACTTCTAAAAAAAAATGTTCTGTCTCTTTAACACCCTTCCCCTCATACACTCTTATTTCAGTGTACCTAGCAACCCAGTGCAACCAGTAGGTCACAAGTTCATAACACATTCTAGAAGGAACATGCTGCTTCCATATAAGATACTGTAGGTGTGCTTTACTCCACAGATTCAGAAGCATATCAATGTCTATATTACATTTCTTTCCATAAACAACAGCCAATAAGAAGACTTCTTGCTAAGGCATCCAACACACTACCTAATTTTATTCACTTTGATGGTGACAGCATCCAATAAAATATATCTTTGAAAAAGAAAAACTTTCATTTTAACTGCTTTTTATTTGGAAAACTAGCGTATTCAGCTCCAGCCGTCTCCTGACTGCTATTGCTTCTTCACTTCAAAATGCTTAGAATATGGATTGTGGGCTACAGCTGTATATATTGGGCTACAGAGGCAGCAAAAAAGAGAGGTATTGACAGAGACTTGGGGTTGCCAAATGTGCAGATAACTTGGTTTGGTGAGAGAGGGTTAACGTTTCATCAGTTACTGCCTTTGGTTAAATCCATTCTGGATTCCCAAGCTCCTCACCTCATGATTGTGCACTGTGGTGGCAATGACCTAGGCATAATGATTGGGTGGGGCTGGAAATCCTAATGAAAGAAACCTTTGCAGAACTGATGTCGCTTTTTCCTCACACTGTCTTGGTGTACTCTAATATATGCCAAAGACAGAAATGGAAGTGCTCAAATCATTTCTGTCCACAGATTGACAAATCAAAAATCAAAAAATCAAAGGAGGGAGTGAAGAGGAAAAAGGTAGAATCGTCCTCCTCTTGATACTGTTATCCAACATAGGGATTCTACCATGTATTATGTGAATATATATGCACCCATGTGTGTGCTGCTATTTTTATTTTTATTTTTATTTGAAGTGTCTAGTCATACGTGAAAAATGGTGCAAAAGGATCAGAGCTCCTTCTCTCAATTTGTGGGAAGGGCAATGTTTCAAAAAATTGTAAAATACCCCTCACACACTGAAACCTGATTCAGTGTCATGCTTCATCATTGGGATCTTCCCGCCCCTCTACGGGACGGGGCGTGCTACGACTTACGTAGACGCAGGAGCACTTTATTCAGTGATTGGTGAGTATGTGTGGTGCGTGGGATTGTGAAAAGAAAATGTGAGATGGTTAAAAATTCTCTGGCTAGTGGAACGAAAATACTTTATTGTCTTCCCTGGCTGAGAATAGTAAAAGTGGGGAGGTGTAGATGGTGTACTATAATGAGTCACCTCCTACAAGGTCGACATGTTTCAGAAGCCATCCCCTTGGCTTTCTTCCTCAGGACCAAAAAACGATCCCTGTTACACCTCAATGGGTGATAGAATAAATGTACATATGCCTGATAGTCACAAACACTGTCCTTTGTTCGCTGTTATGGGAGTAGAAAAATATACCACTTGTATATCTTAAGAACCTGAAAAGAAAAATATTTTGGATAAATCATGGCTTTCATCATTTATCTTTATCTATTCACATCACCATCACGTTGAAAGTTTTAAGCTTTTTTGTGATATATTTCTCTTGTGCAACCCTTTTGTAGGTAATGGTACCATTTGGTAAGTATCCTCTACTCATAAATCATCTGAAAGAACACTCCTTGTGATTTCTAGTGCCCAGTATCACATTTATTCAACATTCTTTCATACATATGTATCTCCTTGCAAGATACATTTTATGTTACAATACATTCATACATAAAGGAAATATTTGTACACTCCTATTGTGCCCCTAAAAGGTTACAGATTGATGTTCACAGCAACTGAGCACTCGCATACAGACTCCCATGATGAGCCTTGGAAAAAATGGGAGATGTTTGGCAAAAGTCTGTGCACTCGTCCTTTTTAACTGTGATCTCATGGTGTGTCTTTTTATATAAAAAATGGTATTCATGCTCTCAAAAGGACGTGCCATAATAATACATACTTTAGAATTTAATCGTTATCGCTCCATGAGCACACACGAGAGGTGTTGGACGCCTTCAAATAGACACTGTAGGTATTTTAAAAGAACAGAAGGAAAAACAAGGTTTTAACGCCAGGGTCGTTTTTAAACAAACAAGCGTGGTCTCTTTGGCCTTTTTAAGGACATGCCATTGTCCTACTTACATGCTGGAAGGAGCGCAATCACCAAAGGAAGTACCTTCTCGTGGCTCGTCGGGACCTAACTGAGGTTTGCCAGAGCCCGGTGTTTTAAAGTGCAAGGAGGCATGCTTGATAGAAAACAGGTGTGACTGGACTGGACTGGAAACACTAGACCTTGAAATTTTAAAGATGGCCGCCGGTAAATGGACCCAAAACAGAGTTCATTTTGATCCACTTCCTGTTGGAACGATTAACACTGAGTCGGTTGGAAAAAACACTAGACCTTGGAATTTTTAAAGATGGCCACCGGTGAATGGACCCAAAACAGGGTTCATTTAACACTGAATCGGTTGAAAAGGTAAGCATATATTTGTTTGTTTTGAGGCTTATTTTGCAGGAGTTTCAAAAGGCCGCCAAATGGAGGTTGAATTTAAAGGAATTATTAAACAAAAAAGAAAAAAGAAAAACAAATTGTTGGGCTAGAGATGCCCGGATGGAGTCATCGCAGACGTGCATTTATGTATGTGGGTTTTATGAAAAAGCACGGGGGGGCAAATTAGAAAACCTAATGGAAAAAAAGTTAAAGAATAAATCCCAGCAATAAAACGCTAGAGGCTGGAAAAAATATATACTGGAAAAAACATTCTGTCAGAGGATAAGGATTGAAAAGCAAAAACCATGTATATTTACAAATAGAGTGTGTGTACACTCAGGTTTCCAAAATTATAATTTCTCTAAAAAGAGGAAAAAAGAGGAAAAAAAGGAAAAAAGGGAAAGGCATAAACCTCCTCTTTGTTCAGTATTAATTACGGGGGTGATTGTAGTACTGTATACTCCTTATGAGTCTGGCAACTTTTGGTTGATCATTAATTGCCAGGGATTCCTGTGTTAGATTTTGAATACATCAGAGCTGGTTCCAAGGAATCTCATCGTTCAGGCCTTTCTCATGAGTCCTCAAACGGAACACCCACCGTTGTTCTTTTTCGAACAAATACCTTTCGTTTTGGATTTGTTCGATTACTGTCCATGAAAGATCGTCCCACTTATGATCTTTTTCCAGAAAATGGGCTGCCATTTTGGTGGTACTCTTTTTGCATTTAATGTTACTTTTGTGTTCCCCTATCCTTACCTTGACAGGGCATGTGGTCATTCCTACGTATTCCAAAAGACACGGGCACGTGATCAGATAAACCACATTTTTTGAATTGCATGTTGTGAATCTTCTTTGGACCCATTTGGTTCCATCATGGAACAAGATTTCTTTGCTTTTTTTAGTTGGTCGGTTCTCTTCCTCCTTATGGATTTTGGGTTCCAAAAGGCTGTCTCTGCAATTGTTGCGTGCCCTTTTGTATGCATTATCAATCACCTTTTTAGGATATTGGCGTTTTTCCAATTTCTTTTTCAGATCGTTTGATTGTTTTTTTAAATCTTCGATTTCCGTGAAGTTCCTTCGTAGGCGTAGGAATTGCCCATAAGGGAGGTTATCGAGGAGATGTCGAGGGTGGAAGCTGTTGTACAATAGTAGGCAGTTTTTGGAGGTTTCTTTGAAATGAGTGGTAGTTGTTAGTTTTCCCTCTTTTGCATATATGTTTAGATCAAGGAAGACAGGTTTTTCATTTGAGATAGTGCTTGTGAATCTCAAAAATTGGTCTTGGCAGTTCAACCATGATAGGAAACGTCTGGCGGTGGTTTCATCTCCTTCCCAGATAATCAATATATCATCTATATATCGTTTCCATATATGTATATGGTTACGAAATGGATTGTTGGGAGTGAGGATCTTCTTTTTTTCAAGTTGATGTACACAGAGACCAGCTATGCTAGGAGCAAAAGTGCTCCCCATGCTGGTCCCATGTTTTTGCAAATAGAGAGTGTTCCGGTATTCAAAGAAATTTTCTTTGAGTGCCAATTGGCAGCACTCCATAATGATATTTCTCGGTGTCTGGTAGTCCCAATCGGTGTCGAACAGGACATCTTCAATGATGTTGAGGGTCTCGTTGTGGGGAAGGCTCGTATATAAGCCCTCACATCACAACTTATCAATAATTCTCTTTCTGGGTCAAATGTTTGCCTTTCTAACAATTTCAGGACTTCTTTGGTGTCTTTCAGGTATGTAGAAGTTTGTTGTACAAGTGGTCTTGAGATTGCGTGCGCAAATTTGGAGACTGGTTCCAAAATGGATCCAATTCCAGACACTATTGGACGTCCCGGTGGGGAGACCAGATTTTTGTGGATTTTTGGTATAGTGTAGAGGTAAGGTGTTCTTGGCGAAGTCGTGGTTAGAAAATCCCCTTCCTTTTTAGATATCCACCCATGTGATCGTGCCTCTTCCACCATAATTGCTATTTTCACTCGTATTTGCTCTGTGGGGTCCTGGTTGAGGACCTCGTAGTTCCTTTCATCGTGGAGGAGGCGTAGGCACTCTTGGTCGTACTTCTCGGCTGATTGTATTACAATCGCCCCTCCTTTATCGGCTGGTTTTATTATCAATTCTGGGTTGTTTGCTAGTTCTCTGAGTGGCTCATTTTCCTCTCTGGTGATATTGTGAAAGACCCTGTTGGTTGCTGGATCTATTTCTTCCAGATCTTTCATGACAGCTTTTTCGAAGGCCATCAGTTCTACTGGTAGATTGGCTTCCGGTGGAGTGAAAGTAGATTTTGGTCTCAAACCAGTATCTCCATCCTGCTGGTCATTTTGTTTATCTTTGAAAAAGATTTGTAACTTAAGTCTCCTCATGAATTCTTTCACCTCTTTGCATAATTGGAATTTATCCAATTTTGCCGTTGGTACAAAGCCTAGTCCTTTTTCTAGGACTTTGATCTGTGCCGGTGTTAGAATGTGGTTTGTAAGGTTGACTACCAGATTCATTTCTTGCTGGTTGAGGCCCCTGTCATGCTCCTTGTTGCCATCCGGATTTGTTCTTCGTTTTGTGGAGCCCAGTGAACATTGTTCCCTCTCCGGTTCCTCCCTCTGTTGCTCCCTTGGCGTAGCCCTAAAAAATGGGGCTGTTCATAGAAGGGGTAATCCTGCGGAGGGTAGTTCCATTGAGGGTAGGCTCCTTGTTGATGTGGGTATATCGGAGGTCCTAAGGGATGCATGGGGTATGGAGGTGGGCCCTGGTAATGGCCCCATCCTCTTTGGCCGTGGAACCAAGGACGTCTGTTGTTGCTCCTCCCACCTCGGTATTGTTGGTATTTCCCTTTGCTTGAGTCAGATCCACTGGATCCTGAATCGGATGAATCATTGTCAGTTGTCATTTCGTGACGGTTCTCCTGAGGTTTGTAATAATCTCTTATGTATGGATAGATCCTCTCATGGCCGAAACGGGTAACATCTTTTTTTAGTTTCTGGTACTTGCTCTGTTTCAACGTTACTTCAAAGTCATTGAGAGTTTTGTTTAACTCTTCTAGATGTTTTTTGAGGGCACTCAGTGTTTCATAGCTCTTTAAACGAACTTCTATTTCTTGAATTTCAATTTTCAATTCTTGTGATAATCTGCCAGCTGTCTTAATTATTAGCACAAGCCAATCTTGTGTGCAATGCCAACTTATTAATGACCAGTCTTTTTTAAAAATCTTGTCATGTTGAAAAATGTATGGTTCATTTCTTACTATTAGCCCATTAGGTGCCGCATTGCTTTTAAGATATTCAGTCATGAGGAGACCGTGGAGGGCTGTTTTTATCTGGGTGCGCCTTAGTTGTTCTATTTCGTCCCAGTCATTGTTCGTAGGTATTGGATCTGGTGTATTTAGCCCCTCGAAGTTGTTCAGTGAGGCTATGATGCTGTCTATCTCTTCTTCCAAGAAGGTTAGGCCTGTGTTTTCTGCCATTCTTGTGGTTGGTCTGTTGTAACCTGGTGTGTATGTTCTGTTTGTGTGATCTGGGTTAAGGGTGTTCTATCAAAGATGAGAGGAGGATGTTTTATCTCTCTAGAAAGATGAAGTTTAGATTCAGCGGTGAACCAAACTCCCACAGCTGTACACTGTCAAGAATAATCAAAAAATCAAAGGAGGGAGTGAAGAGGAAAAAGGTAGAATCATCCTCCTCTTGATACTGTTATCCAACATAGGGATTCTATCATGTATTATGTGAATATATATGCGCCCATGTGTGTGCTGCTATTTTTTTTTTTTTTTTTTTGAAGTGTCTAGTCATACGTAAAAAATGGTGCAAAAGGATCAGAGCTCCTTCTCTCAATTTGTGGGAAGGGCAATGTTTCAAAAAATTGTAAAATACCCCTCACACACTGAAACCTGATTCAGTATCATGCTTCATCATTGGGGTCTTCCCGCCCCTCTACGGGACGGGGCGTGCTATGACCTACGTAGACGCAGGAGCACTTTATTCAGTGATTGGTGAGTATGTGTGGTGCGTGGGATCGTGAAAAGAAAATGTGAGATGGTTAAAAATTCTCTGGCTAGTGGAACGAAAATACTTTATTGTCTTCCCTGGCTGAGAATAGTAAAAGTGGGGAGGAGTAGATGGTGTACTATAATGAGTCACCTCCTACAAGGTCGACATGTTTCAGAAGCCATCCCTTGGCTTTCTTCCTCAGGACCAAAAAACGATCCCTGTTACACCTCAATGGGTGATAGAATAAATGTACATATGCCTGATAGTCACAAACACTGTCCTTTGTTCCCTGCTATGGGAGTAGAAAAATATACCACTTGTATATCTTAAGAACCTGAAAAGAAAAATATTTTGGATAAATCATGGCTTTCATCATTTATCTTTATCTATTCACATCACCATCACGTTGAAAGTTTTAAGCTTTTTGTGATATATTTCTCTTGTGCAACCCTTTTGTAGGTAATGGTACCATTTGGTAAGTGTCCTCTACTCATAAATAATCTGAAAGAACACTCCTTGTGATTTCTAGTGCCCAGTATCACATTTATTCAACATTCTTTCATATATATGTATCTCCTTGCAAGATACATTTTATGTTACAATACATTCATACATAAAGGAAATATTTGTACACTCCTATTGTGCCCCTAAAAGGTTACAGATTGATGTTCACAGCAACTGAGCACTCGCATACAGACTCCCATGATGAGCCTTGGAAAAAATGGGAGATGTTTGGCAAAAGTCTGTGCACTCGTCCTTTTTAACTGTGATCTCATGGTGTGTCTTTTTATATAAAAAATGGTATTCATGCTCTCAAAAGGACGTGCCATAATAATACATACTTTAGAATTTAATCGTTATCGCTCCATGAGCTCACACGAGAGGTGTTGGACGCCTTCAAATAGACACTGTAGGTATTTTAAAAGAACAGAAGGAAAAACAAGGTTTTAACGCCAGGGTCGTTTTTAAACAAACAAGCGTGGTCTCTTTGGCCTTTTTAAGGACATGCCATTGTCCTACTTACATGCTGGAAGGAGCGCGATCACCAAAGGAAGTACCTTCTCGTGGCTCGTCGGGACCTAACTGAGGTTTGCCAGAGCCCGGTGTTTTAAAGTGCAAGGAGGCATGCTTGATAGAAAACAGGTGTGACTGGACTGGACTGGAAACACTAGACCTTGAAATTTTAAAGATGGCCGCCGGTAAATGGACCCAAAACAGAGTTCATTTTGATCCACTTCCTGTTGGAACGATTAACACTGAGTCGGTTGGAAAAAACACTAGACCTTGGAATTTTTAAAGATGGCCACCGGTGAATGGACCCAAAACAGGGTTCATTTAACACTGAATCGGTTGAAAAGGTAAGCATATATTTGTTTGTTTTGAGGCTTATTTTGCAGGAGTTTCAAAAGGCCGCCAAATGGAGGTTGAATTTAAAGGAATTATTAAACAAAAAGAAAAAAGAAAAACAAATTGTTGGGCTAGAGATGCCCGGATGGAGTCATCGCAGACGTGCATTTATGTATGTGGGTTTTATGAAAAAGCACGGGGGCAAATTAGAAAACCTAATGGAAAAAAAGTTAAAGAATAAATCCCAGCAATAAAACGCTAGAGGCTGGAAAAAATATATACTGGAAAAAACATTCTGTCAGAGGATAAGGATTGAAAAGCAAAAACCATGTATATTTACAAATAGAGTGTGTGTACACTCAGGTTTCCAAAATTATAATTTCTCTAAAAAGAGGAAAAAAGAGGAAAAAAAGGAAAAAAGGGAAAAAAGGGGGAAAAAAGGAAGAAAACCAAAGGCATAAACCTCCTCTTTGTTCAGTATTAGTTACGGGGGTGATTGTAGTACTGTATACTCCTTATGAGTCTGGCAACTTTTTGGTTGATCATTAATTGCCAGGGGATTCCTGTGTTAGATTTTGAATACATCAGAGCTGGTTCCAAGGAATCTCATCGTTCAGGCCTTTCTCATGAGTCCTCAAACGGAACACCCACCATTGTTCTTTTTCGAACAAATACCTTTCGTTTTGGATTTGTTCGATTACTGTCCATGAAAGATCGTCCCACTTATGATCTTTTTCCAGAAAATGGGCTGCCATTTTGGTGGTACTCTTTTTGCATTTAATGTTACTTTTGTGTTCCCCTATCCTTACCTTGACAGGGCATGTGGTCATTCCTACGTATTCCAAAAGACAAGGGCACGTGATCAGATAAACCACATTTTTTGAATTGCATGTTGTGAATCTTCTTTGGACCCATTTGGTTCCATCATGGAACAAGATTTCTTTGCTTTTTTAGTTGGTCGGTTCTCTTCCTCCTTATGGATTTTGGGTTCCAAAAGGCTGTCTCTGCAATTGTTGCGTGCCCTTTTGTATGCATTATCAATCACCTTTTTAGGATATTGGCGTTTTTCCAATTTCTTTTTCAGATCGTTTGATTGTTTTTTAAATCTTCGATTTCCGTGAAGTTCCTTCGTAGGCGTAGGAATTGCCCATAAGGGAGGTTATCGAGGAGATGTCGAGGGTGGAAGCTGTTGTACAATAGTAGGCAGTTTTTGGAGGTTTCTTTGAAATGAGTGGTAGTTGTTAGTTTTCCCTCTTTTGCATATATGTTTAGATCAAGGAAGACAGGTTTTTCATTTGAGATAGTGCTTGTGAATCTCAAAAATTGGTCTTGGCAGTTCAACCATGATAGGAAACGTCTGGCGGTGGTTTCATCTCCTTCCCAGATAATCAATATATCATCTATATATCGTTTCCATATATGTATATGGTAACGAAATGGATTGTTGGGAGTGAGGATCTTCTTTTTTTCAAGTTGATGTACATAGAGACCAGCTATGCTAGGAGCAAAAGTGCTCCCCATGCTGGTCCCATGTTTTTGCAAATAGAGAGTGTTCCGGTATTCAAAGAAATTTTCTTTGAGTGCCAATTGGCAGCACTCCATAATGATATTTCTCGGTGTCTGGTAGTCCCAATCGGTGTCGAACAGGACATCTTCAATGATGTTGAGGGTCTCGTTGTGGGGAAGGCTCGTATATAAGCTCTCCACATCACAACTTATCAATAATTCTCTTTCTGGGTCAAATGTTTGCCTTTCTAACAATTCCAGGACTTCTTTGGTGTCTTTCAGGTATGTAGAAGTTTGTTGTACAAGTGGTCTTGAGATTGCGTGCGCAAATTTGGAGACTGGTTCCAAAATGGATCCAATTCCAGACACTATTGGACGTCCCGGTGGGGAGACCAGATTTTTGTGGATTTTTGGTATAGTGTAGAGGTAAGGTGTTCTTGGCGAAGTCGTGGTTAGAAAATCCCCTTCCTTTTAGATATCCACCCATGTGATTGTGCCTCTTCCACCATAATTGCTATTTTCACTCGTATTTGCTCTGTGGGGTCCTGGTTGAGGACCTCGTAGTTCCTTTCATCGTGGAGGAGGCGTAGGCACTCTTGGTCGTACTTCTCGGCTGATTGTATTACAATCGCCCCTCCTTTATCGGCTGGTTTTATTATCAATTCTGGGTTGTTTGCTAGTTCTCTGAGTGGCTCATTTTCCTCTCTGGTGATATTGTGAAAGACCCTGTTGGTTGCTGGATCTATTTCTTCCAGATCTTTCATGACAGCTTTTTCGAAGGCCATCAGTTCTACTGGTAGATTGGCTTCCGGTGGAGTGAAAGTAGATTTTGGTCTCAAACCAGTATCTCCATCCTGCTGGTCATTTTGTTTATCTTTGAAAAGATTTGTAACTTAAGTCTCCTCATGAATTCTTTCACCTCTTTGCATAATTGGAATTTATCCAATTTTGCCGTTGGTACAAAGCCTAGTCCTTTTTCTAGGACTTTGATCTGTGCCGGTGTTATAATGTGGTTTGTAAGGTTGACTACCAGATTCATTTCTTGCTGGTTGAGGCCCCTGTCATGCTCCTTGTTGCCATCCGGATTTGTTCTTCGTTTTGTGGAGCCCAGTGAACATTGTTCCCTCTCCGGTTCCTCCCTCTGTTGCTCCCTTGGCGTAGCCCTAAAAAATGGGGCTGTTCATAGAAGGGGTAATCCTGCGGAGGGTAGTTCCATTGAGGGTAGGCTCCTTGTTGATGTGGGTATATCGGAGGTCCTAAGGGATGCATGGGGTATGGAGGTGGGCCCTGGTAATGGCCCCATCCTCTTTGGCCGTGGAACCAAGGACGTCTGTTGTTGCTCCTCCCACCTCGGTATTGTTGGTATTTCCCTTTGCTTGAGTCAGATCCACTGGATCCTGAATCGGATGAATCATCGTCAGTTGTCATTTCGTGACGGTTCTCCTGAGGTTTGTAATCATCTCTTATGTATGGATAGATCCTCTCATGGCCGAAACGGGTAACATCTTTTTTTAGTTTCTGGTACTTGCTCTGTTTCAACGTTACTTCAAAGTCATAGAGAGTTTTGTTTAACTCTTCTAGATGTTTTTGAGGGCACTCAGTGTTTCATAGCTCTTTAAACGAACTTCTATTTCTTGAATTTCAATTTTCAATTCTTGTGATAATCTGCCAGCTGTCTTAATTATTAGCACAAGCCAATCTTGTGTGCAATGCCAACTTATTAATGACCAGTCTTTTTAAAAATCTTGTCATGTTGAAAAATGTATGGTTCATTTCTTACTATTAGCCCATTAGGTGCCGCATTGCTTTTAAGATATTCAGTCATGAGGAGACCGTGGAGGGCTGTTTTTATCTGGGTGCGCCTTAGTTGTTCTATTTCGTCCCAGTCATTGTTCGTAGGTATTGGATCTGGTGTATTTAGCCCCTCGAAGTTGTTCAGTGAGGCTATGATGCTGTCTATCTCTTCTTCCAAGAAGGTTAGGCCTGTGTTTTCTGCCATTCTTGTGGTTGGTCTGTTGTAACCTGGTGTGTATGTTCTGTTTGTGTGATCTGGGTTAAGGGTGTTCTATCAAAGATGAGAGGAGGATGTTTTATCTCTCTAGAAAGATGAAGTTTAGATTCAGCGGTGAACCAAACTCCCACAGCTGTACACTGTCAAGAATAATCAAAAAATCAAAGGAGGGAGTGAAGAGGAAAAGGTAGAATCATCCTCCTCTTGATACTGTTATCCAACATAGGGATTCTATCATGTATTATGTGAATATATATGCGCCCATGTGTGTGCTGCTATTTTTTTTTTTTTTTTTTGAAGTGTCTAGTCATACGTAAAAATGGTGCAAAAGGATCAGAGCTCCTTCTCTCAATTTGTGGGAAGGGCAATGTTTCAAAAATTGTAAAATACCCCTCACACACTGAAACCTGATTCAGTATCATGCTTCATCATTGGGGTCTTCCCGCCCCTCTACGGGACGGGCGTGCTATGACCTACGTGAGACGCAGGAGCACTTTATTCAGTGATTGGTGAGTATGTGTGGTGCGTGGGATCGTGAAAAGAAAATGTGAGATGGTTAAAAATTCTCTGGCTAGTGGAACGAAAATACTTTATTGTCTTCCCTGGCTGAGAATAGTAAAAGTGGGGAGGAGTAGATGGTGTACTATAATGAGTCACCTCCTACAAGGTCGACATGTTTCAGAAGCCATCCCCTTGGCTTTCTTCCTCAGGACCAAAAAAACGATCCCTGTTACACCTCAATGGGTGATAGAATAAATGTACATATGCCTGATAGTCACAAACACTGTCCTTTGTTCCCTGCTATGGGAGTAGAAAAATATACCACTTGTATATCTTAAGAACCTGAAAAGAAAAATATTTTGGATAAATCATGGCTTTCATCATTTATCTTTATCTATTCACATCACCATCACGTTGAAAGTTTTAAGCTTTTTTGTGATATATTTCTCTTGTGCAACCCTTTTGTAGGTAATGGTACCATTTGGTAAGTGTCCTCTACTCATAAATCATCTGAAAGAACACTCCTTGTGATTTCTAGTGCCCAGTATCACATTTATTCAACATTCTTTCATATATATGTATCTCCTTGCAAGATACATTTTATGTTACAATACATTCATACATAAAGGAAATATTTGTACACTCCTATTGTGCCCCTAAAAGGTTACAGATTGATGTTCACAGCAACTGAGCACTCGCATTCATACTCCCATGATGAGCCTTGGAAAAAATGGGAGATGTTTGGCAAAAGTCTGTGCACTCGTCCTTTTTAACTGTGATCTCATGGTGTCTTTTTATATAAAAAATGGTATTCATGCTCTCAAAAGGACGTGCCATAATAATACATACTTTAGAATTTAATCGTTATCGCTCCATGAGCTCACACGAGCGGTGTTGGACGCCTTCAAATAGACACTGTAGGTATTTTAAAAGAACAGAAGGAAAAACAAGGTTTTAAAGCCAGGGTCGTTTTTAAACAAAGAAGCGTGGTCTCTTTGGCCTTTTTAAGGACATGCCATTGTCCTACTTACATGCTGGAAGGAGCGCGATCACCAAAGGAAGTACCTTCTCGTGGCTCGTCGGAACCTAACTGAGGTTTGCCAGAGCCCGGTGTTTTAAAGTGCAAGGAGGCATGCTTGATAGGAAACAGGTGTGACTGGAAACACTAGACCTTGAAATTTTAAAGATGGCCGCCGGTAAATGGACCCAAAACAGAGTTCATTTTGATCCACTTCCTGTTGGAACGATTAACACTGAGTCGGTTGGAAAAAACACTAGACCTTGGAATTTTTAAAGATGGCCGCCGGTGAATGGACCCAAAACAGGGTTCATTTAACACTGAATCGGTTGAAATGGTAAGCATATATTTGTTTGTTTTGAGGCTTATTTTGGATGAGTTTCAAAATGCAGCAAAATGGAGGTTGAATTTAAAGGAATTATTAAACAAAAAAGAAAAAAGAAAAACAAATTGTTGCGCTAGAGATGCCCGAATGGAGTCATCGCAGACGTGCATTTATGTATGTGGGTTTTAGGAAAAAACACGGGGGGCAAATTAGAAAACCTAATGGAAAAAAAGTTAAAGACTAAATCCCAGCAATAAAACGCTAGAGGCTGGAAAAAATATATACTGGGAAAAAAATTCTGTCAGAGGATAAGGATTGAAAAGCAAAAACCATGTATATTTGGACGCCTGGCCACTTCTCGAATACCCTTCCCAGTAACACATATCCGGCGTCCGAAAGCATTGAAGAGGACCTAGCTAACTATAATGCCTTAGTCACTTCTACACTCAATCAACTAGCCCCCTTAAAACTCCTCCCCTCCAAATCAAATAGATTACAAGCGACATGGTTCTCTCCCATCCTAAGGGAAGAAAAAAGCCACTGTAGAAAGCTAGAAAGACGCTGGCGGCTTTCACATAGCGCAATTGATAAAGAAGCCTATAAGAATTGTCTGACCCTTTACCATAAAAATATAAAGAAGGCCCGCAAGACTCATATCGATTCCCAGTTGCCCGAGGCAGGAAATTCCTCTAAGGAGCTCTTCCGCATTCTGAACTCATTCACTAACCCTAAGGCATGCCATAATGAAGTAACGCCTTCACAGGACCTCTGTGATAAACTGGCTAAGCACTTTACCCAGAAGATTGAGAGCATATATGCCAGTATTACTAAAGATAAGGACCCCCAACAAACCAATATTGCCTCTTATCCACCACATCCTAACTCCGCAAATCCTTTGGATTGCTTTCCCCCTCTTACTATAGACACAGTGGAGTCCCTCATGAAAACAGTAAAATCTGGTTCTCCTCAGGATGTTTTACCCGCTAAGGTATCTTTGCTACTTCATAAGCAGTTGGCTCCCTTTATTTGCCCTATCCTTAACTCCTCCCTGACCACAGGCATATTACCTTCAGAATGGAAAGCCGCCCAAATATTTCCAATTCGGAAAAAACCCAATGCTCCCCCGGAAGATCTATCCAGTTACCGTCCTATTTCTTTGCTGCCCTATTGAGTAAACTCCTGGAGAAGCATGTGAACAAACATCTTTCAGACTTGATGGAAGCAATAGGAGGCTTCGATCCCTCCCAGTCGGGTTTCCGTCCCAGATTCAGTACCGAGACAGCACTAATTGCAGTCACTGATAACCTTCGACATTTCCTAGATAATGGACAGGCGGTACTGTTAGTGCTGCTGGATCTGTCAGCAGCGTTTGACACCATATCCCATTCCATTCTTCTATCCAGATTAAGAAACGTTGGTATTCAAAATCAAGCTTACCAGTGGCTGTCTAACTTTCTAAATAATCGTACTCAAACTGTTAATTTAGGCACTTTCCAATCCTCTACATCAAAGCTGACCAAAGGCGTACCCCAGGGATCTTGCTTGAGTCCTACGTTGTTTAACATTTATGTGGGCCCTCTGGCAGATCTTCTTAGGAACCTGGGATTCATCCCTATTTCTTATGCGGATGACACCCAGCTCCTAATGGCATTTGACAGAAATTCCGCTAATACTCAGATGGCCTTCTCTGAAGGTATGAACGCAATTTCGGAATGGATGAGAAACAACTTTCTCCAGTTAAATGCCAGTAAAATGGAAATTATGCTCTTCGGAGAGGCGCCCTTACTGTGGTCCCCAGATTGGTGTCCTAACAATTTAGGTCCCGCCCCTACTCCAAAAGCAGTGGTGAAAAATCTAGGTGTGTATTTAGATCAGAAACTTTCTATGAAAGTGCAAGTTACAGCCACCGTGATCTCTTGTTTCTTTACATTAAGTTTCCTGAGGAAGGCTTTTCCTTTCCTCCCTTTGACAGTCAGGAAAACTCTACTGCAGGCCCTTGTGGTAAGTCGCCTTGACTACTGCAATGCCCTCCTAATCTCAGCCACTGAAGCATCACTCAACAGACTCCAATTGGTTCAAAGCACCGCCGCCCGATTGGTTTCTAACTCCCCAGCCAGAACCGATTCCTTGCCACTACTCCAGGGACTTCACTGGCTGCCTGTTCGGAAGCGGATTCATTTTAAAATCTGCTGTATAGTGCATAAGGCACTTCACGGCAACGCTCCCAGTTATCTTAGCGATAGACTTATACGTTATCAGCCCTCTAGAATACTCCGTTCCAGATCGAAATCGCTCCTTGTTGTTCATCTGAAAAAGAAATCATGCACAGGGGTGAAGGCCTTCTACCATCTGGCCCCCTCATACTGGAATCAACTTCCTCTTCATCTTCATGAATGCACAAACTATTTGCAATTCCGTCGATTTCTCAAAACCGAACTTTTCCAGATCCCCTCGATGACTTTGTAACTTCTCTTCAGTCCCCCTATGCTGACCTAATAGCATTTCCATAGCGCGGAGATACCCCTTTGGGGGTGATTCGGGCGCTCTATAAGACACATAAATAAATAAATGTCTTAGTATCATCTGAGGCAAAACCTTTTTTCTTTTCACAAGCCCACTTGCACATACCACAATGTCCACACTTGTGGAAACCCAGAGTATGTTGACTCATCCAATGTTCCCTCAGTACTACTACAGGATAGCTGGCTCAGTAGGGTTCTCAAGGATTTACCCCTGCGGAAAGTGATGTCCTGTCTTACAGTTGTAATATCTACCAGTGCCTTATCCGCGCATAGTATGTGCCAATTTTTTTCTCATGCTCTTGTGTAGTACATTTGACAAACTGGTAACGTCCGTTACTAAGTAGACTGGTTCTGATGCATCTCTCTTTTGTGTCCTATCCCTTAATATGTCCTGTCTATTTATTTTTACAATCTTGTTTTTTGCTCTTTCAATGGTCTGTGTGTCATAACCCCTTTTGGAGAAACGTTTTCCCATGTCTTGTATACATGCCTGATCTGGGTACATACTTCAGCCATGGCGTTTGTATTATGTGTGAAACTGACATTGAAGAAGTCGTCATGCTGAAATGCGTCTGTCAGTGATATGTGATCTAGCCTAATAAATTTATTTTTCTACATTTCCCGAGGAGTGCACCCGTTACTGGCCACGCAACTGCGGTAGTTGGAGTTGATGTATATATATATGTAGAGAGAGAGAGAGATTGAGCGAGAGAGACAAATCAAATCGGAGATACAAATTATTTTAGATTCTTCATGCTACATTTTGTGAAGATCCATCACTTGACCGTAGAGGGATCCCATATATGACACTTCTAATTTTAACTACTGTAGCATTCTCTGCTCCTCAGTACAGAAGAAAAAACTTCTTAATGAGATTGCACCAAATTTGCCATGTAAATAGAGCTTTACTCATGGGAGTGCCTTTGCTTAGTTTGGTGTAAATTGTTTCAGTAGTTTTAGATACAATAGTGTTTGAAATATGTAGGTGTGAGAAGTTGGCCTGGTATATGATGTCCACTAATTAAAGTGGGCACCTTGCACCAGTCCAAACAACCCTTATGGTGATTTAAGAGGTCAAATATAACCTTAGAAAGCTATCCTAGTGGTAGATGTGGAGAGCAGCCTTCAGGCTTAGTCTTGAAGGTATTTTAAGCAGCTAGTTTTACCAGAATGCAACCTTATTGTATTGGTTAAATTAAAGGAGAACCACACAGTAGTTATAAAAATATGTATTTATTATTATAACACACTCTAAATACCTCACAGTATCTGCTACACGCAGATAAACATAAAGCACACAATACTATAGTTCAGAAACAATCGTAAGTAGCACTAATACACAGTGGGCTCCAGGGGGAGACCAAGCCATATACTAAAATAGTGGTATAAGAACCACAACTTGAGTCAAGACAGTGTCTAGAGGATGTAGAATCGCTGGGACCCCAAGGAACCACCCAAGGTGAGTAAGTAGGGACCCCACGGAGGACGGGTACAGTGTGAGAACATGGCCTTGTGCTACGTACAATTCAATGGGAGAGTCACGGTTGCAGTTTTAGTGTTTAAGGACCCTTACCAGTGGATTACGGGGAAGCCCTTTGGATCGTAGGAGGTTGGAGAGCCACCCCAACCGTGGATACCGTAGTACCAGAGTTACCTTTCCCAGGGAAGCCGGGTGCATAGGGCTGAAGTGGTGTCCGAAACCGCCGTTGATCTCAATGGAGGACTTCAACGAAATGCCACTGTGGAAAAGAAGAAAAGTGTCCGTTGGAATCCAAAGGTGGATTCTTGGTGAAGAGTACCTGAAAGCAGAGGGGACAGAGTCTGGGTTACTCAGGAGTGACCAGGGGCTCGGTAGACGAAGGCCCACCGATGTCGGGTGCTTCAGGTGTGTTGAGGGGTTCTTGACTCTGCAGCCACTGGGACCAGGCGATGTCGAGGATGACCAAGAGCCAGATACGAGTTGTCCCACGAAGGATGTCAAGTGATGAGGGGTCGCGTTCAGCTGGAGCACCAACAAGCCTTGGCAGCGGCAACCCACGAAAATGGTCAAGAGGGGTTACGGTTCAGACCAGCAAGGTCCAGAAGACTCACCAAACACAGGGGAGTCAGGGCAAACCTGGAGCAACCAGGGGAGCCCAAGAAAAGCAGTGTTGACCCTCAAGAGGACCCACAGGTTGGAGGCACAGGAGTCGCGAGGGGACCTCTAGCAGAATTACAAAGCAACAGCCCATGGAGCACTCGGTGCGAGGAGGCCAAAGTTCTTTGGTGGAAATGGTGCCAGAGGTCGCGGCTACTCAGATCCCAGTGCACTTGTTTTGGAAACACCAAAAAAAGTGCACTTGCAAAAGTACGCGGTGCACAGGGGTACGGGTATTGCAGCCCCCATGAGGGACTCTGACCTCAAACTTGGTGAGAGGGCAGCTCGAACCTTGAGGGACATGGAACCCACCTCCTGTGTTGATGGAGCCTTCGGAGTCCTCAGGAGCTCAGGATCAGCAGACCAGTCAGTTGCGTTACGTTGCCTGCAGTTGCAGGGGAGTGACTCCTTCACTCCAAGGAAGATGTCTTCAGTTGTCCTTGATGCTCCACAGGTCCTGCACGGAGCCTGTATGGTGCACGGGCACAGATGATGCTTTGGATGGAGTGGGAGACGAAGTCGGGCCCAAACAAAGTCCAGCGAAGGGGGCACTAGGTGGCACACAAGCAAGATGGCCGCACTAGAGTGAGGCTTCTGCAGCTCGGCACAATCATCCGCCAATTTATCCTGCCCAGATGGTCCTAACCTTTCATTAACTACAGCAATGCGGTGACTACGACCCTAAGTCCTGACGCTGTGAATTTGAAGCGAGTAGCGAGTTCCAAACTATTGCTGTGGCCCCATCCTGCAAACGCCGCTGAGACAGTCTGACATGCCTGGAACTGCTGTCGTGCGAAGTTCGCCACGAGACCACCGCGGCGTCCACGAAGAGACTAGGCCTTACGTCAGGCGCTCCAAGCGACTTGAGAAAGCGGGGTGAGTGTGCGGCGCCCCGATACTGACGACGACCAGCAGGCCTGCATCCCCCGCTTACATGACAAGGCAGGAGCTGTGACTGCTCATTAATTTGCCTACGTAACTCTTCTCCGGCCCCCGCAGTGCGCAGTGTGCCACCATTGATCCCGGCGACCCAGCGGCAGTTCTAACTACAGGCGAAGACTTGCAGACCCACATCCCAGCTTACCTACTGAGGCGGGGCTGTAACGACCCTGGTTGCGTGACAGAGCAGCCACAGGGTTCGGGAGTTGCCATACCGCAAGGAACCACATTTATTCAGCCTCACTAGCTGTATAGTAAGATCACGCACGCCCGTACTCACGTTGGCGAACGCTCCCGCAGCGCATGATTGTGCTTGTGCTGTGCTTTCCATCACATCTGCAGAACTCTGAAATCCCAGCAGCTAAGCTTACAACCCCATGTGCTCACAGCTTGGGAGTGCATTATGCGGATGCCTTATTGTTTACTGCAGCGCACTAAACGACACTGGGAGGCATGATCGACATTGTGCTCCATTATAACTGACGCGGACACGACCTGCTCATCGCGGCTCCTTTCAGTGCGAGGGCCATAGTTACCAAACCATATGAGACTTGTGTATGGAAGTGCTATTTATTGTACTGGGCAGCTAGTGTACTAAGCGACAAATCTGTCTGCCAGGCTTCTCAAGCCTGTATTGGTGCGGTGTGCACTGAGTGATGGGCACTCAAAATGGCGGCCGAATCGGTGCGAAAATACACACTCCTCTACCCGACCTCACGCATTAACGCCTGAAGCCAAACAGATGAGGACATATTAAGACCAGGCAAGCAGCACTGTATGCCTAATTGTGTTTAACTGAGTTTTTAATGTGTGGCTTTAATGGGAGTCAAATATGTGGCGAAAGTGTTTCCTGGATTGCATTCCGGTGCCTGACCTTAAGATGGTGGCTGCCATAGACAGACCATGCATGTCTATGCAGTACCTGCACTTCTAACCCAACACAGTCTTAGACCTACCTCAAACCTGCTCTGAAACGTCAAATTACATTAAGATACATGAGCAACGCTTCTCAAGCTAATGCCATAGAAGGATCACCTAACCTGTGACTAAAATCCGACTTTTTGAAACTCTTCCAAACTTGCTGGAGTGGCTCCCCCCCCCCACCTCCCCGGGAGCTGCAACCCAATCTTGCTCACGATCCGCTGAGGCCCGTGTATTGATGGGCTTGTGAGCCATGGGCGCCCTGCGGGTGGAGTGCACACAGTTGGCCGGCTTGAACATATGATGTTACTTAGCATACCGTTACTCCGCAGGTATTTACTTCAAAGTTTTTACTTCGCAAATACCATTACTACGCATGATTTTAGTGTGCATGCTTTTACTTCGCAAATATATACAAATACATTAAAAATGCTTTTACTTCGCAGTTAATTATTACGCATACCGTTACAACGCGCTATTGGTACTTTAAAACAAAAAATGAATCGTAATAGTAACCTATCCCCTGGCACCCTGAACCCTAAAAATACCCCCTACACCCCAAAACCCTATCTCACCCTGACCCCTAAAAATATCTCTGCACCCCAAAACCTAAACGCACCCTGAACCCCCAAAACACCCCAGCACCCCAAAACTTAAACGCACCCCGAACCCTAAAAATACCCCCTACACCCCTACACCCTAACCCACCCGACCCCTAAAAATACCCCTGTACCCCAAAACCTAAACGCACCCTGAACCCCAAAAAGTACCCCAGCACCCTAAAACCTTAAACGCACCCTGAACCCTCAAAATGATCCATGCACCCCAAAACCCTAACCCACCCTGACCCCTAAAAATACCCCAGTACCCCAAACCCTAAACGCACCCTGAACCCTAAAATTACTCCCTACACCCCAAAACCCTAACCCACCCTGACCCCTAAAATGACCCCAGCACCCCAAAACCTAAACGCACGCTAAACCCCAAAAATACCCCAGCACCCCAAAACCTTAAATGCACCCTGAACCCTAAAAATACCCCCTACACCCCAAAACCCTATCACACCCTGACCCCTAAAAATATCCCAGCACCCCAAAACTTAAACGCACCCTGAACCCCAAAAATACCCCAGCACCCCAAAACCTTAAATGCACCCTGAACCCTAAAAATACCCCCTGCACCCCAAAACCCTAACCCATCCCTGACCCCTAAAAATACCCCTGTACCCCAAAACCTAAACGCACCCTGAACCCCAAAATTACCCCAGCACCCCAAAACCTTAAACGCACCCTGAACCCTCAAAATACCCCCTACACCCCAAAACCCTATCCCACCCAGACCCCTAAAAATATCCCAGCACCCCAAAACCTAAATACACCCTGAACCCCAAAAATACCCCAGCACCCCAAAACCTTAAATGCACCCTGAACCCTAAACATACCCCCTGCACCCCAAAACCCTAACCCACCCTGACCCCTAAAAATACCCCTGTACCCCAAAACCTAAACGCACCCTGAACCCCAAAAATACCCCAGCACCCCAAAACCTTAAACGCACCCTGAACCCTCAAAATACCCCCTACACCCCGAAACCCTAACCCACCCCGACCCCTAAAAATACCCCAGTACCCCAAAACCTAAATACACCCTGAACCCTAAAATTACACCCCAAACCCTAACCAACCCTGACCCGTAAAATTACCCCAGCACCCCAAAACCTAAACGCACCCTGAACCCCAAAAATACCCCAGCACCCCAAAACCTTAAACGCACCCTGAACCCTAAAAATACCCCCTACACCCCAAAACCCTATCCCACCCTGACCCCTAAAAATATCCCAGCACCCCAAAACCTAAACGTACCCTGAACCCCAAAAATACCCCAGCACCCCAAAACCTTAAATGCACCCTGAACCCTAAAAATACCCCCTATACCCCAAAACCCTAACCCACCCTAACCCCTAAAAATACCCCTGTACCCCAAAACAAACGCACCCTGAACCCTCAAAATACCCCATGCACCCCAAAACCCTAACCCACCCTGACCCCTAAAAATACCCCAGTACCCCAAAACCTAAACGCACCCTGAACCCCAAAAATACCCCAGCACCCCAAAACCTTAAATGCACCCTGAACCCTAAAAATACCCCCACACCCCAAAACCCTAACCCACCCTGACCCCTAAAAGTACCCCTATACCCCAAAACCTAAACGCACCCTGAACCCCAAAAATACCCCAACACCCCAAAACCTTAAACGCACCCTGAACCCATTAACAGAATTAATACTACAATGCACAGTAACTCCATTATGCGTAGTAAGTGCATGCTAAGTAATGGAACATGCGTAGTAAATGCATGCTAAGTAAATGCATGCTAAGTAATGGCATCTGCGAACTAAAATATGCATAGTAATGGTAATACGAAGTAATGACCGCGTAGTAAAGGTAGAATACCGGCTGGCTTGCATAGTGACATTAGTGGTGCTTGACGTCCTCATCTGCCTTTGCTGCCTAAGAAACCCCAGGGGCTGTCGGCGCTTCTTGGATTCATCGGGGGCAGCCGGACGCCGTGAGCTCACTGGCTGACATCAACTTCATAGCTGCAACATTCCGAACATGGGGAAGGAGGATATAATACAGCCACGGCTGATGTTCGAAACTAAGAAAAGCAGCCGCCTGCATCAAGAAGATCCGGACATGACCAGAGGCGAACCTGCACCGGGGCCATCCCCCACACCGGACGATGATATGAAATCTATTCTACTAGAGGTGCGGCAAAGTCTCACTTCCATTGCCGACAAAATGGATGCCATGACCACTCGGATGGACGCCATTGTACACAAGCTAGATGGCCATGAAGAGCGCATTAAAGAAACAGAGCGCCGCATCTCGGATGCGGAGGACACTACGTCCCATATCCAGACAAATGTGGCGCAAATGGATAAACTGCTGAAGATCATCGCAGTGAAAAACGAAGACCTTGAGGCGAGAAGCAGAAGAAATAACATACGAGTCCTTGGCATACCGGAGAGTACCAACACTGGGAAGATGGAAGAATACATTGTGAGACTGTTGCTGGAAACAATTGGCACAGAATCCTTCTCTTCCCAATTCATCATCGAAAGAGCGCACTGGTCACTTGGGCCCAGGCCACCACCAGGAAGCACGCCACGGCCCATCATCGCCCGGCTCCTAAACTACCGGGACCGAGATGTTGCTCTTCGGGTGGCTCGGGAGAAATGCCAACTTAATTTTGAAGGAAACATGTTTACTATCTACCCGGACTTCACAGTGGCTGTACAGGAGGAGAGGCGCAAGTTTCTACCCGCCAAACAAAAGCTTCGCCAGGCCCAAATAGAGTATGCGCTGTTATACCTGGCCCGCCTGTGAGTCACCCACCAGGGCAAACAAACTTTCTTTACTAAACCGCATCAAGTGGATGACTTCTTGAAACGCCTCAAACGCCAAAATACATCCTCTGCCTCACCGGTCTCTTCACCCAGATCAACTTCTCCGTCTGCAGAGTAATCGATACCTGAAACATGCTACAGTCATCCCCAGTGACATCTGAGACACCGCGACGACACGGCGTCTCACGAACTTTGAACCATGCATTTTCCAGCCTGGGACACCTGTCACCGTAAACCAGACAAATGACGCACTGGGACATTGAGACAATCAGTACTGAGCGCCCTTCCCCCTCTCAGAGGTCACCCACACCATCGCTTTGACTCTCTGAGGGCAGGGTGTGAACGTGCATGACCCTAGGAGATCCCCCCGAGGGCGCTCCCCCTTTGTTCTGTGCTGCAGATATGTACGCAGCTTGTTCTTGAAGTTTTTGGGGTTTTGGGAGGGGGCGGGGAAGGTATTTCTGGCATGTTTGGGATGCTTCAGTGGTTGGGGGGAGGAATGGGACTTTATTCGGAGATCTTTACAGCATACGAGACACAGCATGACAGACAGAATCGATGTAATACTTCTATTCTCTCCACAAGCGTCATAGGGCCCCAGTGCCGCCTACCACATATCACCAGGTCAAATGGCTAACCCAGCACCGCATCAGAAACTACAGATCATTACTTGGAATGTCAGGGGGTTAGGTGACCCGAAGAAGCGCTGCCAGATACTGGCATATTTAGACCGACACCAGATCCAGATCGCAATGCTCTAAGAAACCCACATTAATCTCAGGCATACTAATACTTTTGCACATAAATGGGCTGACCATAGGATATTCTCTTCTTACTCCTCATACTCTAGAGGAACGGCCATACTTATCAAGAAACAAACTCCTTTTGCCCTGGCCAGGTCATTACAAGATCAACACGGGCAATATTGTCGTGCATGGGGAAGTTTGGGTATGGAGTCAGTCACTTTGGCATGTTGCTATGGCCCTAACATTGACTCCCCTGATTTTTTCACCACGCTCTGGGCGAAGATTGTGGAGATCGGCTCTACTCACATAATCTGGGGGGGGATTTAAATGTCACCCTCAATACTGCCGTAGACAGGTCTAACCCTGCACCATATCACTATAGTAGATCACACAAGGTACTACAGGGTATAGTAACAGACAACGGATTGTTAGACGCTTGGCACCATCTCCATCCTCATACAACCGAAGGTACACACTTCACTGCGCAGTCTGCGTCTTGGGCCCGATTAGACTATTGCCTTCTCTCCCGCAGCCTAGGCCCATCGATAACTGACACCACGCATTTAGCGCGAACATATTCAGATCATTCTCCCGTAAAACTAACACTTATTTCCCCGGGGTATGGCATTCCATGCAGCAGCTGGAGATTGCTGCCCTTAGCACTGCTTGACACAGCATTCCAAAGTGAGTTAGGACAAGAAATCCAGGAATTTTTTCAGAGAAACAAGGGGTCCGTGGACAGCGTCGAAACAATTTGGGAGGCCTTCAAGGTCACAATCCGGGGATTCTGCATCTCGAAAAGCTCAGGGGTTCTAAGAGATATACAGGGAACACTGAAAAGACTGGAGACTGAGCTCAAGGCACTCGAAACCCGGCTCTTTATAGGTACGGACGGACAAACCCACCGCGAGTTTCGCGACAAACTCTCGGAATACACAGCCACTGCTGACCGTGAGACAAAGTTTAGGGGTAAATATTGGGTGGCCCGAAGATATGGGGAGGGTGAGCGACCTGGGAGGGCCTTGGCTGAGACAATACCAAAGCCCCGTTTTTCTAACTATGTCCTGGAGATTGTTGGTCCCGGAGATGTGCTCTATCGTGACACCACGGACATACTCAATACATTCACCATACACTACTCCTTACTGTACACATCGAATAGGCGAGACCACCTCGAGCTAGACGACTTTCTGGGGGACGTGGTGCTGGGGTGGCTGGGTGATTCACAGAGGGAGTTCTTATGCGCCCCCTTTGAATTAGACGAGATACGGGAAGCTATAATGCACATGAAGTCTGGTAGGGCCCCTGGCCTAGACGGGCTTCCCATTGAATTCTACAAGACGTATATAGATCAACTAGCCCCTATCCTTAGAGAGGTATATGAGGACGCCCTTGAGACTGGCACACTTCCCCCCTCTATGAGGGAAGTGCTCATCACTTCCCTTCCTAAACCCGGGAAATCAGAGCACCACTGTGACTCTTATAGACCATTATCCCTCATTAATTGTGATACTAAAATTTTGGCTAAAGTAATAGCCAACAGACTAAGTCTGCTTATGGAGAAGCTGGTCCTTCCTGATCAGGCGGGCTTCGTTCCTGGGCGAGCAACTACGCATAACCTCCGCACCTTCTTTTCAATCCTACATAATGTGGATCCTGACCTGGCGCTGGCGGCAGTCTTTTTGGATGCCACCAAGGCGTTTGACTCCGTCGAATGGGATTATCTCCTTGGGGTGTTACAAAGGATGGGCTTTCCCCCATTGTTTCTCTCATGGATAGGGCTGCTATATCGACTTCCAACAGCCAGGGTCATAATTAATGGTCACTTATCTTCAACCTTCCCCATCACTAGGGGCACCAGGCAGGGGTGCCCTTTGTCCCCCCTGCTCTTCGCCCTGGCGGTTGAACCGTTGGCGGCTAAACTGAGACAACACCACCAGGACAAAGCGCTACGCTGCAACCTACGCCAGATACTCATATCTCTTTATGCGGACGACATTACCCTCTATGTTAGAGACCCACAACAGAATATAAACCCACTTCTACGGGAATTTATCGTATTTGGGAAACTGGCCGGGATTCATATCAATTGGGGGAAGTCACAAATATTCCCACTCACTCCTGGGGCAACCCAATTCCCCCTAGATTTCCCACTGGAATGGTGCGATTCAGACATGCGCTATCTCGGGATCCGCCTCTCTAGAGACAGGGAAGAACTAATGCACCTCAACTATGGCACTGCTCTAGAACGCATTACGGGATGTGTTACCCGCTGGATTTCATTACCGCTCTCCCTAGCAGGTCGAGCCTCCTTGATCAACATGGTAGTTCTCCCACAGCTATTGTACCTATTCCTCAATATCCCGTACCACCCTGGGAGACATTTTTTTAAGGCACTGCGATCGGAAATGATCAGACGAGTATGGGGAGGCAAACAGCTGCGCCTACAATGGAACATACTTAATAGGTCTTATTCACCGGGGGGATTCGATATTCCAAACTTCGAACTTTATTACACATGCACAGGCCCACTACACTTATTATTGGTTCCACCCCCCGTTACATGCCACAAGTTGCAGCAGAACAGTGGTTGGCTGACCCCATACCTCTAGAGGGTGTGATTTGCGCTGTCACGCACCCGCGGGATACAGCACCAACCACAATTACATGCACGGTTGGTGCCTGGAAGCGTATTCTGACTCTTTTACAGTGCCCCATGCTATACGCACCACACTCCCACTGTCCTATCATCCTCGTATGCAACTAATTCAGGAGGCGGGATTTGTTAAGCTCCTAGAACGGGCTAAAATCGCAACATGGGGGACCTTTACCGCAACGGATCGTTCCGGTCTTTAGACCAAGTATTCCATGAGGTCCAGCCATCCCCTCTGGATGTATTCCTCTATGTGCGGCTCCGACAAGGCATACGTTCCATTACCCCGGAGTTCCCTCAGGAGCCCCCCACTTTGGCCCCATTACAACTTATGCTACAGGCTACTTCTCCGGGACATATGGTTTCTACGTTGTACCACAACATACACACTCAGCAGGAGGTGTCCCCATGCCCCTCTCGTGCACATTGGAATTTAGAGCTAGGCTACGAGCTTTCGGATAAACATTGGACATATTGTTGTCTGCAATCAGAATAAATCTCAGCCAGCAGTAGACTGCGCATCACACACTTTAAATTTTTACATCGCCTATACTACACCCAAGTTAACATGTATAAACACAAGTTAAAAGACTCAGATCGCTGCGATAGATGTGGCTCTCCAGGGGCTGATTTCCTCCACCTAGCCTGGAGCTGTCCTATGGTGAATGAGTATTGGGTACAGATCTTTGATGCCCTGGAGCAGATGACAACACTCTCCTTAGAACGATCTCCGCTAGTTGCTTTGCTAGGCTATACCGAACTCATCCCTAAATCACACCGCCGATTTCTCGCTACTGCTCTGTTGATGGCTAAACGCCACGTAGCCTGTAGATGGGGTAGAGGAAGAGCGCCTAAGTTCAAAGACTGGCTCACCGACTTAATGTATTGTCAGGAACAATTGACTAACTATGCCGAATTACTTCCTCTGGCTTCACGGCCTAAAGATATTTGGGACCCTCTTAAAAGCTACCTCATAATGCATACAGTGGATCATCAGGAGAGCGAGGATGGGTGGTCGCTCCTTTTGTTTTCTGGCTGCCAAACATTGGAATAAACTCCCCCCGGGGCTCCGGCTGGAGTCTGTGGAGACACTCTTTCGTAAAAAACTCAAAACCTGGCTTTTTCCTTCTCTGAGTTCTCTGGTTTAACCGCTTGTTTCCTCTGCCCACGATCTGAACTGTGCCGCAGCGCGGGACACACTGGTTAGTGTAACCATGCGCTTTATAAGTTTGTTATTATTATTATTATTATTATTGGATACTCCAGCCGCCGCTCCAGAGGTGGTAGCGCCACAGACATATCGACACTAAGAGTACAAGGGGTACGCACTGGGCACATGTCGGGCCACCAACTCAACCTCTCCCCCTTTCTAACACGCTAAGAACCATGATGCGCTGTCTATACACTGGCACCAAATAGTCGCTATTGGGTACTGTGATAACTTGTTCCTCCAACATATGGGGTGTTATAGCGATAACCAATATTCATTCTGCTGTAAGGTCTGTCTTAATGCTCTGAGAGCAGGAGGAGATAAAATATGACATCCTGGACTAGGCTACCACCTACTCACGCCTTGAACTGCTTTTGAGAGGAAAGAACATCATTTGTGATTCTGTGATACTGTATCTGTCTTGCATGATTTTACTGTTAATGTATCATATCATTGAAAAAAATCTATAAAAATAATTTTTTTTAAAAACAAAGTCCAGCGAAGTCCAGAGTGTCCAGACGGTCGAAGGTCAGTGGTTTCTTGATCAGAACCTTGTCCACGTAGAATCTAGGGTCCTACAGCCAGGTAAGCCCTTTTGTACCCACGGGAGAGGGTTGGATAGATTTAGGGGATCCTCCCAGGGGAGGGTCAGGACAGTGGGGAGGTTACTCCCATGTCCTTTGTCCAGTTTCGTGCCAGAGCAGAAGCCAACGGCTCCCAGGACTGGTTTGAACTGGACTATGCACAGGGACACCAAATGTGCCCCTCATGCAGACTTTCGGTCGCTGGCAAGCGCACCCACCCAGGCCTAATTCACTAAATCCTGTCTCGGAGGTGGTCACACCTCCCTGTGACAGAATGCCTATTGTTCTGCCTTCCCCTGCTCGAGCTTGGCTCAGCAGCAGGAGGGCAGAAATGTGTCTCTGGTCGGCAGCAACCATTTTGGGCTGCCCGGGACTAGAAGGCTGGTACTGGGAACACCAGGGACCTCACAAAGCTCGGTTTTGAGGGGTCAAATCATACCTCCCACACCGGTTACTGGTGTGGGGATATGATACCACAATGTTTGACACCAAACACGATAGGGTTACTTTCAGCCGTTTTAAAGTTGGTCATTACGCGGTTGCATAATAATGCTATATGTCGTAAATGGCTGCAGCACTATTAACCCAGGAGAATGGACTCCGTCAATGGAGTCATTGTTTTTTACACTTGGCTATCTAAAAGCTTGTGTTAAATCGCGATCCTTTATGGATGTTTAACTTGTTATTTTATCAATGCATTTTTATTGTTCGAATGTACACTTCTATGTTTGCACTTATACAACGTGCATAATTTATACAAATGGGGGTTGCAGTTTTTAACATTTCTGTGGACTGTACATATGTATTTATTGCACATCGCACTTTACATCTTGAATTGCACTTGGGGAGTATGATTTTAATCTGACTTTTTTACCAGTTTAAGGAGATTTGACTTATATATTTCAATGTCTTTGTGTAACTTTTATGGTTTTGTTGTTAAAACCGAATAAAGTTTATTGATGATGATGATGACTCCGTAGGCTGCAGGGGTGTCCTGCTCATGCAGTGGCACCCTCTCACTTAGAACCAAGAACCCTGCCTTCAGGATTGCCAAGGCCTGCTATAGGGGTGACTTACAGGTTTTAAGTGTAGTGACCCTTAGATATAGTAAACCTATATCTTAAGTAAGTGGTGCATGCACCAGCTTACACAGGCAGCAATGGCAGGCCTGTAGATCCATTTTGCATGGCCTCTCATGGGGGGCATAATACATGCTTCAGCCCATGGGAGGCCTCTGGGGTACCTATGCCCTGGGTACATATGTACCATATACTAGGAACTGAAATGGGTACCCCAGTATCCAATCTGGAGTGTACCTAAGTACATGACACAACATTTTCGGAGAAAGCAGATAGATCGGTGTCCTGATTAGCAGGATCCCAGTCTGACTAGTCAAAAACAGTGTAACATGAAGCAAATGTGGGGGTAACCATAAGAAGCAGATCCTACTTTCCTAAAGTAGGCATGAAGAGGTTACAGAACACTGCAAACTTTAGCTTGTACACCAAATGCAATGATCAAGAACTCTCCTTTGATGTGACAGAAGCATTTAAGGTCTCTCTACTTTTAACACTATGAAAGTGATAACTATGAACATTGCATTAACTAATGGTTTGAGTATGTTGCTTTTGAATTACGTTGTGCTGTGAGGTCTTGTTATGTTGGTTTAAATATTGTGATATCATAAGCACTGCATTTTGTGCGCATGTTATAGTTTGCACAGCTGTTTGGCCATGTTATCGATTGATAAATTAATGAGGTATGACAGGGGATGTCATCAGTGATGTCATCAATATTAATATTTAATATGTCATCTGTGTCATGAGCAGTGCAGGCCTGGGCCATGAGTTAGTTTGCCTAACCATACCTTGTAAATGTCGGTGTTTTTTAGGTTATGTAAATATAACTACACTTTAACTGTTTTTTCAATTAGAGAGAATGTGTACGTGTGTTAAATTGGAATCATGTGTCTGTCAATATTATTAAAACGTGACTGCCCCCTGCAAAGGCACAAATCCAAAAGACTCAACTACGAGCATGACACTCAAAGAAGCAGGGGACTTTTCTGCATAATGACCCAAAATATTGGCCATATGTGAATTAGTTTTAAACTTCATCATTGGTTAGGCACGTATTAGGGAGATACACCATACTAATCTTTCCTACATTCAAATTCCTACCGTACTTCTGACATGCAGTACCACTCAGCAGTATCAAAGCACTTCTGGAAATCAGGGGGCATATTTACGAGCCCCTTGCACCACCATTGCATCACGTTTTGTGATGCAACAGCAGCACAAACCACCAAATCATATTTATGAGGGCAGACAAAGCCACTTTGCGTGGCTTTGAATGGCCTCATAGATATGGAGAAAGGCAAGGCGATGCAAATCGCTGCGTTGCCTTACTTTGTGCTAGGAAGGCATTCCATTAGTGTTGCAGTGGGTGATCCCATGCAACACCCATGCATTTTGATGCATCCCCAAATTTACAAGACCATATAAACCTGGGGATGTGCCAAGACCTTTTTCCTCCCCAGGGGAGGTAGAACGAGGAGAAATAACTTTATTTCTCCTCATTACGTCCTCTTTCTATGTGTGCTGTATTCTGCAGCACACAAAGAAAGACAAAAAAGCCTCCCAGGATGGTTTTTGTGTGGGAAGGTGCCCCTTCCTGCACAGAAAAATCCTGCATACAATGCAGGAACCCTTGCTGCGTTGGTGCTAGGCTGCAGAAACGGGACCAGTGCATGGGGAAAGGACAGGAATGCACCGTATGCTATAGATGCAGCGCATTTCTGTATTTTCACTTTGGCGCAGGACAGCACAGCAAGGTGACTTGCTGCGTTGCCCTGCATCAAACCCTCATTAATATGCACCCAGGCTATAGCACTTGGCAATGAAATGCTCTTCTTTTTATCCACAACCAGGCGATGTCTATGAAAATTCAGTGCAGTGTTTTAGGAAACATGAAGGGTGCTTGTTAGTATTTTGACTATGTATAATGAACATAGATGTCTCAAACTCTGGCTCCAGTGAAAAGATCTCAGATAAAAAGAAATAATTTTTCGTCCCGTGGTTCTCGGGCGATCTTAGGATCCTCAAGCAGAACTGAAGAAGACAAGAACAAAATTGGTGCTCTACCTACTGCGAATCGGAAAAAGCTAGTTATAAAAACAGTCCAGCCATGTGTAAGGCACAGATTCATAAGGACAAAACAGAGTACTTCACAACAAAGATTGAAGCAGCTACTAACTGTTCCAAATAATTGTTTTTAGCCATCAAAACTTAACTTCTATTAGCTCCAATTTTCTCAAGGACTGCTCTCCGTCCTTTTGTAACTCCATGGCAGAGGCTTTTCGTATCAAAGTGGAGGATACCTATAATAGTTTTAAGACCCTTACTACAGTGGCTAATTCATTCACTGCTATTCCTGTCCTTCAGACTACACTCACTAAGCTTGAGAGCTTCACTTCACCTACTAGAGAGAAGATCACAAAACTCATTGAATCATAAAGGTCTGGCTCGCCGTGTGATCCTTGTTCACCTAAGGTGACCAACTTTGCAGCTGAAACAATTGCTACCACTTTGACAGATATTTTTCATCGGATGGGTGTCTCTGGCTTTTTTCCCACCTTGTGGAAGAAAGCCTCTGTGCTGCCCCTAATCAAAAAACCCTCTCTTGATCCACAGATTGCGAGCAATTATTGGCCGATCTCCCGCCTCTCCTTACCAGCCAAATTAATTGAGAAAGTGATGAATAGGCAATTAGTCGAATATGATCAGTTCAATAACGGCTTAAACTTGCACAGCCTGAAGATGGCTCTTATTAAAGCCTCTGAGGAGATTAGGAATACACTGGTCCAAGGAGGAGGGCTGCTTTTGTTCTGCTCGATCTATCAGCAGCCTTTGATACAGTCAGTCATGGGCTGTTGATGGATCGACTGAGCAGGATAGGAGTGTCAGGAACAGCCTGAAAACTGCAGAACTCCTTTCTTAGTGACCGAGAAGAAATAGTTAATTTGGGTGATTTTACCTCTCCAGTATATTCTCTTCACTGTGGGGTCCTGCAGGGCTCTTTGCTCCATATATATGTTACACCACTGGCTGAGCTTAAAAGGTCATTTGATTTCTCCCTAACATCATATGCATATGACACACAAATTGTCCTATCTTTAGCCCCAAGGGACTCAGGCAGTGGCTACAGATTTAATGACTGCATGCAGGTGGTTAGTCAGTGGATGGCCAGTAACTGCCTTCAACTGATCTCAGCTAAGACTGAGGTTCTGATCCTTGCGGTCAAACCTTAATTTTGGTCCACATCTTGGTGGCTATCCGAAGTCGGGTCACCTCCTTCTCCTGTCAGGACAGCAAAGAATTTGGGCGTTATGTTCAATGACCATTGACATTCTCTGATCAAGCCAATGCAGTTACATCATCTGCATTTTACACGCTTAGACTGCTGTAGAAGATTCTGCCATTTATTCTTGTCCACTTGCAGAAACTAGCTGTTACTTCCTTGGTGATGACAAATAGTGTCTATTGCAATGGGCAATATCTTAATGCTCCTCAGTATTTCATAAATAAGTTGGAAGTAGGGGCGCTAGGTGGCGCACGAGCGGAATGGCCGCCACTGTGTGAGGCTCCCGCAGCCTGGCGCCGATATCCTGATCATTATCCTGTCCCGACGTCGGGGCTCGCCCGACACAGCATCGGCACGGGGAGCCTGAAGCCTGGGGAATCAGCGACCCGAGTTTGGGGAGCGTCCGACGCGGACCGCGGTTGCAACCGCCGAGAATAAAGGTGACCGCGACGTGTCACTAAGCAGCCTGGCACTGCCGCTGGGGGTAGACTCACGCGCAAGCACCGTGGCTCCCATGAGGCACGCAGGCCGGCGGGCTGAAATGGCGGTGGCTGGAGGGCGGTGAGTGCCTCTGTAATAGCGCACACACACCTGCACGTTGGGGCGCATACAGCAGCATCAAGCAGCAATCTTGATTTCTCTCTGCGATCACAAAGCTGATATCTGGCATGAAGGGCGATGAAGCGCTGGCTTTGACTGCCACGTGGTTGGAAGAAACGCCATAAGTGGTGACAGCGCCACACTAGGATTTTACAAGAGCGGCTGTCACAGATGCGGTGCGAGGGGTGCAACATACCAAGGAAGGATTCATACTGTGCAATGCAGAGCTTGGCACGCAAGAAATATTACCCATAAGTGATATTAAACAACCCCCTGATTATTGACTGCGCGAAGGGAGCAAAACCACCCACTGCAATACCGGAACCATACTGACAGGCCGGGAGAGGCGCACGGCTTGCTGCTCTAACACCACACGGTACTGTGGGTTAATCACACACACGGATACGCAGAACGCACTAACCCTGCCACCGATTTAGTGACGTGACTATCCTGGAACGCCGGCGGACCGTGCTCTACCCCCATAAGCGCCCTTACTGAAGAATCACAGCTATTGGAGGGTGCCCCGGGAAGGCCCCCCTTTTGCTACCACACCACCCGTGGGCCTTGCACCGCTTCCTGCATCTCGAGGCGATATATGATGGGGAAGCCAGACGCACGCCAACCACGTCTCACCTTTGACGCGAAGAAGAGCACTCGCATGCCGGCAGCAGGGGTGAATGAGGGCGCTGAAGGGCAGCTGCAGGACTCACAGCCTCCACAGGGCGAAGACATGAAAGCACTTCTTCTGGAGATGCGGCAGGGCTTCGCGAGCATTGCTGGCAAAATGGACACCCTGACCACGCGCATGGACACGATACTCCATAAAATAGACAGTCATGAAACGCGCATAAAAGACACTGAGCAACGCATATCGGAGGCTGAAGACGCCACGACACACATCCAAGGCACAGTGCAGCAGATGGACAAGCTACTAAAGATCATAGCTGCCAAGAATGAGGATATTGAAGCGAGAAGCAGAAGGAACACTATCCGCGTCCTAGGAATACCGGAAAGCACAAACAC
This sequence comes from Calotriton arnoldi, assembly GCA_963921515.1. Lineage (NCBI taxonomy): Eukaryota > Metazoa > Chordata > Amphibia > Caudata > Salamandridae > Calotriton > Calotriton arnoldi. The sequence goes on along the minus strand of CAWUFW010004592.1, from coordinate 889,093 downwards.
AGGCAAAATGGAGGAATACATCGAGAGGTTGCTGCTGGCGGTGGTAGGGGCGGAAGCTCTTTCCCCTCACTTCATTGTCGAAAGGGCCCATAGATCCCTTGGGCCGAGGCCACCCCCTGGAAGTACGCCGAGACCCATAATTGCGCGTCTACTGAACTACAGGGACAGAGATGTGGCCCTGAAGGTGGCGAGAGAGAAGAAACAACTGCATTTTGAAGGGGTGCCCTTTGCCATGTATCCTGATTTCACGGCACATGTCCAGGAAGAACGACGCAAATTCCTCCCTGTAAAACAACAGCTAAGACAGGCCCAAATCGATTATGCCCTGCTATATCCTGCACGCCTCCGGGTCACGTACCAAGGTCAACAAATGTTCTACACAAAGCCTCAACAAGCTGAAGAATTTCTAAAAAAGCTCAAGAGACAAAAGACTGCAACAACCACACCAGAAGATTCGCAAAGATCACGCTCACCGAACACTGACTGATGGTCGCTATGACAGAAAGTTGCCTGCTGTTTGCTTCTTGTGGATACAGAGGGACACCGTGGTGCTGCAACGCGTCGGACGTTTGCACAATATGAGTTCACATCCCTGGGACGTATGAAGATGGGGGCGAAACCTACCTTCTGATGGGACACAAGGTCCAAAGGCAGCCAGGCACCCTCGACGCCTCTTCGAGGACTTGCTTGACAGCACAAACACTCCCTGAACAGCGAGAGGTATCCGTGGGCCACCCAGCAGTACTTCCCCCGACGGGAGATCCCCCTTATCAGGCTCACTCTCGTCCCTGACCAGAGAAGTTCAACGTAATGGTTTGTTTACAGGGTACTAGGGAGGTGGGAGGGTCGAATGTAACTGGCATGATTGGGATGCTTCAGTGGGAGGGGGGGTAGGGTTATGGGTTAATGAATGCTTTGACAAGCATAGCCTACAGCATTTCTTTCGCAAATGTGACTCTCTAATTGTTCGCTTATTACTATGTATTGCTTTGCCATATAGCAGATTCTGTATTACAAGAGGGAATGATGAACCTGGTGGATAAATCCCAATTGAGAATACTGTCCTGGAACGTCAGAGGCTTAGGGGACCCGAGAAAACGTAGACAGATCCTAGCCTATCTGGACCGTCAACAGATAAGCATTGCTCTGCTTCAAGAGGCACACATTAACCCACACTCTCCAGCCATGTTCGCTAGCAAGTCGGCGGAAAATAGGCTATTTTCCTCTTATTCCTCTTATGCTCGTGGCACGGCTATATTAGTCAAAAAGCAGACACCTTTTGCATTGGCAGGTGCGATAATGGACCCCCAGGGGAGGTATGTGATAGCATGGGGACGCTTGGGCAGAGATTCGGTCACGATAGCAAACTGTTATGGCCCTAATGTAGACACTCCTGAGTTCTTTACCAACATCTGGGGAAAAATTGTAAATATAGGATCCACCCATATAATCTGGGGCGGGGACTTTAACGTAGCCCTTAACCCGGCTCTGGATCGGTCCAACACAGCATCGCACCATTATAATCACTCTTTCACGGTATTGCAGGGAATATTAGATGAGGGGGGCCTGATAGATAGCTGGCGCTATACACACCCACAGGTCAAAGAAGGCACGCATTTTACAACACATGCTGGGACATGGGCTCGTCTGGACTATTGCTTACTCTCAAGAGGTCTAGGATCGGTTATCAAGGATGTTGTGCATCCTGCCAGAACATTTTCAGATCATTGCCCCGTGAAGATAACGCTCATACCTCCAGGATATGATAAGCCCAGGCCTAGCTGGAGGTTACAGCCTAATGCCCTGCTAGATGCAGTCTTTCATAGTGAACTGGGGGAGGAGATTCAGGATTTTTTCCTCAGGAACAAGGGGTCAGTCGATAGTGTGGAGACTATATGGGAGGCCTTCAAGGTCACAATCAGAGGGTTCTGTATCTCAAAGGGTTTTGGTGTGCTGCAGGATATACAGAGAACGCTCAGGAAACTTGAAAACGACTTGAAGAAGTTGGAGGTACGGATGGGGGCAGGGGAAACAGGACAGGTGCAGTATGACTTCCGGGAGAAATTGTCAGAATATAAGGACGCTGCGGCACAAGAGGCGAGGTTCAGAGGACGCTACTGGGTGGCCCGTAGATACGGTGAAGGTGAAAGGCCAGGAAAGGCATTAGTTGAAGTGACTAGGCGCCCCCACTTCTCAACTCACATACTAGAAATTCAAGGACCGGGGGAGGTAGTACAGAGAGATACAACTGACATACTTGACACGTTCACCTCGCATTATGACACGCTGTACACCACACAGCGGACTGGGTCAGTGGACCTTGATAGCTTCTTGGGAGATGTGGCACTTGGGTGGCTAAGCGATACACAGAGGGAATTCCTATGCATCCCCTTTGAATTGGACGAAATCAGAGAGACGATAACGCAGCTGAAAAATGGGAAGGCACCGGGCCTAGACGGCCTACCCGCTGAATTTTATAAAAATTATATCGACATTATGGCTCCAGTGCTTAAAGAAGTATATGAGGAATCCTTAGAGAATGGTGTGCTCCCCCCCTCGATGAGGGAAGCGCTGGTTACATCCCTCTTGAAGCCCGGCAAGCCCCCCGAGTCCTGTGACTCCTATAGACCGTTGTCGCTTATCAACTGCAACACGAAAATATTAGCTAAGGTCCTGGCTAACTGGTTAACTCTTTTAATGGATAAACTTATCCTTCCTGATCAGTCGGGCTTTGTCCCCGGACGCGCCACCACCCATAATCTTCGTACCTTGTTCTCCTTGTTCCAGAATGTAGCACCTGAATTCCCACTAGCTGCAGTTTTTTTAGATGCCACTAAGGCGTTTGACTCTGTGGAGTGGGACTATCTCTTCGGAGTACTACAGCGTATGGGCTTCCCCCCTCTGTTCCTCTCCTGGATCAGATTACTATATCAACAGCCTACTGCCAAAGTGTTGATCAATGGTCATCTTTCTCCCGCGTTTTCCATCACGAGAGGCAACCGGCAGGGATGCCCGTTATCCCCACTTCTTTTTGCCATAGCGATTGAGCCATTGGCATCTAGGCTTTGTCAGCACCACCAGGACAAGGCTGTCCGCTGTTGTCTGTGTCAAATTTTGATATCTCTTTATGCAGATGACGTTACACTATATGTTAGGGATCCCCAACAAAACATCAACCCTCTACTACGGGAATTCATTGTCTTTGGTAGGTTATCCGGGGTCAATATTAATTGGGGGAAGTCTCAGGTTTTCCTCTGACACCTGCGGTTACTAGATTTGCACTTGATTTCCCGTTGGAATGGTGCGATGCTGACCTTCGTTACCTGGGTATACAGTTGACTAGAGACAGAGAAAACATCATACGGCTCAATTATGGCACGGCTATCACACAACTTACCAGCAATGTCACTCGCTGGATCTCTCGCCCTCTCTCGCGGGCCGAGCTTCCCTGATAAAGATGGTTGTCCTCCCGCAGTTCTTATATCTCTTCATGAATATCCCTTACAACCCTGGTCCTTATTTTTTTAAAACTCTTCGCACTGAATTACTGAGATTGCTTTGGGGAGGTAAACAGCAGAGGCTCCAATGGTCCATCCTCACGAGACCCTATGCTCAGGGCGGCTTTGATATACCAGACTTTGAAGTCTATTTCCTAAGCGCGCAAGCTCATTATGCTTATTATTGGATTAACCCCCCCAGATAAATGCCGCAGGTGGCTACGGAGGATTGGCTCGCTGACCCCATATCCTTGAATGGTATTATACATGCCCCTATTCGTACTCGCGCAGCGTCAACCACCACGGTCACAGGCACGGTTGCTGCATGGAACCATATCGCAGACCTTCTTGATTCCCATTTGTTATATTCATCGCGGCTCCCACTGTCCTATCGTCCCTGCGTGCCACTGTTGCAGGAAAAGGGATTCCATAAATTATGCGAACGGATCAATGTTACTAAATGGGCTGACCTTTATCATGATGGCATATTCCGCTCTTCAGACCACTTATTCCAGGGGATTCGACCCTCGCCTCTAGATCTTTTCCTATATATTCGACTCAGACAGGGAGCGCGGTCGGTTATCCCAGATTTCCCACAGGAGCCCACGAACCTTACCCCGTTGCACCAATTGTTGGGGTCCGCGGATGGAAAACACCTAGTATCTAGACTATACAACAGCATACGTACGCAGCAAACGGAGGCTACTAGCCCAGCCCTCATGCACTGGAATGTGGAGCTAGAGAGGGAGGTGACTGACAAACAATGGACCTACTGTTGTCTCCAAACCTCACAGATCTCCGCTAGCTTTAGACTGCGGGTCATACACTACAAATTCCTACATCGTCTGTACTATACACCTGCCAAAAAGCTTCGATTTAAACTGTCTGATAATGATCACTGTGAGAGATGTGGAAGGTCGGGGGCAGGATTCATACATTTAGCATGGGAATGCCCAAAGATACAGGAGTTCTGGGGGCAGGTCTTTGAGGCACTTGAGAAAATGTCGAATTGCACACTAGAGAGAGATCCCTTGGTGGCGCTTTTGGGCTATACAGCACAGATACCCAAGACACATCGCAAGTTCACTGCCGTGGCGCTCTTGCTGGCAAAGCGCAGAGTGGCCTGTAGGTGGGGCAGGGGGAGAGCTCCGAAATTCAAGGATTGGCTGAAGGACCTGCTTTATTGTCAGGAGCAACTAACAACTTATGCTGAAATGCTCCCACGTGCTTCTAGGCCCGGGGATATATGGGGTCCTCCCCAGGGCTATCTCCTCATGCAAGACTCGGATAGGTCAGATACCCACCCTCTGGGAAATGTCGCTTGACTAGTGTGTGAAACATGCTTTCCCTTATCCCCCGTACTCCCCTCCTCCGGGCTAAAGTTCTGTGACATGCCTTCAATTATTATTGTCATATGCTCTGGGGTTTTGTTTGTCTTGCCGCTGCCACCTGGGTGATTCGTGATGTACAATTCACGTGATATGTAAGTAATATGGTGATGCCTGCCTGCTGAAATGTACCCCTGATGTTCCAAATGCATCTTTCTTGTATGGTTCTCGAAACATGTAACTTTGCTGTAATTGTATACTATCTAGGATTCATCCATCTGACGTTTTGATATTGTACAGAGATAAGAGGGTTCACTATGCCAGACAAACGCATGTCAACCCAATGATTATCAAAGGCTGTACTGTTTGTTACACATGATGAAAATTATTAAATAAACAGTTAAAAAAAAAAAATAAGTTGCAAGTACCTCAAAATGCAGCTGCTTGGCTTCTGTTTAAAATTCAGAAATACCAGTGCATTTCAAAGTTTTTAGAGAGCTACACTAGCTGCCAGTCAGACACAGCATTACCTGTAATGCGCTGTGTATCACGTTCAAAGCAGAGGATAATAGGATAAGATACATTTTATTGCACAATTAATTAAAATCATTGCAATTCTTACAAAAAGATGTTAAAAACAATTTCCATTCTCTGTTAAAAAAGAGTTCATATTAGAAGAAAGTTAATGACTGGCAAGGCTAAAATTCATAGCGATCGTCTACAGGTAAAATAGATTTGATTTCAGACATGTATTTTACAAAATGGGCAGCCATCTGAGCAGAGTCACCCTTCATGCACTCCTCTAGGGCCTCTTGGCATGTCCGCACATTGAGGATGCGTCAGATTGGACGCAGCCCAAAAATTTGCAAGGGGAGCAAGGTCCTACAAATGCATAAAACGTGAATTAAGGATTCTTCTCCATTGCCGCAGATGCCACATTGAGAGGGCGTATCTTCCTTGTATCTCTGGCCATACTTATACGCCATCAGGGGGATTAGGCCAAATTATGTTTAACTAATGGCTTCATGGTGGATGACAAATAGTGTGGTGTGGTTTCACGAGCATAGAGTTTTGACGCCCAGCTACCATGGGAGAGATTTTTCACGGCAAATGCATCATGTTCCACTGACAAGATCTTTGCTTGTCTGGTCAGTACTTTTGCGGCCACACCTGTAGGTAGCGAGCTGGACCATATATCGTGGGCTTCTAGTGCATCCAAGCAGTGTGTTAAAAATTGACTCCAAGTGGTTCTTGGGTTATTTAGCAGGGACCAGATGTGACTCTTTAGTGTGAGGTCACGGGCCTTTTTAATTTGTAAGCAGTAGGCAAAAAATCTTGCTTTCATGATCTAATGTTGGAATGGCAGGCTAAACTCCATGCACATTTGGGCGTGAGAGGTGGAGTTGGGTAGATGGAACACTCTGCGAAAACAGGCTGATTGCACTCTGTCTAACCAAGTGAACGTTTTATCTTTGAAGGTTAGTGCGCCAAAGGCTAAAGTCGGTAGAAGTTTGGCACCTATCACTCGAATTAGCGGCGAGAAATCGGGAGAATGAAGGGCTTTCTTGGTTCTTAGAATGGCCCCCTCCAGGCAACGAGCCACTCCTTGCATTGCAGCAATATGCTGAGCCGGTCTTCCTCTATGATCTATCCAGACTCCCAGGTACTTATATGCGGCCACTACCTCTATTGATTTTCCTTCAATATACCAGAAGTGCTTTCTTGCTCGTTGTCTCAATACCATCATCACCTTGGTTTTGGCGATGTTGATCTCTAAAGCGTTTGTTTTGCAGTACGAGGCCAATGAGTCAAAGAGCCTCGGAAGACCCACCTGGGTTTGATCGAGGAGAATCGTATCATCTGCATATTGCATTGATTAAATTTTCATAGATGCTATTCTGAGCGGAAATGCTCGAGAGAGAGCCAGCCAATCGGGAAGGTCTGCTAGGTAAAGATTAAAGAGTAGTGGGGCCAATATGCATCCTTGCTTTAAGCCTCTGTTGTGTCATGATTTTATTGGTTGTTGACCATCCAGAAGAAACTCTTATTTTTATCCAGGTGTCTGTATACAGGGCGTTCAATAGGGATTGCGGAATGCCCCAGTTCTTTAATTTTTCCCAAAGTCTGGGACAAACAACGCTGTCAAAAGCTTTTCGGAAATCGATAAACCCCAGATATAACAAATTTTCTTTTGCAGCGAGCGTGCCCTCGATCATGTGGGCTAGACAGATCAAATTGTCTTCAATGTGGCAGCCCTTTTGGAAGCCGGTTTGAGTAAAGGGTATCAGTTTGCGGTCTTCCACCCAGGTAGTCAGTTCTTGAAGTAGAGCGCTTGCATAGGCCTTCCCTTCAACATCGAGGAGGGCGATCATCCGGTAGTTATCGGGGCTGGACCGAGGACCTTTTTTGTGGATGGGGATGAGGAGAGAGCCTCGCCAGGAGCCAGGAATAGGCACCCCCATTCTGCTTGCCTCGAATAAGGTGGCCAAGAGTACAGCCCACTTGTGTGTAGATGCTTTGTACACCTCTGTTGGTATGCCATTTGGGCCGGGCACATTTGTTTTATAATAAGTGCGACTTGGGTTGGTGTGATCTTGATGGTGGGCTCCGGTCCGATGTGAGAGTTGATATGGCTAGAGCTGTGATGGCTAGGCCAGTTGTTACTAATGGGCTCAATGTAGAGCGCTTCAATGTGAGCCTCCCATTGGACAGGAGAAATGTTTGTTACGGTTGATGGTTAGGCAGGTCTGGCATCCTTGTTTACCCAGCTCCAGAATCTCCTTTGGTCCTTTGATTTTATTATTTCGTGAGCAGTTGCCCAGAAGTGTTCTTCTTTCATCCTCTGGCAGGTGAATCTTGCTTACCTGTACTCCTTGCGGGTGATCGATATCTTCTCACGAAGAGATTTGTTTTAGTGTCATTGTAGCCGCGCCTGCGCAATAAGTTGTTGAGTTTTGCATTTGATGTTCGTTGTAGTTTGCTTGTGCCCAGTAAAGTGGATGGTTTTTGAAGTTGGTTTGTGTGGCCTTCTAGTTATCTTTGTGGCTAAGGTTTCTCTAAGGTCCACCATTGCCATTTCCCACAATGTTACAGTCAGTTGATCAGTAAGCTCTTGATTCAATTTGTCTAGGAAATGGTCCACCTTCTCTTCGATTATGTCCTGATGGTCCAAGGCCCACTGTACACATTCAAAGCACTGCATGGCCAAGGTTCTGACTTTCTCAGTAAAAGCTTTAACTTGTACATGCCAGGCAGGTCTCTTCGATCAGCAACGGCTAAACTGTTAGCAGTGGCTAGGTTTCACCGCTAGTCTTAGCATGGTAGAGGCTTTGTGCTGGGAGCAACTAGGGCATGGAATACGCTCCCCTTAGACATTAAAGCCATGCCTAATATGCTGGCCTTCTGGAATACCTTGAAAATTCGGTTTTTCCCTGCACAATAGTTCTCACACTGTGGGGCATTCTCATCTCTGTAAATTCAGCTAGCGAAAAGACGCCTTTTTAGGTAATTGAGTGCTTTATAAAAATAATAACATAACATAACATTGATTGTACAAAAGGAAGAGTAGAGTGGTATGATTTGCAGCCCTGCAGTTCCTGACCTACCTTCAGTAGCAGAACAATAATGGTCTCTTTCTTGGAGCCTTGCGACATATATGAGTCCAGAATTCTGTTCTACTCTGCACACAATGTAGATTTAAGCAGTTCTTTGCAGGTAGTATAAAAGGAACCACCAACCAAACATCCAAAGGGTCTTTCACATGGCGATATTCTCCACTTCTCAGTGCATTCTTTCATGAGTTGTTTGCCAAATTATGACACCGCTCTTATATTGGGGCACACCTCACTTGCCATCAATGATGCATGATCAGACTGTGCTCATGTAACTGCTGCTCTTATTTAAGATCTTATTAATGCATTTTACCTCAGTGGTCTAAATTCACTACCACGTAACCATCAACCCTTTCTGGAGCTTTCTGTCTGTTATCTCATTAAATGTGATCCCTCAACCTAGTAGGCTTTAATTAAAGAATTTGGATCATCAAAATGTGGTCCACATGTACTAAATAAAACAATCAACATAATTCCCACAATCTCATTCTGCTTACTGTCTCCATCATCCCAATTGAAAATATTGCTGCTGTTTAAGGATAGAGAGACACAGATCCTAATCAATGTTATTCTAGCTAAGGCGGAGGTTGATGATGATATATAAACAAAATACCTGAAATGACCCAGTTATTTACGATATAGACAGCAACCTCATATTAGAAGTTGAGGATATACATGAGAAGTTCTTCGAGTTTGATAAAAAGGTTGCGTTGTTCTGAATGTATTCCCTCAGAGTTCAAATATTTATGAAACTAAGAGATTGCCACAGAGTGGATCAGAATGGGAGATATGCATGTCCACAGTCTTGTCTGTCGTAAATTAAATAAAAAATGCACAATGCACTAAAAGAGGTGAATGCAAAGTGATATCAAGACTTCCAATAGCATTTAGATGCCGAATTGGCCACACATGGCCATGCTTGCTTCAACTCATCTGTGGCAGAGTGTCCGTCAAGCAACCAATTATATGTACCTACGTTGTTTGGGGACTGCTCTTTCTCTTTTTTAGCCCCTAAACTATGGAACGCTCTTCCATTCAAAATTCAAGCTTCTCATAATGAACTGACTTTCAAAAAACATCTGAAAACCAGGGGGCTCCACCGCTAAGGCGCAGGAGTGCCACCCCTCTACTTTAAAGCTGTGCAAAGTAAAATTAAAATGATAATAATGCAACTGCGTTATTGCAGCTGCACTGCAGCCCCTATGATAGGGCGAGGCAGGTGGTGGCTGCACCTAAAGTACACATGACACTTTGGCTGGGCATCTTGGGCCGGCCAACCGTCATTCGCACTGTACATGTTCTCCACAGCCTTAGTGGAGAACATTCCAAGCCTCCAAGCCCCTGTCTGAGCACCGAACCATGGTGCTCAGACCAATCACAATGCTGCTTAAGGCAGCTTTGTGATTGGTCAGGGGATTCTGGGAGGCTGGGTGCTTCCTACTGGAGGAGAAGCAGTGGCTGCGATGGCGACCTCCAAGTAAATTTGCTTTTCTTTCTTTCTTTTTTTTTCCCTATCCCCCACACCTTCCCCCATCCCCCGCCACTGTTCCCTACTAGCCGCCACTGCTGAAAACGCAGCTGTTTCAGTCATGGTAAAAAGCTATTCAGTTTTTCCTCCCTCCTTTGTGTCAGCTAGGAGAGTAGCACTGAGAGATCTACCAGACAGCTGCACGCTATATAAATGGCTCATTCATTCATTCATAAAATGAATAACCCACTGCTCCCTCAACATCTAAGCTTTAGATTACAAGGGACTTCGATGCTAGCATGGGGCACTTGTCATTGAGTCACCCTGTTTCATATCAAGGTTATCTAAGGTGACTGTGATGTCCCGCGAAGAATGATGGATGTATTGAGATGTGCACCTGATGCACACTGTTGGAAAGTAGGATCTGCTTCTTATGGTTACCCTCACTTTTTGCTTGATGTTGCACTGTTTTTGACTAGTCTGACTGGGATCCTGCTAAACAGGACCCCAGTATATCTGCTTTCTCCTCTAAATTGTCACACATGTACTTTGGTACACTCCAGATTGGATACTGGGGTACCCTTATAAGTCCCTAGTATATGGTACCCATGTACCCAGGGCATAGGTACACCAGAGGCCTCCCATGGGCTAAAGCATGTATCATGCCACCCATGAGAGGCCATGCAAAATGGAATTCCAGGTCTGCTACAGCAGCCTGTGTAAGTAGGTGCTTGCACCACTTACTTTAGATATAGGTTTACTATATCTATAGGTCACTACACTTAAGACTTATAAGTCACCCCTATAGCAGGCCTTATCAATCCTGAAGGCAGGGTGCTGGGTTTTTAGTGAGAGGGTGCCCCTGCATGAGCAGAGCCTCTCTGCAGCCTTCAGAGACCATTCTCCCGGGTTGTCTGTGACTCAGCCGGACATATAGGTAGAGGTGCATTATAACCTCGCAGTAAATGCTATCTTGAAAACGGCTGCATAGAAACATATCGTGTTTGATATCAAACACCTTGGACTCATACCACCACACCGGTAACCGGTGTGGGAGGTATGATTCTACCCTTCTGAAGCGAGATTTGTGGGGTCACTGGTCTATCCGGTGCCAGCCTTCTCGACATGGTCAGCACAAAATGGATGCTGCCGTCCAAAGACACACTTCTGCCCTCCTGCTGCTGAGCCAAGCTCGAGCAGGGGAAGGCAGCACAATAGGCATCCTGTCACAAGGAGGTGTGACCACCTCCCAGACAGGATTTAGTGTATTGGGGCTGGGTGGGTGCACTCTGAGAGTGCCTGAAAGTCTGCACCCGGGGCACATTTGGTGTCCCTGTGCATAGTCCAGCTCAAACCAGTTCTGGGAGCCATTGGCTCCTGCTCTGGCGCGAAACTGGACAAAGGACATGGGTGTAACCACCCCTCTGCCCTGACCCTCCCCTAGGAGGGTCCCCTAATCTGTCCAACCCTTTCCAGTGGGTATAAAAGGGCTTACCTGACTGTAAGACTTTAGATTTGACGTGGAAAAGATTCTACAAGAAGAAACCACCGACCTTCGACCGTCTGGAGACTCTGGACTTTGCTGGACTTCGACTGGGCCCGACTTCATCTCCCTCTCCATCCAAAGCTTTGTCTGTGCCCTTGCTCCATACAGGCTCCATGCAGGACCTGTGGCGCACTAAGAACAACTGAAAAATCTCCCTTGGAGTGAAGGAGTCACTCCCCTGCTGTTACAGGCACCGTAACGCAACTAACTGGTCTGCTGATCCTGAGCTCCTGCAGACTCTGAAGATTTCAGCAACACAGGAGGTGGGTTTTCAAAGGTTCGTGAGGTTGATCTGCCCTCTCAGCAAGTTTGAGGCCAGTATCCCTCGTGGGGACTGTATAACCTGAACCCCTGTGCACCGCGTACATTTGCAAGTGCATATGCTTGTTGGCAATTTCCGAGCTTGTGCATTGGACTCCTAGTAGTCCTGACCCTGAGCAAAATTTGCACCAAAGAATTCCGGCCTCTTCACACCGAGTGCTCCGTGGGCTGGTACTTTGCAATCTTGCCCGAGGTCCCCTCGCGACTCATGGTCCTTTGGCCTGTGGGTCTCTCTGAGGGTCATCTTGATTTCTGTTGGGCTTTCCTGGTTGCTCCAGATGTGCCCTGACTCCCCTTTGCTTGGTGAGTCCCCTGGACCTTCCTGGTCCACACTGTAACCTGCATGACCTTTCTTCGTGGATTGCTTTTGCCAAGGCTTGTTGGCACTCCAGCCGGACATCGACCCCTCAGCACTCAACATCCTTCGTGGGACAGCTCACCTCAGGCTCCTGGTCATCCTCGACGTCTCCTGGTCCTCGTGGCTTCTGAGTCAAGCATTCCTTCTTCGCACCTGAAGCAACCAACATCGGTGGGCAGTCGTCTACCGAGCCCCTGGTCACTCTGAAGTGACCCAGACTCTGTCCCCTCTGCTTTCAGGTTCCTTCCTTCCTGAATCCAGGCTTGGATTCTATCGGACCCTTTTCACCTTCACAGCAGCAGTACTTCTTCACAGCCCTCCATTGAGAACGACGGCAGTTTCCGACGCCAGTCCAGACCTATGCACCCAGCTCCTCTGGGATAGGTAACTCGGGTACTATGGTATCCACGGGTGGGGTGGCTCTTCAAACTCTTAAGTTCAAAAGGGTTCGCTCGAAGTCCTCCTAGAAGGGTCCTTAAACTTTAATAGTGTAACCCTCACTTCCCCATAGAATTGTACGGAGCCTGCGGTCGTGTTCACACACTGCACCCGTCCTCCGTGGGGTCCCTATCTACTTACCTTGGGTGGTTCCTTGGGGTCCCAGCGATTCTACGTGCTCCAGACCTTGTCTTGATCTCAGTCATGACTGTTATACCACTATTTTAGTATATGGTTTGGTCTCCCCCTGGAGCCCACTGTGTATTGTGCTACTTACAACTGTTCTATTGATCTTGTTTTGTGTGGTTTGTGTTCTATCCTCGTGTAGAGGATAGTAGAGCGTGTTATATTAATAAATACATATTTTTATATAACTACTGTGTGGTTCACCTTTCATGTAGTCAATATAGGAGGTGATGTTCTGGTAAAACAAACTGCTTTATATTCCTTCAAGATTAAGCCTGAAGGCTGCTCTCCACAGCTACCACTAGGATAGCTTTCTAAAGGTTATCTTTGACCTCATACCTCATAAGGGTCGTTTGGACTGGTGCAAGGTGCCCACTTTAATTAGTGGACAGCATATACCAGGCCAACTTCTCACATTGGTGTGCAGCGGTTGGGATTCAAGCCTGCATTGTTTTGCCAGATAAATCACTTTGTATTGATTAACTGAAAACCACTAAAGTATTCAGGCACATATAATACTTAAAGATTAGAATAAGTAAGTTTAGTTCCCACTAGGTTAGGTAGGTGCATACACCACACCACACTAGTATGTCTTCTAAAGGAGAAGCCAGTGGCTCTCTGTTAAGTCTTCACTCACCTGAAATCCTGGTTATTCCACTTGAGAGATGCGAGGATTACTCCCTATGCCCCCAAAAGCCTATGCCAACCTAAACTGCAGATGAATATTCAGTTTGGTTAGGATAGATTTCCAGGGGAAGGGGAAAAATGGGACAAAATAATAAAAGAAAACAAAGAAAGCACTCCACTGTTGCTGCTTCAGGAGGTGCGACTCTTCCTCTGCTTGGATTTCTGCTTTTGCTTCGGAAGATATTATTCTTCAATGGTTTGATAACTATAAATATCATAAACAGTTATTTTAGTAATGCTGATCTAGCGTTTATATTTTACTTATTGTTGCACACTTTGTATTCTTACAGTAATTACTAAATGAAGAGCAACTGGAAAGTATTATTTCTTTATATGCTGCGAGGAATAAAATATCGTTAGACATTTATGTATATTAGTACTCAAAAAATACTCTTAACAATGAGGCCTAATAAGGATTTCAAATGAGGCCTATTAACATTGTCCACAAGAGATCAATTAAAATGTTCACTCTTGTCCTTGTCTTTTCTTTTTGTTAAAACAAGTCTTTTCTTGTGCAATTAACTTTCCTATGAATTTGTTAATTCTTGCAGATATGTCTCTGAAGTTCAAAGAATCCGATTCCCTTCAATTCAGGAAAACCGAAGATAAGTACTCCTCTTAATTACTGTTTTGATTATTTCCTTATGCGCGCTTTACATTTACCATGTGTAACAAATTGGAAAGATCTTACTTGTCTCTTTCTTTCTTTTGTTGCAGGTCGGAAGGTTTTGAAGACTGGACTGGAGCGAGAACGGAAGCTTCAGGGTGTTGAGACGTTGCCGTGGAAACTGGAGACGAATCCGGAACTGGAAACACTCAGAGCGGAGCTCTGCAGGAAGCCGCGCCGTCGAAGAATCAGGAAGCTCACTGGAGACGAGGTCGCACTGGAAATCAGGTAAGTGAAGAAACACTAACGAACGCAAGCGCGTCTCGTTTCTTATGCGGGTCTTTATAGGAGGTGGGATGGGTGGAGATCTTCCGTTAGGGTGGGGTGCCAGGCTGACTCAGCGCTTGGGATCAAAACGTGCTGCTAATGCAAATGTACCTTGATACAACACGTGCAAACTGCCTTTGGCTCAGCGCTTGGGATGAAAACGTGCTGCTAATGCAAATGTGCCTTTGAGATACAACACGTGCACACTGCTTTTAGGCTGCTCATGATTTGTTCACATTTTACAAGCCCATTTGTGAACAGTATTGGAAGATTAAAACATGCTCTTACATAACTTGAAGTGGAATTAAATTTGAGATATCCAAAAGATTTTATGTCAAGTAACACAAAACACATAATAAACCTAACCATTACAACACAGTATGAGGTTGTGCTAGGTTGATTGAACAAACCCTAACAGTCGCTCCCCTCAAAGGCCACCCTACAGGGCGAGGTTTCTGTGGAAATTGCAAATGGAATTGTTTTATTAACTTAGGAGCATGAACAAATGAAGCTGGTTCCCAGGAATTCTCATCAGAAGAATAGCCCTTCCAAGTTATTAAATAATGCAACTTGCCTTGTATTCTTTTGGCATCCAAAATGCATCGCACTTCGTATTCTAAATGTCCATCTATGGGAATAGGTGGAGGTGGGGGATCTTGTCTGGTTTCTGGATTATACAATTTTAGCAAGGAGACATGAAAAGTAGGATGCATGGAATATTCAGAGGGCAAATCCAATTGTACGGTAACAGGAGTTATTAATTTGTTAATAGAAAATGGTCCAATGTATCTTGGTTGCAATTTCCGTGGGCCTATGACATTGAGATTCCTGGTAGACAACCAAACCTTATCTCCTATTTTATAATTTGGTGCAGGATGTCTATGTTTGTCTGCCTGTCTTTTCATTAATTCTTTGTAATTATTCAAGTGTTTTTTTTGCTTTTTCTTGGATTTCCATTACATTTTGCAAACGATCTGCAACTGCAGGTAAAAGGAAAGAATCAACTAAAATAGGTAAAGCCTTAGGATGATAACCATTTAAAAAGTAGAATGGTGAACATTGTGTAGCTGAATGTATATTATTATTATAAATAAATTCTGATAATGGTAAAGCTTTATCCCATTCGCTAGTGAATTCAGACATCAAACAGCGTAGAGTTTGTAACAGTGTTTGATTTGCTCTTTCCGTCTGGCCATCTGCTTCTGGATGGAAGGCAGTGGATAAAGCTATGTCCATTTTTAAATTTTTACAGAAATTTTTCCAAAATTTAGAAATGAATTGACTACCACGATCGGAAACAATTTTGGACGGCAGGACATGTAATCGCACTATGTTTGTCATGAATATCTCAGTAAATTCTACTGCAGTTGGGAGTTTACACAATGGAATAAAATGTGCCATTTTGGACAGATAATCTACAACTACCAGAATTGTTGTATAACCATTAGCCATTGGTAGATTAGTGATGAAGTCTATACTGATAGTATGCCAAGGACATGGAGGATTTAATAACGGTTGCAACAACCCTGCAGGAGCTTTATGTAAAGATTTATTTCTAGCACAAATAGGACAGGACGTCACTAAATCTTGAACATCCTTTGTCAAAGTAGGCCACCAGAAATGTTTCTTACAATTGTCTAAGGTTTTCTGACTTCCGGGATGACCTGCTAAGGCCGAATCATGATGCCATATTAATACTCTCTTTTGTAATTCTTTCTCTGGTATAAATAAAAGAGCATTATGATAAAACAAACCATCTTGAATGGTATTTCTCGAATCTTTTAACCATTCCTGTGCTTTTATGTTAAGATGTGCTTTTCTAACTTGTGTCATGAAGTCTGTTTGTATCATAGGTGCCACTATTTTATGTGGGGAAATAATAGGAGGGTTTATTACACCTTTCTTAGATTCTGTAGTATGTCCATATCTAGATAGAAAATCAGATTGTATTTGTTTTGCACTTGGTCTGTAGGTAATAACAAAATCAAAAGTACTAAAAAATGTAGCCATCGCATTTGGCGGGGTGTTAAAGCTTTAACGGAACTGAAGAACTGCAAATTTTTATGATCACTAAATATAGTAACAGGGTATTTAGTTCCCATTAAATGATGTCGCCATTCAGTAAAGACTAGTTTAATAGCTAAAAGTTCTCTCTCTGCCACTGTGTAGTTTTGTTCGGCAGGAAGCAATTTTTTGGAATAAAATGCTACTGGATGTAATTGTCCGTCCTGTTCATTTCTTTGGGAGAGAACTCCTCCCACTGCCACTTGTGAAGCGTCTGCTTCTACAAAGAAAGGAAGTTCTGGATCTGGATGTTTCAACAAGGGTGCGGAAGTAAATTTGTCTTTTAAAAGAACAAAAGCTTGAGCTGCTTTTTCTGTCCAAACAAAGGTTTGTCCCTTCTGCAATAACTTAGTGATTGGCACAACTGTTTCAGCAAAGTGAGGTATAAAGCGTCTGTAAAAATTGGCAAAACCTAACACTTTCTGTACTTCTTTCACAGATGTAGGTTCTGGCCAATCCATTATGGCACTCACCTTCTTTTTATCCATCATGATTCCAGCCGGAGATAGACAATATCCTAGAAACTCTACTGTTTTTGTATTAAATATACATTTTTCCAATTTTGCAAAAAGATGGTTCTCTTGCAGTTTGGCTAACACAGCTCTTACTTGTACGTGTTCGTTCTCATCTTTTGAGTAGATGAGTATGTCGTCTATATATACTATTACACAGACATCAAGAAACTCATTCAACACTTCATTTATGAAGTATTGAAAAGCCGCAGGGGCATTGCACAGGCCAAAGGGCATGACAGTGTACTCAAACAAACCAAACTTGGTTCGAAAGGCGGTTTTCCACTCATCATGCTCTTTCACCCGGACAAGATGGTATGCCCCTCTCAAATCTAATTTAGTGTATGTAGTAGAATGACGTAACTGGTCAAGCAAAACTGGGATCAGAGGTAATGGATACTTATTTTTTATTGTGGCCTTGTTTAATCCGCGATAATCTATACATGCTCTTAAGCCACCATCACGTTTCGGAATAAAAAAGAGTGGCGAAGAGACTGGAGATGTTGAATGTCGGATGAAACCTGATGCTAACAACTCATCTAAATAAGTTCGCAAATATTTAGTTTCTTCTTCAGAAAGAGCATATACTATGCTACTTGGAAGTGGGGCCCCTGGTATTAAATCAATACGGCAATCGTATGATCTATGAGGAGGCAAGGTACTTGCCTTTACAGGATCAAACACATCCTTATATTCTTGGTACTCAGGAGGAATCATGATAGAAGATGATATAGTATGGGCGCAATATAAGACTGTCATTGATTCCTGATGGGCTTCTTGATAACAGTGTGATCTACAATAAGAGTAATCCAAAGTTACTGTTCTCAAATCCCAATTTATTTTAGCATTATGTGCTGTCAGCCATGGTACATATAAAATTAGACCAAACGTGGGAGTGTCAATAAGATCAAAACTCAAGACTTCTGTGTGACCATTTTGACATACCATAGTAATAGGTGATGATTGATTTGTTATCAAACCGGAAGATAAGGCTGAACCATCTACTGCACAAACGGGTTCAGGTTGTGCCTTTAGTACTGTTGGGATCTGTAATTTGTGTGCTAATCTTATATCCAAAAAATTACCAGTTGCTCCTGAATCTAACAAGACTGACACTGAATGTCTAATTTGAGTGCTTATTATTAGGATGACCTGAATGATGAAATGTCGAGGTATACCGTATTAGCTAAATATTGGGAGATCTTAGGAACTGAGTTTCTCGTACAAGCGACCTCCATTCTTGATGAGCCTTTTAGTTTTCCTGTTCTGTAGCTATAGAGATTACAGCATTTGTCTTTTTGGGTACCTTTGGTTTAATAGGACAATCTTTTGCAAAATGACCTGTACGAGCGCAATATAAACATAAATTTAATTTGCGTCTTCTATCTTTTTCTTCAGTGGTTAAAGGCCCTTTAATAGTTCCTATTTGCATTGGTTCAGGATCTGATGATTTACCTTCTACGTCTTTCTTTTCATGTTTAAAAACAGCAAATCTGGCTTCTGACCTTGATTTATCTCCTTTACGCTCTCCAAGACGATGATCTAATTTTACAACCAGATCTACAAATTCTGAGTAATCCTCTGGTAATTCTACGATATGAGCCAAAGCATCTTTTTAATCATCTTTCAAACCTCTGTAAAATAAGGAAGTGCGTTTCTCTTCTGGCCACTGAGTTTCGGTCAATAATCTGTTAAAATGAGTTACATATGCCAACAAGTCTTTACTACCTTGTTTCAAATTCAATAATTCGTTATCGCTTGCTTGGACATAAGTGTGCTTTGCAAATAATTTCGTCATAGTTATCTTGAATAAGGGCCAATTATACAAAATGGGATCATTTCTGTCAATGTAGGGAATGGACCAATTTGCAGCTGTGCCCCCCAAATAAGAAAGTACGAAAGCCACTTTGGTTGCATCCGTAGGGAAAGCTTGTGGTTTACAAATGAAGTGCAACTGACATTGACTGATAAAAATATTGAATTTGGCACTATCTCCCAAAAATCGTTCTGGTGCAGATAGGGGCACAACATTGGGAACCGCGACTGTGACTTGTACAGGTGCTGGCGTTGTATCTGATGTCATAAAGGTGTTGGATGTCTTTGACCGAGTTCCAGTTTCAAACGAAGATTTTAAAGGTTTGGGAAATGAACTATCCCACAAAGTCTCCCTTGGTTTATAACGAACAACCTCCTGACGCAATTCTAAATTTTCTTGTTTCAACCTCTCTATTTCTATTTGCATAGACTGTAACATTGCAGTTACGGAGTTATCTCTCTCAGAGTCTTCACTAAGGGCTTGGGCCATGGCTTGATCATCACTACAGTCGTTATCTTGATCCATATCTCTCAAGAAGAACCTAATTTTTGTGAAGTCTTGCGTTTCTGTTAAGTCTTCGCTCACCTGAAATCCAGGTTATTCCACTTGAGAGATGCGAGGATTACTCCCTATGCCCCCAAAAGCCTATGCCAACCTAAACTGCAGATGAATATTCAGTTTGGTTAGGATAGATTTCCAGGGGAAGGGGGAAAATGGGACAAAATAATAAAAGAAAACAAAGAAGCACTCCACTGTTGCTGCTTCAGGAGGTGCGACTCTTCCTCTGCTTGGATTTCTGCTTTTGCTTCGGAAGATATTTTTCTTCAATGGTTTGATAACTATAAATATCATAAACAGTTATTTTAGTAATGCTGATCTAGGGTTTATATTTTACTTATTGTTGCACACTTTGTATTCTTACAGTAATTACTAAAATACCTTTTATATTATGGCACTTTTCTAATATCACGTGGCTTTCCTTTTCACTGAAGAGCAACTGGAAAGTATTATTTCTTTATATGCTGCGAGGAATAAAATATCGTTAGACATTTATGTATATTAGTACTCAAAAAATACTCTTAACAATGAGGCCTATTAACATTGTCCACAAAACACTCACTAATAAGGATTTCAAATGAGGCCTATTAACATTGTCCACAAGAGATCAATTAAAATGTTCACTCTTGTCCTACTTATCTTTTCTTTTTGTTAAAACAAGTCTTTTCTTGTTCAGTTAACTTTCCTATGAATTTGTTAATTCTTGCAGATATGTCTCTGAAGTTCAAAGAATCCGATTCCCTTCAATTCAGGAAAACCGAAGATAAGTACTCCTCTTAATTACTGTTTTGATTATTTCCTTATGCGCGCTTTACATTTACCATGTGTAACAGATTGGAAAGATCTTACTTGTCTCTTTCTTTCTTTTGTTGCAGGTCGGAAGGTTTTGAAGACTGGACTGGAGCGAGAACGGAAGCTTCAGGGTGTTGAGACGTTGCCGTGGAAACTGGAGACAAATCCGGAACTGGAAACACTCAGAGCAGAGCTCTGCAGGAAGCCGCGCCGTCGAAGAATCAGGAAGCTCACTGGAGACGAGGTCGCACTGGAAATCAGGTAAGTTAAGAAACACTAACGAACGCAAGCGCGTCTCGTTTCTTATGCGGGTCTTTTATAGGAGGTGGGATTGGTGGAGATCTTACGTTAGGGTGGGGTGCCAGGCTGACTCAGCGCTTGGGATGAAAACGTGCTGCTAATGCAAATGTACCTTGATACAACACGTGCAAACTGCCTTTGGCTCAGCGCTTGGGATGAAAACGTGCTGCTAATGCAAATGTGCCTTTGAGATACAACACGTGCACACTGCTTTTAGGCTGCTCATGATTTGTTTACATTTTACAAGCACATTTGTGAACAGTATTTGAAGATTAAAACATTCTCTTACATAACTTGAAGTGGAATTAAATTTGAGATATCCAAAAGATTTTATGTCAAGTAACACAAAACACATAATAAACCTAACCATTACAACACAGTATGAGGTTGTGCTAGGTTGATTGAACAAACCCTAACACTCTCTGCCTTCTAGGTACAATGGTCTCACATTCCAGGATTTGAAAGCCATGTGTGCTTCTAGGAAACTGAATACAGGGAGAAATGCCAAGACCCAACGTGTCATTGAGGTGTTAATCTTAGATGACCTTAATAAGACCCCAGGGTCAGATGAGGTAGAAAGAGTGGGTGGGGCAGGGAATGAAGACAGGTCGGGAGGTGACACTTTTTATGACCTAGACTCAAACCCTGGCAAGGGGGATCAAGATGATTCCAACCTGGACAACCTAGATCTTCAGGAAGAGGGTGGAGAAGACCACAGTGGCCCTCTCTTTACTCCTCCAGGAAGAGTGCAGAGTGTACCCAGGAGATCTAGATCTCCCTCTGCAGAATCTGACCCTTCTGGACATTCTATAGGGACCTCCATATCTCATAAGAGAGATAACTCTTATGAAAGGCAGTGCCAATTTCTAGAGCTTGAAAAAGTCAAGCTTAGGCTCAGGCAAGAGCAATTGGCCCTAGATAAGGAATCCTTAGAACTCCAGAAGGCTAGAAAGAAATTGGGACTAGAGTCCCATGGTAGCAGCAACAGTATCCCTAGGATTAAGGAGTATACTTATGACCATAGGAACCTGAGCAAGATAGTCCCTCCCTACCATGGTGGGGATGACATCCACAAATGGATAACTGCTTTAGAGAGGGCCTATTAAGTACAGAAGGTCCCCCAAGAGCAGTGGGCAGCCATCTTGTGGCTCTCCTTTGCTGACAAAGGTAGAGATAAGCTCCTCACTGTTAGATAAGAGGATGCTGACAACTATTCAGTCCTGAAGAGTGCTCTCATTGATAGGTTTGGCCTAACCACTGAACAGTACAGGATTAAGTTCAGAGACACCCAGAAGACACAGACTCAGGACTGGGTAGACTTTGTAGATTGTGCTACTAAGGCTCTGGAAGGCTGGTTACTTGGCAGCAAAGTGAATGATTTCAAGGGATTGTACAATTTGATTATGAGGGAGCAGATCCTTAATAATTGCCAAAATCAGTTGTTGCATCAGTACTTGGTTGACTCCGATCTGACTTCTCCCCTAGAATTGGGAAAGAAGGCAGATAGGTGGGTCAGAACCCGGGTGAAGCAGAAAACCCAGACCACAAGTGGTGACCAGAAGAAGCAAGATGCTAAACCTTCAGACAAGGGTGGGGAGAAGGATAAAGACCAGAAGTCTTCATCAGGGCCCCGAAAACCTGCATCTGGGGGGCAGTCACAGTCTAACAAAGGTAAAGGCAAAAAGAAAACTTGGTGTTTCTTGTGTAAGGAGGAAACCCATTGGACAAGGAATGCCAATTATTCAAGGGCCAAGGATCCTCCTACCACCACTACTGCCCCTAAGGCAACTGTTCCCCCTAGTTCATCTCCAAGTGGTGGTACAGGGAACAAGGGTATAGTAGGGTTAACCCTGGGATCTGAGATGGGTTCTGGCTTAGTCAGAACTCCAGCTCAGGCTGTTTTAGTCTGTGATGGAGGTATGGATATTGCCTCCCTATTTGTGAGTCCCAGTATTATTATTATTATTATTATTATTATTATCAACACTTGTAAAGCGCAGCTAACACCGTACGGGTACCCTGGTGCTGTGACACGAATGTCTCACTTAGCGTAGATGCAGAGGGAGCGCAGTTACCAGAAAAAGAGGAAATTAACAGGATGGCAAAGGACATACTCGAGGATAGAGCCAAGTCTTTATCATTTTTCTGAACTGCAAGAGATCATCCACTTGTCTAATCTCAAGTGGAAGTTTATTTCAGAGACGTGAAGCTGCCGTGCTAAAGGCCCTGCCTCCTGATTTAGTTTTTCTGACTCTGGGCACCTTCACCAGATTAGCCAAGGAAGAACGAAGAGTTCGGGGAGGGGCATACCATGTAAATTTGTCCTGCAGTGATTTGGGTCCAACGCCATGCAAAGCTTTAAACACTATACATAGTGCCTTGAATTGTATCCTTTGCGATATTGGGAGCAAGTGCAACTCTGAGAGTGCCTGAGAGGCGGAGGAGCGACGTGGTCTCATGAGTGCCAGCTTAGCCACCATAGTCTGTATTCTCTGTAGTCTCTCAATCAAGTATCTCGGAGACTCCAACAGCAGAGCGTTACAGTAGTCCAGCCTACTGAGGATGGTACTTCTGACTATCAATATTCTAGCCTGTTTTGAGAACATCGGGAGGATCTTCCGAAATGCTCTACTCAAAGAAAAACAGCTCCCAGCTGTTTTATTCACATGATTTTCAAGAGTCAATCTATTATTGAACATAACTCCCAGGTTACATACCGTGTTGCTGGGTACCAATGGGGTAGCAGTGGGAATGGGCCAGAAATCAGATGGGAGTATGGAGGGAATTCTACCTGCTGCACAATGCAGGACCTCTGTCTTGTCGGCATTGAATTGAAGAGAATTCTCTCTAAGCCAAAGTGCTGTGTCCCGCAGACAAGCATGAAAGTCCTCCAGAGATACAGATTGATCTCCCTCTAGAGACAAAATAAGTTGAGTGTCATCTGCGTAGTTTACAAGATTAACATTATGAGCCCTTATAACAGCAAATAAAGGGCTCATATAGATGTTAAATAATATTGGGCTGATCGCAGATCCTTGTGGGACACCGTGCAAAATATTGGAAAACTTGGATCGAAAAGAGGGGAGGGCTACTGCCTGTTGTCTGTTAGATAGATACGATTGAAACCACTTCAGGGCAGTGCCCACAACCCCAACCTCTTCAAGCCTGGACAGAAGGACCTCATGGTTTACCGTGTCGAATGCGGCATAGTCCATAACAGTCACCAGGGCGGTCTCCATTCCATAACCAGGACGGAAACCAAATTGCACATCATCCAGAATGTTGTTAGTCTCTAAAAACTGGGAGAGTGATTTACTGACTAATCGTTCCAGGATTTTAACTGGGTATGGTAGAAGAGAAATAGGTCTGTAGCATTTAGGACAAGCTGATTCAAGCGATGCTTTTTTCAAAAGGGGTGTCACCAGAGCCTGTTTCCAACAGGTCGGCACAAACCCACTAGTCAAGGATTGACTACAGATTTGCCGAAGTATCGGAAAGAGTTCAGGAGCCAATTCCTTCCAGATTTTATGAGGAAGCGGATCCAAAGGGGATCCTGAAGAGATCCCCAAGGCCATTTTATTGAACTCTTCCACAGAGAGTGTATCAAAGTGGTCTAGGGAGTATGATTTATCCACCCCTGCCCATCTCGCTCTCATTACAGGCGATAATTCCTTAGGCATATTACCCGTTTTGGGCCTGATTCACAGAACTAACTTACGTCAAAAACGCAAAGTTAGTATTTTTTGGTATTCACAGAATACACTTACTCATTTTAGTATTCACAGAATGAACTTACTCATTTCAGTATTCACAGAAGTTAGTAGTCCTAACTTTTGGACTCCTAAATGCCTTCTGTGAATACCGAAAGTCTTAAAGTTAGGATTTTTCTCAGTTTAGGAGTAGTAAAGTTAGGACTCCTAACTTTAGGACCCCTAAATGCCTTCTGTGAATACCGAAAGTCTTAAAGTTAGGATTTTTCTCAGTTTAGGAGTAGTAAAGTTAATACTAAAAAATACTAACTTTGCGTTTTTGACGTAAGTTAGTTCTGTGAATCAGGCCCTTTGAGTCCATCAATTATATTACTAATCTTGTCCTCAAAAAAGGTTGCTAGACTGTCACATAATTCCTGGCTAGGCAGAATCTCGTTTTTGAACAGTCCGGGTTGACCATATCATCTACTATCTTAAAGACACTTCTAGTACTATTTTGTGCCTTTGGAATAGTATCTGCAAAATACTCTGTTTTTGCTACAAATATTTCTTTTTTATACTTAGCTATTGCCAGCCACCAGATGATTTTATCTTCATCTGCATATTCCCTTCGCCATTTCCTTTCCGCTTGCTTACAGCCCAATTTCAGGTTTCTCAGTTTTTCGTTAAACCATGGGGCTGACGGTCTGCCTATTTTTTTATGACTTTTCACCGGAACAATCTGGTCCAATCTAGTGTTTATTTGTTCACAAAATGTTGCATTATTCTCTTCCACCTGCTTGCTTACATCACAACCCTCGGTAATCAGAAATATTGGAGATATCATTGCCTTTTTCAGGAGTCCCTTCCAATACCTACTTTGAAAGTTCCTAGCTTCCCTAATAATCGGTTTATTCATCCTGGGGTTGTATATCTGAAAAGCAATCAGATGATGGTCCAACCAGCCCACCGGTAGGACATCCACTGTTCCCTTTATCTGCTCATCAGAAAATACTAGGTCCAACGTGTGCCCCCCTTATGTATAGGCTCAGTAACCCATTGTTGTAGGTTTAAATTCCCACAGGATTGAATAAGATTTTTATAGCCCGAGTCCAGGTTCCCAGTGGGCCACAAGTTAAAATCCCCCACAATAAGCAATCTAGAGTGGGTCAATGCCAAATTACTCAGGACTTCAATCAGCCCATGTTGTAGTTGAGGGCCAGCTGTCCCAGGAGGTCTGTAACAGACTATGCCGGTTAGTACTTGTCCCTTAGGATCTTTTATGGAGAAACCCAAAAGTTCAATGCCCTCTAACTCATCAATATCAAAAGGGGTGAAGTCCCATACTTCTTTAAAAATAACCCCCACTCACCTCCTCTACCACTGGTTCGAGGCTTATGGAAGACTTTATAGCCAGGTGGGCAAGTTAATCCCGGTTCCACATCGGATCCAGGGTGTGTCTATGTTTCTGTCATGAACACCGCATCTAATTCATGGGTTTCTATGAGCAGTTGGGTTTCCAGGTGGTGCTTAGGCAAGGATCTGACACTAAGCAAACCACATCTGAGACTATCTCTTCTCACATAATCAGATTCAGACCCTGCGGTCTCTTCTAGCTTAAACCTGCCCATCCTACTACCCGATTCCCCAATCTCAAGTAGCTGTTCCTTAGTATAACAATACCTCATATTTCCAGCTCCAAACTTCCCCGATCGAGCAACATGGCTGGCCCTGTGCGCGGTCGGTGCGCGGACGGGCGCAGACAGGCTTTCCTTTGGCGCGCCGGCGGCACGCCCGCTGCGCGCACCCACTGCACGCGTCCGCTGCGCGGCCACGCCAGCGTGTCACTTTTATCGGTGAATGAGGGAAGAATCTAGAACGTTGACCTCCAAGTAAGGCGGGTCCGCTCTGACATACGGACACCGCGAGGTCAAGAGAGTCGGTAGATCAAGAGAGCCGGTAGGAGTGCTTCTATTATTTTAAAAATGCAGTCTAAAATAAGCGAGCAGCGTTAAGAACAATTAAAAATAATTTTTCATGAGGGAGTAGATTTACAGAAGTAAAGTGCAACGTTAAGCAGCCAACAGTATCCACACACAAACAAAACACCTTGTAACACGCTGCGCGGCCACACCAGCATGTCACTTTTATCGGTGAATGTGAGAAGAAACTAGAACATTGACCTCCAAGTAAGGCGGGTCCGCTCTGACATACAGACACCGCGAGGTCAAGAGAGCCGGTAGGAGTGCTTCTATTAGTTTAAAAATGCAGTCTAAAATAACCTGAGCAAATACAGACAACAACCTTTAATCAATGGTAAGGAGGCCATGGCATATAGGGACACAGGGGCTAGTGTCACAATGGTGACAAGAGATCTTGTGGGCCCTGACCAGATCATACTTGGTGAGATGTACCAAGTGACCAATGCTAACAATGTCAGGACAGACCATTACTTGGCAGTTGTTAATTTCAGCTGGGGAGGGGTAACTGGCCCTAAGAAGGTTGTGGTTAGCTCAGACCTCCCTTTGGAATGCTTGTTGGGCAATGATTTGGAGACTTCAGCCTGGGCTGAAGTGGAACTTAGGACACATGCAGCAATATTGGGCATCTCTGCAGATGTGTTTGCTGTGACTTGGTCACAGGCCAAACTGTCTTCAACTGAACAGGCCCTAGATCCTGGAAAAATGGACCAGGTGCCTTCCAAGAGAAGGAGCAGTAGGGGTAAGGCAGTGTCTTCCCCCCAGACTCAGAGTGAGGATCAGTCTCCTGAGGGAGATGACCCCAGTCCCTGTGAAGGAACTGTCTCAGAGGAACTTGAACCTGATCAGGTTGAGTTCTTGGGGACAGGGGACCCTTCCAGGGCAGAACTGAGTCAGGAGCAGCACAGCTGCCCCTCTCTTGAACCCCTCAGACAGCAAGCTGCTGCTGAGGCTGCTGGGAGTGCCAGTGGGTCCCACAGGATCTACTGGGATGATGGACTCCTTCACTCAGAGGGTACAGATCCCAAGCCTGGTGCTACCAGGAGGTTGGTTATACCTCTGAAGTTTAGGGGCTTCCTACTTACACTGGCACATGATATACCTTTAGCAGGACCCCTAGGCCAAAGTAAGACTTGGGACAGGCTTGTCCCTCACTTTCACTGGCCTCACATGTCAGAGGACACAAAGGAGTTTTGTCGCTCCTGTACCACCTGTCAAGCCAGTGGTAAGGCAGGTGATACCACAAAGGCCCCCCTGATACCACTACCTGTGGTGGAGGTTCCCTTTGAGAGGGTTGGGATTGACATAATTGGTCCCATGGATCCTCCAACTGCATCTGGGCACAGATATATTCTAGTGGTGGTGGACCATGCCACTAGGTACCCAGAAGCAATACCCCTTAGAACCACCACCGCTCCTGTGGTGGCCAGGGCCCTCCTGGGAATTTTTTCCAGAGTGGGTTTCCCTAAGGAGGTCTTAACTGACAGAGGTGCAAACTTCATGTCCAGTTACATTACTGCTATGTGGAAGGAGTGTGGAGTAAATTACAAATTTACCACACCCTATCACCCACAATGCAATGGGTTAGTTGAGAGATTCAACAAAACCCTGAAGGGCATGATCATGGGCCTCCCAGAAAAGCTTAGGCGAAAATGGGATGTCCTGTTGCCCTGCCTTCTCTTTGCCTACAGAGAGGTTCCTCAGAAGGGGGTTGGCTACAGCCCTTTTGAACTTCTGTTTGGACATCCAGTTAGGGGTCCCTTATGTTTAGTGAAGTAGGGATGGGAGTTAACTCTCAAACCACCTAAACAAGACATAGTGGACTATGTACTTGGTCTTCGCTCCAGGATGGCTGAGTATATGAAGAAGGCAACTAAAAACCTTGAGGCTAGCCAAGAATTACAGAAAGCTTGGCATGACCAAAAGGCTGTGCTGACTGTATACCAGCCAGGAAAAGAAGGTATGGGTGTTTGAGCCTGTGGCCCCAGCAGCTCTCCAGGACAAGTGGAGTGGACCCCATACCATTCTTGAGCAGAAGGGAGAGCTCACCTACCTGGTGGACCTTGGAACTCCCAGGAGCCCACACAGGGTGCTCCATGTGAACAGGCTCAAGCCATATGTTGACAGGGCAGACATGGGCTTGCTCATGGCTACTGATGAGGGACATGAGGATGAGAGTGACCCACTCCCTGACCTCCTCTCACAGAACCCTGATGATGGCTCAGTTGATAGTGTAGCCTTGGCAGGCAGCCTCACTGAGCAGCAACAGACTGATTGTAGGAAGATCCTCAATCAGTACAGACATATGTTCTCCCTGACTCCTAGTCAGACCACTTGGTGTACCCATGAAGTGGACACAGGTGAAAGTCTGCCTGTTAAAAATAAGATTTACAGGCAACCTGACCATGTCAGGGACTGCATCAGGACTGAGGTCCAAAAGATGCTGGAATTGGGAGTCATTGAACCCTCAGATAGCCCTTGGGCTAGTCCAGTAGTCCTGGTATCCAAACCTCATACCAAGGGTAATAAGAGAGATATGAGGTTCTGTGTAGACTACAGGGGGCTCA
Source organism: Calotriton arnoldi (assembly GCA_963921515.1). Lineage (NCBI taxonomy): Eukaryota > Metazoa > Chordata > Amphibia > Caudata > Salamandridae > Calotriton > Calotriton arnoldi. Next base: position 860,442 of record CAWUFW010004592.1, on the reverse strand, counting down.
ATGCAGTCACTAGGACTGATGCTCATCCTATTCCTAGGGCAGATGAGCTCATTGATGCTTTGACCTCAGCCAAGTTCTTGAGTACATTTGACCTCACAGCTGGATATTGGCAAATCAGACTAGCTGAGGATGCCAGACCCAAGACAGCTTTTTCAACCCCTAGTGAGCACTATCACTTTGTGGTGATGCCCTTTGGCTTGACAAATGCACCTGCCACATTTCAAAGGTTGGTGAATAAAGTTCTCACAGGCCTGGAAGACTACAGTGCAGCTTATCTTGATGATATTGCTGTCTTTAGTTCCACATGGGAGGATCACCTGGTCCACCTAAGAAATGTTCTGGAGGCCCTGCAAAAGGCAGGCCTCACTATCAAGGCCACCAAGTGCCAGATGGGGCAGAGTAAGGTTGTGTACCTGAGCCACCTTGTAGGTGGAGGCCAGGCTCAACCATTGCAGAACAAAATCCAGACCATCATGGACTGGGTTGCTCCAACTACCCAGACAAAGGTCAGAGCTTTCTTGGGCCTGACTGGGTACTACAGGAGGTTTGTTAAGGGATATGGATCTTTAGTGACCCCCTTAAATGATCTGACCTCTAAAAGAATGCCTAAGAAAGTTCAGTGGACAGTTAGCTGTCAGAAGGCATTTGCTGACCTGAATCAGGCCATGTGCACTGCTCCCATTCTGCAAAGTCCTGACTATTCCAAACAATTCATTGTTCAAACTGATGCATCTGAGTTGGGGGTAGGAGCTGTGTCATCACAACTGAATGAAGAGGGTCAGGATCAGCCAGTAGCTTTTATAAGCAAAAGGCTGACCCCCAGAGAGAAACGTTGGTCAGCTATTGAGTGGGAAGCCTTTGCTGTGGTTCGGGCTCTGAAGAAGCTGAGGCCATACTTGTTTGGCACTCACTTCATTGTTCAGATAGACCATAAGCCCCTCTTATGGCTAAAACAGATGAAGGGTGAAAACCCCAAACTTTTGAGGTGGTCCATTTCCCTACAGGGGATGGACTATACAGTGGAACATAGACCTGGGAGTAACCATGCCAATGCAGATGGACTCTCCAGATATTTCCACTTAGAAAATGAAGACTCAACTGGTCAAGTTTAGTCTCTTGTCCTTTCGTTTGGGGGGGGGGTTGTGTGGAAAGTAGGATCTGCTTCTAATGTTTACCCCCACTTTTTACTTGATGTTGCACTGTTTTTGACTAGTCTGACTGGGATCCTGCTAAACAGGACCCCAGTCTATCTGCTTTCTCCTCTAAATTGTCACACATGAACTTTGGTATACTCCAGATTGGATACTGGGGTACCCTTATAAGTCCCTAGTATATGGTACCCACGTACCCAGGGCATAGGTACCACAGAGGCCTCCCTTGGGCTGAAGCATGTATCATGCCACCCATGAGAGGCCATGCAAAATGGAACTCCAGGTCTGCTACAGCAGCCTGTGTAAGTTGGTGCTTGCACCACTTACTTTAGATATAGGTTCACTATATCTATAGGTCACTACACTTAAAACATATAAGACACCCCTATAGCAGGCCTTATCAATCCTGAAGGCAGAGTGCTGGGATTTTAGTGAGAGGGTGCCCCTGCATGAGCAGAGCCTCTCTGCAGCCTTCAGAGACCATTCTCCCGGGTTGTTTGTGACTCAGCCGGACATATAGGTAGAGGTGCATTATAACCTCGCGGTAAATGCTATCTCGAAAACGGCTGCATTGAAACATATCGTGTTTGGTATCAAACACCTTGGAATCATACCGCCACACCGGTAACCGGTGTGGGAGGTATGATTCCACCCTTCTGAAGCGAGGTTCGTGGGGTCACTGGTCTATCCGGTGCCAGCCTTCTCGACCCGGTCAGCACAAAATGGATGCTGCCGACCAGAGACACACTTCTGCCCTCCTTCTGCTGAGCCAAGCTCAAGCAGGGGAAGGCAGCACAATAGGCATCCTGTCACAAGGAGGTGTGACCACCTCCCAGACAGGATTTAGTGTATTGAGGCTGGGTGGGTGCACTCTGAGAGTGCCTGAAAGTCTGCACCAGGGGCACATTTGGTGTCCCTATGCATAGTCCAGCTCAAACTAGTTCTGGTAGCCATTGGCTTCTGCTCTGGTGCGAAACTGGACAAAGGACATGGGTGTAACCACCCCTCTGTTCTGACCCTCCCCTAGGAGGGTCCCCCGAATCTGTCCAACCCTCTCCCGTGGGTATAAAAGGGCTTACTTGGCTGTAAGACTTTAGATTTGACGTGGACAAGATTCTACAAGAAGAAACCACCGACCTTCGACCGTCTGGACACTCTGGACTTCACTGGACTTCGACTGGGCCCGACTTTGTCCCTCTCCGTCCAAAGCTTTGTCGGTGCCCTTGCTCCATTCAGGCTCTGTGCAGGACCTGTGGTGCACTAAGGACAACTGAAGAATCTCCCTTGGAGTGAAGGAGTCACTCCCCTGCTGTTGCAGACACCGCAACGCAACTAACCGGTCTGCTGCTCCTGAGCTCCTGCGAACTCCGAAGATTTCAGCAACACAGGAGGTGGGTTTCGAAGGTGCTTGAGGCTGATCTGTCCTTTCAGCAAGTTTGAGGTCAGTATCCCTCGTGGGGACTGTATAACCCGAACCCGTGGGCACCACATCCATTTGCAAGTGCATATGCTTGTTGGCAATTCCCGGTGCTTGTGCATTGGACGCTGAGTAGTCCTGACCCTGAGCAATATTTGCACCAAACAATTCCAGCCTCCTCACACCGAGTGCTCCGTGGGCTGGTACTTTGCAATATTGCCCGAGATCCCCACGCGACTCCTGGTCCTTAGGCCTGTGGGTCTCTCTGAGGGTCGTCTTGATTTCTGTTGGGCTATCCTAGTTGCTCCAGACGTGCCCTGACTCCCCATTGCTTGGTGAGTACCCTGGACCTTGCTGGTTCACACCGTAACCTGCTTGACCTTTCTTCGTGGGTTGCTTTTGCCAAGGCTTGTTGGTGCTCCAGCCGGACACCGACCCCTCAGCACTCGACATCCTTTGTGGGACAGCTCACCTCCGTCTCCTGGTTGTCCTCGACATCTCCTGGTCCTCGTGGCTGCAGAGTCAAGCATCCCTTCTTCGCACCTGAAGCAACCGACATCGGTGGGCAGTCGTCTACCGAGCCTCTGGTCACTCTGAAGTGACCCAGACTCTGTCCCCTCTGCTATCAGGTTCTTTCCTTCCCGAATCCAGGCTTGGATTCTATCGGACCCTTTTCACCTTCACGGCAGCAGTACTTCTTCACAGCCCTCCATTGAGAACAACAGCAGTTTCCGACGCCACTCCAGACCTATGCACCCGGCTCCGCTGGGATAGGTAACTCGTGTACTATGGTATCCATGGGTGGGGTGGCTCTTCAAACTTTTAAGTTCCAAAGGGTTTGCTCAAAGTCCTTCTAGACGGGTCCTTAAACTTTAAAAGTGTAACCGTGACTTCCCCATAGAATTGTACGGAGCCTGCGGTCGTATTCACACACTGCACCCGTCCTCTGTGGGGTCCCTATCTTCTCACCTTGGGTGGTTCCTTGGGGTCCCAGCAATTCTACGTGCTCCAGAACTTGTCTTGATCTCAGTCGTGACTGTTATACCACTATTTTAGTATATGGTTTGGTCTCCCCCTGGAGCCCACTGTGTATTCAGCTACTTACAACTGTTGTATTGATCTTGTATTGTGTTCTATCCTCGTGTAGAGGATAGTAGAGAGTGTTATATTAATAAATACATATTTTTGAATAACTACTGTGTGGTTCTCCTTTCATTTAGTCAATATAGGAGGTGATGTTCTGGTAAAACAAGCTGCTTTACATTCCTTCAAGATTAAGCCTGAAGGCTGCTCTCCACAGCTACCACTAGGATAGCTTTCTAAAGGTTATCTTTGACCTCATACATCAAAAGGGTCGTTTGGACTGGTGCAAGGTGCTCACTTTAATTAGTGGACAGCATATACCAGGCCAACTTCTCACACACACCACCAAGCACACATTAGGGCCCATATTTACGAGGCTCTTGCAGCACCGTTGCATCATTTTTTTTATGTAATGGCGGTGCCAACTGCTAAATCATACTTATGAATCCAAGCAAGGCCACTTTGCGTGGCTTTGAATGGCCTCATAAATATAGAGTAAGGCAAGGCTGCGCAAATTGCGGTGTTGTCTTACTCTGTGCTAGGGAGGCATGCCATTGACGCCCATGGATACTGACGCATTCCCAGATTTACAATACCTTGTAAACCTGGGGATGCATCAAAACCTTACGTCTCCCAGGGGAGACGCAAGGAGGAGAAATGTCACTATTTCCCTCATTATGTCCTCTTTCTATGTGTGCTGCATTCTGCAGCACACATAGAAAGAGGAAATATTCTCCCTGGATTCTTTTTGTGCAGGAAGGTACCCCTTTCAGCGCAAAAACAATCCTGCATTGTTAGAACTGGCTTCTTTTGGTATGTTTCCCCTGTCTTTTTGCTTCCTGACCTTGATGGTGTGCTGAACTTCGTTTTTTCTGGTTTAGTGTCTCGGCGCACTTTTTCACTGCTATTCAGTGCTAAAGTGTGTCACACTTTTTCACTGCTATTCAGTGCTAAAGTGCAAGTGCTCCTACTGTAAATTCTCACAGACGACGGTGACCGCTGGCAGCTCCATGACCTGTGGACACTGCACTCTACACCGCCTCGCTTCACTCGACTGCCCTGGTCTCACAGACGACGCTGCGGCAAGCTGATATCGCCTCTGTCATTGCCTGCACTGTGCTTTGGGGACACTGCTCATAAGTTACACGACACACCGCCCCGTCCCACACTGCAGTCTCTACCTTCAGACGCCAGCCCCAGAGATCTCAGATCACCAACGGATGCCATGGCTTGCATTGTGACTGTCAGCACCGCCCCACCTTGTACTACAGGCCTGGTGTCACCGATGGTGCTGGACGACCGCCACTGAGCTGCTGCCTGCAAGCGACTTGAGGGTACCGCACGCCGCACCGCTCCATTCACACCGCAGCCTCAACACCCGCCGCAGCTGGCCCGCACCACCGCGGTCAGCCAGAACTAAAGGTACTATTTAAGGATCTTTGGACACCGGAGTTGGCCCTCCACCGCCGCGGTCGGCCAGAACCCAGGGATTTGTTGGTTCACACTCCCATGGTAGCCTCGGACAGAGCTATCCACTTCAAGGAACTATTTCTAAAGTCTATTTTTGATTATTGATATTCTTGAAAATCTGTATGTTGGACTTTTATCGTTTTGGTCTTGTTTTGCACAGATACATATTGGCTATTTTTCTAAACCTGGTGTGGTGTCCTTCTGTAGTGTTTTCACTGTATTACTGTGAGCTATGTGCGAATGCTTTACACATTGCCTCTGAGATAAGCCTGGCTGTTCATGTCAAGCTACCAAGGGGTGAGCAGGGGTTATTTTAGAAGTGTAACTCCCTTATCCTGACTAGGGAGAAGGGTCCCTTCTTGGACAAGGTGCAAATTCTTGCAAACTAGACAACCCCATTTCTAACCTGCATGCAATACAGACACCCTTGCTCCATGGTGCAAGGGTACCTGCGTTGGCGCCAGGCTGCCATAACGGCACCAGCACAGGGGGTTAAGACAGGAATGCGCCTTATGCCACAGATACAGCGCATCCCTGCCCTTTCCCTTTGACTCAGGCCAGCGCAGGAACGTGACTTGCTGTGCTGCACTGTGCCAAAATCTCATAAATCTGCTCCTAATTGTCTTGATAAAAAAACGGATGAGTTTGCATATTTCACACTCACAGAACACTTTGCCAGTGTACAGATTTAATTTGCAGATGTGCATATTTGCAATAGAAGCATTTGATACTTATTTGCCAGAGTACAGATAGGGACCAATGTTAGGGAACCCGCCCCAGTGTACTTCTGCAATGCTTCAGATGAGTTATGGCATAGGAAACCATAAGCGCCTTTAAAATAATACATTTTTTCACAAACCAATCAAGTAAATTGTCGAGGAGAGTATAGTTTTTCTATTTACTTTGGCGTGTTAATATCCTTTGAAATTCAACTCTCTGCTAGGTAGTGAGTGTTTTTGGGCAGTCAATTGTTTTGTTTTCTGTTAGGCTGATACCAGCAATTTGGCATTATACACTTTCATCTCTCACTAACATGTTGTAAGAGACTCACCATGACAATAAAAATTAATATGACAAATTCAAGCTTTTAAATGTAAGTCTGTTTCGAAGGAGTGCATTCACACGCACACACAGACGTGCACAATATGTTTTCCACTGTAATTGTAACTTATGTGGAACTATAGGCAATTCATATTTTAACTTTTTTCCTCCTCTATGTCCAAATGTAGTAAAACTGTGGTTTGCCGTTTTCGTAATGTGGTATCATTAAATACCTGTTTGACATAACGTAGCAGCTGCTCGAGTAATAAATAGATCGTACAGGTTCTGGATTTCAAAAGTGATATGATAACATATGTTTTAGAGCTATAACATATTGGAATGTTAATTGACACAATGTCATTTAGTAACTGTATTGTCCTTAATTTCTTCTGTTGTGACAAATGTACTGATGTAACTAGAAATCATGTTGTGGCTCCTCTATAATGCAAATCAATATTGTAAAACGGTGATTAATATTTGGTAGGATTTAAACTGCATATATTTTATTCAGTAATGTAGCAATATATAATCATCAATATTAGTTTCCATAAGACATCTTTTAGATTAGAAATGTTCTAGGAACAATAAAATACTTGCAACTGTCACTCACAGTATGCATTACATTCCAGTTACACAGCAAGCGCCGCATTTTACCCTGCAACCTGTCAAACTCTCGTTTTCTATCTTGTTTCAAGAGCCACATCCCAGGCCCTGAAATATAGATAATACAGGAAATAATAATTCAAATGGTAAGTGTGCATATCAGTTGAAAAATAAACATGGTGTAATACACGATTTAAAAGTGTTTGTAAAATGAGAGTCTAATAGGAGTCACAATCAACAATAAGAATGTTAGCAATTACCCAATATGTCCACCTGTTCACTATTAATCATCATTGATTTTGATCCCTGGAAAACTCTACATGACTGATCTATTTTGAAAAATATAGGGGCATATTACAAGGGCATTATCTCCGCTTTTTTGGCTTTAAAAGCCAAAAAAGCGGAGATCATCTTTTCGCCCTATTAACAAGTGGGTGCTAACATGCATTAGCGCATGTTAGCACCCTTTTACCCGACGCCTCCCTTTGCATCTCTAATGAGATGCAAAGTGGGCGTCACTGGGCAGTACAACCTTGCTAATATCGCTGATGTGCACATCGCGATATTTACAAGGCTGCCCCAGCATTTAAGCAGACGTTAGTTTTTGGAGAAAACCGCTGTTTTCGCCAAAAACTAACGTCTGCTAAGATGCAGACTTACCTATCCCTAACATTGGGGGTGGATTATGCTGATATGACCACAGGGTCGTATCAGCAAGGTTATCGCCGTTTTGCACGGAACATCGCTGGAAAACCAGCGATGTTCCCTGCAAAACGGCGATTTCCCCGCTATCGCTGGAATTTTTGTCGCCTCTGGAGAAACGCGTTGTTAATAACGCGCTACCAGGGCGATAAATTCCAGAGATAGACGGCGATAAATAAAGAAGCGCTAAGCGCGCTTTGCGTTATTTATCGCCGTCCCTTAATAATATGCCCCATAGGATCTTATCTCTCTTTTGAATTTGTCTATTTTTTCCACTAGTTTGATTAATGTTACATCCAAGCCACAATTCAACTTCCTTCTCCATACCTTAGAGCAGGGGTCTCCAACCTTTTGTGTAATAAGAGCTACTTATGTTAAACGAAAATCATCACAAGCTACTAATATTATTAGTGTTGTAGGAGTGACCACATCAGACAAGATTGCCATAGTGACCACCATGTCCAAGTTTACCAGCAGTGATCACCTCAGTGCATCAGGAGGGTTGCCAGCAGTAATTTCAAAAAGGCTTTGTCAATGGAATGCCTATATTTAGGTAATACATGACAGCCACAGTGCCCATGGCACAAAAGTCATCATATTAGTAAAAAGTCTACACAGGTGATTTATCACTCAAAATCAACTTTGGATATATTTTGAAAATTCAACCATTCTTCTCCAAATATTAACTTATGAGTTCTGAAAATACACACATTTTTTTGGGAATACACAGTTTTGTCATACATATGTTAATTTAACCAAGCAAAAAGTTCCAATTTAGCAGAATGGGATGCACACATGAGAGCTACTGACTGGTAGCTGGAGAGCTACTAGTAGCTCACGATCTACTCGTTGGAGACCCCTGCCTTAGAGCCAAAATTACATCCATTCCTTTTTAGATATTCTGAGAACTTGAACTGATGGTATTCAGCAAGAATCAAGGCGCTCTCGACAATGGTGACCACCACACTCCATGTGATTGCAGACCACTTTCTCAGGTCCTGGGTGTTTGCGTCACAACGTAATGCAATCAGGGTATTGTTGTCTTGTTGAGTGAATTGGATTAATACAACTGATAGCAACTATTTGCAGTTGAAAAGTACTGGACTGGTAACAGTGTCCATAACGACATGAAGTGAGGTAATCACCCTATACACCAACCACACCAGAGGGAATTCAGAGGACATTACCAGTACCACACAGGTGATAAAATATACATGGCAATGTGCTACCATTATCTAGTAGGAGATTCATATGAGGGTCACCATGTGTTGTAATTTGGCAGCATTTAAGTTAAGCATTAGCTGAAGACAGCCTGTATTTAGAGGCTAAATTGTCCGCTTTGTGGAATCCATTTTGTATTTCTGGCAGCCATTTTGGCTGCCATGTGCTACCATGTGCTCGCCATGTGCTCTGTCCTACCTTCCTGTTAACTGCTCTTGAAATCTGCCTAGAGACAAGTTATATTTAGTTCCTCTTGCTTTGCACATGCTCAGTTGAGCTTGCAGCTGTTCCGAGTTTATAAATGTCAGGATGTGTCTACTAAAAGTAGAAACTGTTAGCTCCACCCACTTGTCGACTGTGCATTCTCTGTATGACCTTATATGTGCCTAAAACCAGCATTTGTGTTAGTACCACCTTCATTTGAGCCCCTGTGTGGGTATAAAAGGACCAGGATCCTTCCATTCAGTGTGCTACTTCATGCATTACTGAAGGGTGATGTGCGAATGTTAGCTCCACCTCATGAGGTTTAATAAACTCTGTCTTTTCTATTCCAGTTTCTATTGCCAACTTCTTCCTAAGTGTCTGAGGACTCTGTGCAGAGAAGGGAGAACTCCTAAGCACTGGTAGGCCTTGCTGAGGCTCACTACTACAAATTGGCGCCCAACGTGGGGCTCATCAGCGACTCGGATGCCCGAAGGACTGGTCGCGACGAAGGATTGGAATCTCGCTTTTGGACGCGATCGCTGCCTGAGGAGACCTGAGTCTTGGCACCCACGGCGTTTTCCTTTCTTTCTGATCTGACCATCCCGGCGGCGCCGGTCCTTGACTGAGATCTCTTCTGTTGATTCGCCGTGCAGTGACCATTTGGTCGATTTGAGAACTTGGCAGTTGGAACCTGGACACCATTTGATTGGTAAGAGCGTTTTTGCGGCACTTGCTGTTGGTTTGATGCCTTTGATTGGTAAGGTAGTTTTAGTAACACTTACTGTGGCTTTGTTTGTATGATTGGCCAATTTTGGAATCTGTTTTGTAATTATATATGTATTGCAATACATATAGGCAGGTAATGAGGAGAATTTTCTCTATTTAAAATTGTTTGAACAGCGCAACGTACGAAGAGTACCTTAAGCGCTACTTTGATTATAATACTGCATATTTTGCACTATTTTTTGGCATGCCTGTTTTCAGCACACTTCGTAGGATGTGTTGCTTTTGTAGTGGTACCAATTTGAGACTTGACGAAGCACAACCAGCCCCCCCGGAGGGGACGCCTAATAGGGATATGTATATTAAGTATGGTATTTCTTCTATAATGTACTGCACGTTATGGAACAAATATACTAGTAAAGATCCTGAGTTGCGTTGGCCTATGTATGGGTCATTTGATTTGCGAAAAATTCAGTATGTGGAACAATGTATGTTTAAACGAAAAACTAGGCAAGATATGTTTGATTGTGTGCGAATGTGGGAGAAAGAAGTGCGTGAGCGAATGAAGCATGAGCAAGCCTTGATTGACAAAGAACAGCGAAAGACCATTTATGCGAAAGCATTAGAGTTAAAAAACAAGGAGATGAAAGAAATTAAAGAGAGGGAAGATAGGGAACGCCATTTACAGGTAACTGGCCAACACGCTGTTAGGCAGCCCCTTTATCCTATCCTTAATAAACCGCAAGATGATTTCTTGTTATTAGATCGTTCTCCACCTCCGTATATTTTTTCTTCCGCTCCTCATGAGTCAGATGAGGACTCTTTTTCAGACCAGGACAAAGCTCGAGAAACTCGCTCCATGCTATCTGCTGAGCGTGCATCTGACATTAGATCTACTGCGCGTAAAGCCGTTCGTAGTACTACCACTGCCTCTGAACTTTTAGATAGTATAAAAGGATGGCAGGAAAGGGAGCAAATATATTTTACCGATACATTTGCTGCAGAGGTTATTGAACAATTTAGGAAGTATTTGGTAGAAATGGAGCCCGATGATGTAGCAACTGATTGTAAACAATTACGTGACGGTCTTTTTGTCTTCTCCCAGGTGGCTGACACGATCAGACGCTTGGTTAAACTGCGTGTTGAAGCAGCCCATTTGCGAGAGGAGAAAAAGGCAGCAGAAACAGCTGCACTAGCATCTCAGATCAGCATGGCACGGACTTCTACTCCTGAAACAGATAAGAATGTTGTAATTCATGTGAAACCCATGCGGGAAGCCGCGCCTTTATATGTTCCTCCTAAAGGAACGGGTACAGAGGATGATAAGACTTCTCTTAATGCGAAAGGGTACTTTATTTATAATTGGGTTTACACTCCTTGGAATAGAGCAGATGTTATGGCCCTTAAAAATGCATTGCCTGACCCGCGAAAGAATCCAGCAGCCTTTTATGAGGAAGTTGAGGGTGCAATCAGCTCTTGTACTATGACTTTGTCGGATATTGATTTGTTTTTTGGATTAATATTACCACCTGATAAATATGTCGCAAACCTTTTGCCAGGAATAGCTAGTCGCTTAAAGGCCAGTGAGAGTTCATGGACTACATCTTCTCCGGTTTCTCTTTTAACTATGGCCCAGTATTATGAGCGGCAAGAATTAGAAGCCAAAGGTAATGAGGACAAAAAGTCTAAAGAGTTGAAAACAAAGGTTATGTTGGCTCAAGCTTATGGTCCGCCTTCTAGAGATAATGATAGAGGTGGACGTGGATCTTATGGTTCGTCCTTTCCTTCCTCTGCCCGTTCGAATTTGTCTGTTGATCAGTGTGCGTACTGCAAAAATTTGGACATTGGCTTTCTGATTGTCCAGTGCTGCATGCTCAGCAGAATCTACGTGGTCGGGGACAAATGAGAAATCGTTCAGGATATCAAGGGCCTAGAGGAAGCGCGAATGATCGTGCTCGGTTTGATGCTAATACACGTGGGAAGAATGGGTTTAACACTTTTGATAGAAGGAACCAATATCAAATGTCTGACTATGCGCCCTCTGATTTTCAAGATTCTGCTTATGCATAGGATTGCCTAGGATGGGGTAAGGAATCAGTTGAAGTTCCAGTAGATCAGAGGGGTCCCTATGTTACAGCACATGTTTTGGGTTCTGCTGATCAGTTTCTGGTTGATACAGGAGCTACTCGTAGCGCTTTGTCTAAACAATTGGTTCCAAGGGCTCCCCTGTCTGGCTTAACCATTACATCGATAGGTTTCGATGGAACACCTTCCCTTAGCCCATTGTCACAACCACTTGCATTTGATATTGATAAGTTTACTGCTCCATGTCCGTTTTTGCTTTCTCCAAACACACCAGACAATATTGTGGGTCTTGATATGCTTAAATATTTTAGGGCTACGATACGCTGTTCTCCGGAAGGAGTACGGGTTATTTTGAATGACAACTACCCTATGATTGAGAGATCTTGTATTGTTAAAGAGGACATTGCACTAGCCTCACTCCCTAGTACTTTGTGGGCTACTTCGGACACTGATGTAGGACAAATGGTTATTCCACCAGTACATATTAGTGTTAAGGAGGGCGCTTTATTGCCAAGACTGCCTCAGTATAAAATTTCTCGAGAAGGAGAAGAAGCACCCACACGTATTGTACATGATTTAATTAAGGTGGGGGTTGTGGAAGAAGTTCCTTACAATGTCTGCAATAGTCCGATTCTTCCCATTTTGAAAAAAGATACTGACACTAGGATCTATAGATTTATCATCGATTTGAGAGAAGTCAACAAGATTGTAGTACCACAGTACCCTGTAGTATCTGACATAACGACATTGCTTACCTTGGTCCCTCCAACAGCAACTACATTTTCTGTAATTGATCTGAAGAACGCTTTCTTCTCGATTCCTATTCATCCTGATAGCCGATATTTGTTCGGTTTCACTTTGAATAATAGATCATACAGATTTTGTAGAGTTCCTCAAGGCTATACTGAGAGTCCTGGTATTTACAGTCAAGCATTGAAGAGACAGCTTGATTCCTTTACCTTGTCTAAAGGAGTGGCTCTCATACAATATGTCGATGACATCTTGTTGGCAGCTGATACACCTGAGCAGTGTGAAAAATGCACTTTGTCTTTGCTTTCTTTTCTTGCTACACACCACCATAAAGTATCACGAAAGAAATTGCAATATTGTAGACCGAAGGTGACCTATTTAGGACACCTTCTGTCTAAGGAGGGCCGTGCACTGACACCAGATCGCATTCAAGCAATTTTAGACACCCCAGTACCTTCCACGCAGAAAGATGTCCGTGCATTCATTGGTCTGACTTCGTTTTGCAGGCAATGGATATTGGGTTTTTCACACATTGTTAAACCCTTGCTAGCACTTTTGACTAAAAACACTCCGATCCCCCTTCCATGGACAGATGAATGTCAAAATGCTTTTTGTCAGTTGAGACAAGCTCTTTGCTCTGCACCAGTGTTAGGCACACCAGATTACACGAAGGCTTTTACACTCTATGTACATGAGAAAGAAGGATGTGCATTGTCAGTTTTAGTACAGACACACAGGGACAAACAGCGTCCTTGCGCATACCTTTCTGCAGTTCTTGACCCTGTTGCTCGTGCATTACCTGGGTGCTTCCGTTCAGTTGCAGCGACGGCTGTGTCCATACGTCAGAGTGAAGGGATAGTTTTGTCACACAAACTGTTGGTGCTAGTACCCCATGCAGTAGATGCCCTTTTGAATCAGACTAAGACTCAGCACTTAACTAGTGCTCGTTTGACAGGATACGAATTGACACTGCTAGCACCTCATATTACCTTGAAGAGATGTGCGACACTGAACCCCGCCACTTTGTTGCCACATCCTGCGACTCAGTCTCAGTAAAAGGAGCCTCACGATTGTATATTCGTTACTGAGGAACAGACAAAGGGTCGCATCGATTTGCAAGATACGCCCCTTCCAGATGTAGATGGGGAACTGTGGGTTGATGGGTCCTGTTTGAAGTTACCAGATGGCACGACTTCAGCTGCTTATGCAATTACCACTCTTGAGACAGTAGTGGAAACAGCTCGCATACCTCAGAAGTCAGCTCAAGTAGCTGAACTAATAGCTTTGACACGAGCGTGTGAGCTTAGCACTGACTTGTGTGTGAACATTTACATGGATAGCCGCTATGCTTTTGGAGTGGTTCATGATTTTGGCCTACTCTGGAAGGAAAGAGGCTTTCTTACATCCCATGGGATGCAGATAATGCACGGAGAGTTAGTGCATAATCTCTTGACTGCACTTACATACCCAAAGAGAGTTGCTATTATGAAGTGTAGCGCACACAAGAAAGTGACTGACAAAATAGGACAAGGCAATGCCTTTGCAGACCGCGTAGCCCGTGAGACTGCGATGCAGCGAAGCACTACACCCATGTACGTAGTGAAATCACAAGCTGAGCGTTGGCATGAATGCCAGAGAGGAAGTATTGGATATACAGAGATCTGCTTCTGTGGAAGAGCTTGAGCAATGGTCTAAAGAAGGAATATTAGATGATGAGGGTTGTTGGCGTAACAAAGAAATGAATAAGTGGAAATTGCCTGCGGCCTATTTACAACCTATGGTTCAAATGGCACATGGGCTGGCACATGTTGGAGCTCTAGCAATAACTAAATTGCTTACACAAGTTTGGGAGCATCCTGAAATTGCTAGCACAGCCAAAAGGGTAGTACAGTCCTGTTTGATCTGTTGGCAGTATAATCCTGGAAAAGGGACACGAACTCCTACAGGAGGGTTTGCTACACCAACCGCACCTTTTGAAGTTTTGCAGATGGATTACATCCAACTCGAACGCTGCAATAATCTGAAATATGTCCTAGTGGTGGTATGTGCCTTTAGCAAATGGATAGAGGCATACCCTACGAAGGATAATACTGCTCTCACCACAGCAAAGGTGCTTCTAAAGGAGTTTTTCCCTAGATACGGTGTTTGCAAACTTTTGTGGAGTGACAATGGACCTCATTTTATTGGGCAAGTTGTTGAGCATGTCCTGAAAGGATTAGGGATCAAACAGAAATTCCATACAGTTTTCCACCCGCAATCAGCAGGATTGGTGGAAAGGTATAACGCTACTTTAAAATCAAAGTTGGCGAAAATACTGGCTTCCACGTCCCTAAAGTGGCCAGATGCACTACCTTTGGCATTACTATCCATAAGATCGGTGCCACATTCACGATCAGGTCTTACCCCCTATGAGGTGGTGTTTGGGAGACCGATGAACATTTGGGGAATTCCTAAGCCACGCCCCATACATGATGTTCCTTGTGTTCTGATGAATGATTATTTGGCACAGTTAACTGACAGTTTGATTTCTATTCATCAACAGGTTCGAGAAGCTCTTCCTGACAGATCTACAGGTGAGGCCCACGAACTCCGTCCTGGTGACCATGTAATGGTCAAGGTCTTCGACAGATCGAACAGCTTGGAGCCAAGGTGGCGAGGACCAGAGCAGGTGCTCCTTGCGACAAGGACAGCAGTTCGAGTGACAAACAGAAAGAATTGGATCCACAGCACACACTGCAAACGTGTGTCGCCTGCCTTGGTGGAACCTGCTGTGTTGACCGACCATCGAGAGATTCTGGAGACGGAGAAAGGCCAAGCTATCTCGCCTGACGAATCTGCGGAAGTCTTCCCGGACCACACGATCACTGGAGTATCCAGATATCAATTGAGACCGAGGAAAGAATCTGCAGTTTTGAAAAAGACTAGTTGAGCTACCGCCCTGGGTTAGTGAAACGGAGAGCCATTGTGGCAAGGGGAGGGGGATCAGCCCTGTATTAGTGTAGTGACACCCGCTTTGGCCCATGGCGAAGAAATCAGCGGCTGCCCAGGGAGAAGAGCTCCAACGACTGTTTTCAACAAGTTTTCAGAAAAATCAATCATTACTGCTGCTAAAATGACTAACAAAAGAGTCATTTGTGCTGTAGGGTTTGTTGTTGCTATGGTGGCTATGGCAGCAATTACATGGTACATCGAGAAGGTGGCTCCTGTTCGACAGCTTTTTGTTGCCACTACGCCAGTACCCGTGGAACACCACTACTTTACTCTTCCTTACCATGAGCAAAAGCATCGACAATCTTATCTAAACAATACTTTTATCCAGATGTTGCACCATACTCACAATGCTACAAATACTACCAACTGTTGGGTGTGTGGGATGATACCTGCACATCAAAAGAAAGGAGGAACACCTTTTATTCCTCTTCCATTTTCTCACAATGGTTCTTGTCAAGCTTGGTATGCGCTCTTGTTTGCATATGGAAAGCCTTCAGTAGGTGGGATTATTTTTCAACTTAATAAAGTATGTTATCAAAATAAAGAAGGTTATCCACAAGCCAAAGGGACTAAATGGGAATGGGAAGAGTATCAACCGGACAATATTTCAACACCATATGTTTTCACAAATGTGAGAATAATAAAGAACATTGGACCTTTTGTGATTTCTGTGACAAAAGCTAAAGCAGATTTGTGTATTTTTAGTGTTGGAAGAATTCCAGTGGGGAGGAGCGAGTGTACTGTAATCCTGACCATTGAAGGTGCCAATAAGAGCACTTTCACAGCCTCGCATAACACGTATTTTGTGTGTGGAAATAACGGATATTATCAATTACCTGTTGGGTGGTCAGGAATCTGTTATGTATCTTTTCTGTTGCCCCCTGTGTTTCTGGCACCTGCATTGTATCACCGTGATTTTAAACTGTACAATGACATTTCCAAAAACAGAAATAAGAGGACAATAAGTATGGATGAAGTTGACCAAACCGACACTACCCTACAACAATATGTTGATTTCAACTTGGGCTTATTTTTCTTTGTGGGTGCTGCATTAAACAGCAGGAAAATCCGACGACTAACTCGTGTTGTGGAAGCTGTTACCAATCAGACAGCTATGGCACTTGGGAACATTACAGAGGAACTACAGATTGCAAGGATTGTAGCACTCCAGAATAGGATGGTGCTAGACGTAATTTTGGCTGATCGAGGTGGTGCATGTCGCATCATCGGTAGCAGCTGTTGTGTATTCATACCAGATCACTCACCTTCAGTATATGACGCAATATCAAAATTGCATAAGATTGCTGCAGAAATTCATCCAGAGACTGGAACTTGGACTTTTGCTGGATGGTTTTGGACTCTTGTTTCTGCTTGGGGCTGGAAGCTACTGACTATCCTGTGTGTAATAATTACAATATTTTTTACATGCTGCGTATGTATCCAATGTGGTCCAATGCTTTGCTCCATTTGCATCTCTGCTTGTATACCTGCCAGAGGGAACATTGCTGAAACAAAGGCCCAACAAATGTTGAATAAAGAGGTGGCCGAAATAATGTTAATAAATGTACGGGATGAACATCTAGATTACCCCAGATAAACGAATGTCTTCAGCCAATGCTGAAAGGGTCGTCTGTTGTAATTTGGCAGCATTTAAGTTAAGCATTAGCTGAAGACAGCCTGTATTTAGAGGCTAAATTGTCCGCTTTGTGGAATCCATTTTGTATTTCTGGCAGCCATTTTGGCTGCCATGTGCTACCATGTGCTCGCCATGTGCTCTGTCCTACCTTCCTGTTAACTGCTCTTGAAATCTGCCTAGAGACAAGTTATATTTAGTTCCTCTTGCTTTGCACATGCTCAGTTGAGCTTGCAGCTGTTCCGAGTTTATAAATGTCAGGATGTGTCTACTAAAAGTAGAAACTGTTAGCTCCACCCACTTGTCGACTGTGCATTCTCTGTATGACCTTATATGTGCCTAAAACCAGCATTTGTGTTAGTACCGCCTTCATTTGAGCCCCTGTGTGGGTATAAAAGGACCAGGATCCTTCCATTCAGTGTGCTACTTCATGCATTACTGAAGGGTGATGTGCGAATGTTAGCTCCACCTCATGAGGTTTAATAAACTCTGTCTTTTCTATTCCAGTTTCTATTGCCAACTTCTTCCTAAGTGTCTGAGGACTCTGTGCAGAGAAGGGAGAACTCCTAAGCACTGGTAGGCCTTGCTGAGGCTCACTACTACACATGCTCCAGGTCAAATCCAACAACCTGGACCGTCTGTTATGCAAAACAGAACAGAACATCAAGTGACTAAGGGCTTCATTTTTGAGGAAGTCATGCAGTGCAGAGCAGCGCAGCAAGTCACCTTGCTCCACTGCACTGCATGACAGGACGTTTTAGGCAATACTGTGCATTCATGTCCTTTGCCTTGCGCTGGCTTTTGGGAGCCTA
Organism: Calotriton arnoldi; assembly: GCA_963921515.1. NCBI lineage: Eukaryota > Metazoa > Chordata > Amphibia > Caudata > Salamandridae > Calotriton > Calotriton arnoldi. The sequence continues at coordinate 842,556 of CAWUFW010004592.1, read as the reverse complement.
GGGCAAATGCAGGCACCCTTGCACAACAGTGCAAGGGTGCCTGTGTTGCATGCAGGATTATTTATTTTTGTTCGGGAAGAGGCACCTTCATGCACAAAATAAATCCTGGGAGGCATATTCCTCTTTATATCTGTGTTGCACAATGCAGCACATATAGAAAGAGGGAAAAACAAGGAGAAACAGATTTTTCTCCTCAGCACGCCACCTCTGGGAAAGTGTAGGCTGTTGGCGCATCCCTGGGTTTACAAGTTCTTGTAAATCTAGAGATGCATCAAAATCCATGGGAGTTGTGGGGGAACACCCACGCAACACTCATGGAACGCCTTCTTAGGGCAGACTAAAGTTACATAGCGATTTGCGCTGCATTGCGTTACTCCAGATTTTTGAAGCCACTCAGAGCCACGCAAAGTGGCTTTGTGTGGCTCTGGAAATCTGACTTAGGGGCATATTCACATGGACTTATCGCCGAGTTATCGGCACTTTAGCACATCAAAAGTGGAGATAGATTTATCGCCCCATTCACAAGCGGGTGCAAACTGCAGACATCGCCAGTATTCCCGCGATAACTGCCGTAAAATTTATCTCCACGGGTGACACCACCAACTAACCCTAATAAGATGCATAGTAGGCGTTCCCGTGCAAAAACACACGAAAACACCACTTTGCCACATTCACAACGAACTTCCAGATCGGTGATGCGAGTCAAAACCACGCGATAAGCCACTGTAGCAGCAGGTATTTAACACTTGCCCATTGCTGGTGTTAAGCAGGACGACTACCTGCAGTAGGTAATGGAGCCCCGCCCACAGACACACCCGAAGAACAACTGACGCCATGGAGCTACTCATCATGCAGCTTGGAGCCCCAACAGGTCCACAACACCCACCGCCACCACCCCAAGGACCGCCACCAACCCCAGGACCCGGACCGGCACCCTCCCCCGGACTACCCCAGAGGCAGCGCAGAGTAAGACAGTGGACCTACCAATAACGCACTAGTCTCACAGACCTAACGCCCGAGGAAGTCATTGCCCACTACAGGCTCAAAAGGACAACCATCCTCTGCATCATGACCCACATCGGCCACAGGCTGACGGTCTCAACACAGCGGACAACCAACATCCCTCCGCAGACAAAGCTGCTGGCTGTGCTGCACATGTTGGCCTCTGGTACCTTCCAACCAACAACGGCCAGAGTCGGAAGAGTCTCACAGCCAGCCCTATCAAAGTCCATCACACCTGTCCTGGATGCCATCATCAGCTTCATACCCCACGACCTTCACTTCCCCCACACTGCGCAGGAACAGCTGGAGACCAAGCAAGGCTTCTATGCCATTGCTGGATTCCCTCACGTGTTGGGGGCTATTGACTGCACACATGTCCTACTTGTGCCCCCTGCCGACACTGCACACATCTACCGCAACAGAAAGCACACGCATTCCATCAATGTGCAGGCAATAGTGGACCACCAAGGAATGTTCACCAATGTCGTCGCAAACTACCCAGGCAGTGAGCACGATTCCTACATCTTCCAACAGTCCATCATTAACTAGCGCTTCCAGGATGGCACCTATGGAAATGCACTGCTCGTTGGTAAGTACCAAATCAACACACCACACACCTCAAATCCACCATCACACAACGCACAACTGTGGGAATGCACACGTGACTAAACCACATACAACATGTCACTCAACATGCCCACCTACCAGACACGACAACACAACTCCATTGGGATCCTGGGCTTCCCATGTACACAAGCCAGCTACATCATGGCACCACAGCCACACAACAGCTGAACGTGTGGAGAGGCGGAAAGCAGGCATGTGCGAAGGAGGCAAGTGACCCATGAATGGGAATGTACACAACGACAAGTGTGGCGTGAATGTGCTCGACAGACCTGGGTATGCAAACCACAGAAATGTCCATGCAGACATTAACAGCTGGTGTCTGGAGAGTAGTGGACAGTGGATGCAACCATGTCACCTCAGGCTGTGGGGTAGATCGCGGAAATGTCACTCGCTGCGTCCCCCCCTGTGTGCGTGAGCGTAGTGGGTTGGGCCGGCTTACGCCAGGCCTGCGCAGGGGTGTGGATAAAAACACCGGGCGCTGAGCGTGGTGCTCTCCCGGAATGGCCAACGTGACTGCCAGGGCGGCGCCTCTCAGCCCGCCACGAGGCCGACGCCGTGAGCAGCGGGGCTGGCAAGGCTGTGAGCCTGCTGCACCCCAGGCTGCTGATACCCAACCCGGCTTGCCCGCCCCAGCGCACCCAGGCCTCACTGCTCACCTGCCGACACCGGCGTGTGTCAAAGAGGGCCCACCACGTGCCGGTACAAGCTCCAAGCCCCATGCCCGCGACCTTGGCAGCCTCCTCAGACCATCGCTGTCCTCTGTGACACAGGCCCCCAGGAGACCTTATTCGTTGACATACTCCACCGCTGCAGCCAGCCTACACTGCAGTCCAGTAGGTCCCACACCTAGAACTGAGTCTTGATTAATCAATGGCAGAATTCATGCCAGTGAACGCAGGGAGAGGAGTGAGAGGAAGATGCGGTTCAGTCCGGTGGAAACACGGATCACCGTTACGGAGGAGGTCGACCCCTAGCAAGGACTGACCTGGTGCCACTAACCCTGTGCGCTGTGAGTCACCGTCAGCCTCCAGCAGAACATTGTTGGTGTCTGAGCCTGTGGCCTGGGGGTTGTCATCAGCAACTGGCAGGTACGGACTTGGTGTTTGGCATGAGTCTGTGGCATTCATATCCGCCATGTTGCCGGACACAGCTGGTATGTGCCCTCTGCATCATGCCCTGGGGGTACACCTTCCACTCTCCCCCGAGACGCACCGCGAAAACCACCTTTGATACCTACGAGACCCTGCTCTGCTCTCATGACCCTACCCCAGTGCCCCGCATGTCACTGTCCTGTGGCGGTAGGCCCGTGTCGGCAGCTGTGCATCCGGGGCCACTAACTCTGTGCACCTCAAGTCATGGTCCCTTGATGGTCGAACATTGCATTTCTGAGTGCCTGATGACTGTTGTAGTTGTTGCCAGCACCAGCCACTCCCTGAGGGCTGGCTTACACTCACCCCACACACAGCCAGCACAGGCGTCACTGGACCAGTGAGCCTGCCAACACATCATGCCGAACCAAGTATTGACTCTTTTCTCTCTGCACTGTCACAGGTGATCAAGGATATGCACTCTGCCCTTGGATGATGACACCCCCTCCGAGACCCGAACACACCCGCCCAGAGGCAGTACAATGCGGCCCACATACGCACCAGGGGCATTGTGGAACGAACATTTGGCGTGTTGAAGTCACGTTTCAGGTGCCTGGACGTCACAGGTGGAAGGCTCCTGTACAGGCCAGACATCGTGTGCAAGATGATCGTTGCATGTTGTGTGTTGCACAATATCTGTGTACGCACCAATGCCCCATGGATCCAAGTGCCAGAAGCACCGGACGATGATGAGGACGATGGGGCAGGTGGCCCACATCCCACTGCAGCTGCGGCAGGAATAGCCCATAGGAACACCCTCATTGCCAATTTCTTCACATGAGCACGTCACATAGTGACCATCCCTGGCAATCATGGGACAGTACAAAATGTCCACAGGCACAGCATGTGTGAATAAAAGATAATTGCAGGTTACAGGTTGTACTCGTACATTGTCATGTCACAGTTTCCTGCTGTGCCAGATGTGATTGGCCATGTTGTGCACATGTGCGGCACCAGTTGTGTCCTGTGTTCTGTTGTGGAGGTGTTGCTGTTTGTACCACGATGTTGTCAATGTCGAGGTGCCCTTATTCTTATGTGCGTATGCTGCACAGTGGGTGAGTCGCTCCTGCAGCTCTGATTTGGCTGCCACTTATCCCTTTCATGTGATGTGCCTTTCAGTTCTGTGCTTCTACAGTGCTGAGATGTTGCAGACTTGGGTAACTTGTGCTCTTTGTCGAGTTGTGACTCTTGGGCATGGTTTGTCCACAGATGTGTTGTTGGCGTCAGGGGTTGTTTGTGCAGGTGGATGTGTCCGAGTGTGACCTGCTCTTTTCGGGTTGTGGTCCGCACTCAGCCACCTCAGTGTCGTGGCGTGCACATTGTCATGATGATTGGACTGCAGCCATGCTACTCGTCATGTGGTGTCTCTTGCATTGTCAGTGTGGCTGACGTATATGCATGTTTGCTGTGTTTCGCACTTGTGCATGTGTTGGTTGTGTGATTGGTGATGTGTTGGGTGGGGGCCCCTTTGGGCACATGGTGGACGTGGGACTACTTGGTGTTTGTGTGTGCGCTGAAGTGTTCCCATGGGGTCAGGGACAGGATCCAGAGTCATTGTGGGTGTGCAGTGTGCTCTGCTTAATTGTGCATGTGTGCCATTGTGCCCATCACCCCCCCGTCCCACCACTCCCTGGTCGGTACGCACCCTCTTGATGTTGTGTCGGGTCATATTGAGGCTGGCCCCCCTCCTCCGAAGTGTGTTGCTGCTTTCATGTTGGCTGCAAGTTTCTGCTTGGTTTTGCCATTCACATCAATCCAGCACCTCTTGTCCTCTTTCATTGTCCTCCTCGGCGCTGCGACGGCATTCACATGGTCCAAGATGGTGTGCCATCTTTGCATCTTTGTTGCCAAAGACACGTTGGAGGTGACGTACAGTTGGTGGTGGTGTTCTATCTCCTCCGTGACGATTATCGGGTTTTCATGCAGACTGTACCCCGTCTTCCTCTCCCTCTTCTCATTGCCCTTCCACGACCCCTGGATTCCTGGCTGTTCCTCCGTGGGGCTTGTGGGGTTCATGTTGTCCTCTGCAGTCGGTCAGGGTGCATCCGTGGTACTCTGCAGTTCATTTCCTTTTTAGTGGCATTTTCCGTATGCTGTTCTTGTGCTTTTTCCCGCATTACGCGTTGGTATTAATGGCCTCTCGCTGGTTATCACTGTTTTCTTATCGTGTTTGGGCCCATCGCGACTTTTTACGCGTTGGGGTTTGTGTTTTTATCTCCGTCGCGGTGGTTGTATCGCAGACTTTGGCCGCGGTTTCGGGAGACTATCGCATGGTACCGCCGTGTTGTGAATTCCACGTTAACACAGGGTTATTTTCCCTCGATAGACTGCGATGTGTAAAGTTGCGTTAACCTTTTTTGGCGATGTTTAGCGCGCGTTCTTGTGAATATACCCCTTAGAGTTTTGCATCACGCATGTACCACGTTACGTGGTGCAAACGTGAAGCAAGCTTCTCATAAATGAGGCCCTCAGTTTGAGTCAGTCATATATTAAAAAAGATGCTCACGAAATTCCAAAGCAGCCACACCTAGATGAAAGCCCAGATCGAGAAAATCAGTTCAAAAAGCCCTGCTTCTTCCGTTGAACATGTGCAGAAAATGTATTGTCTTACAGAACCGTCTCTGTACAGTACTGATATGTTCTCGCTGGAAGAGATGCGCAAATATCTTTCAAAACTCTGCCTTCCACAAAGTTCCTCGTGGCATGCTCCTGCGAAGTTTGAAACTTTTTGTAACTGTGGTCTAATTAAATGTGTTTGTAATGACAAAGCAGCTGTTCAATTTATCACAATGATCTCAGGTTTTTGATGGCGAACTGACATGCCATATGCTTTAACGCTATAATGTGGAATGTTAATCACCACCTGCCATTTACCACAAGTGGTATTCTTAACTTTGTTGAGACAAATGTACAGATGTTTGTAGGACTCATTGTGCTGCTCTTCTAACATAGAATATGAATATTGTTGCATACAGTTTAATATCTAAGACGATCCACACTACCGTGCCATTTTTCACACTATATCAATTTATAGGCATGGACGTTTGTTTTTCAATATGTTATTTTGGTGTGGCAAATATCTGTGAACAATTAAAACTTTATAACTGTCAATAATGTGTTTAATTACATCGCAGTTACAAAGCAAGTATCAACATTTTAATAACTTTACCCCACAATCTAACAAACCTCCTTTACTCTACCCTGTTTCAGATCTCATTTCCAGGCCGTGAAACACTTTCCAGCCCATATTTAGTAACAGTACAAACCGGACATATTGAATGTGTTCTCCTGTTGTTCCTAAACAAAAATGGTTGGGATACATGATGGAAAAAAGAAGGATAGATTAGAGCCCGTAACATTTTGATTCCACCAGTAATTGCAAATAACATTCTGAGTACCACCGACTGACATTGCAGGATCCCACTCCTCCACACTCTCCTGTGGGCCAGGATAAACACTGTCGACTGGTCTTTGGAAAGAAGCAGCACAGAGGATAGCAGAAAGTCACAAGGTGTCAGAATCTGATTATTATTTACTTGTTAGTTTTGAATAGAGGAATCATACATACTGCCCTCTTCTGCCAGCATAATTCAGATATAAGAGAGCGCTCGCCACGCTCATCCTTATTTTTAATGCTGGAGAGGTGTGTCCACACATATATCATTGCTGCACACTGGGACGAATAATTAGAGGGAACTCTGGCTGTGCCACTGCCGTGTTTGGTGGCTAATGTGGCTTTATTTGATAGTCTGTTATGTTTTACATTTGAAAATTACCTCACATTTTCTTATAACACATTGGTGTTTGTGTGTGTTTGTTTCTTATAACACATTTTCTTGAGTTTTGGGTGACAAAAAAATTACAACACATTAACAACACAATAAAAACTTTGTGCTCTCGTCCCCCCCAGCTTCCCCCTCCTCCCTCCCAGTCGTTACATGCAAATTTGTGTATCATTCCAAGGTTGCAGCCCCAATCCGGTGTACGTCCAGATTTCGGTGTCTAATTTTGCAATGTTAGAGTGACGCAGGCTAAGACTCGCTCCCAGAATGGCTGTACTTTTGTGCATCCCTTTGTGAAATGCAGAAAGACCCCAATGTGCATCTTGCATCTTAGGCAAAAGGATGAGGCGATCGCTCCCATATGCCTCAGTGTCCTGTGTACATATTTTAACTGGATGAGGCGAATCGTGGGGCTATTGCTAAATATCTCGGGGACACCTTGTGAGAAGTTGGCCTGGCATATGCTGTCCACTAATTATAGTGGGCACCTTGCACCAGTCCAAACAACCCCTTATTGGAGATAGGTTAAAGACAACCTTTATTGAAAGCTATCCTAGTGGTAGCTATGGAGAGCAGCCTTCAGGCTAAGTCTTGAAGGAATGTAAAGCAGCTTGTTTTACCAGTCTATAATCTCTTGAGTGACCAAATGAAAGAGGACCACACCAGGTATATATTCAAAATATATTTATTTATTACTAAACACACCCCTCTAGTCTCTTTATGAGGCTAGAGTTCGAAGTACATACGTTACGAGTTAGTTATCTACAGTAATAGCACAAATACACGTTTGAGCCCCAGGGGCGTACCAAACCATATACCAATAAAGTGGTATAAGAACCACGACTGAGCTAGACACAAGGCCTAGAGCCTGTAGAAGTGCTTGGACCACAAGGAACCACCCAAGGCAGTGACACAGGGGACCCACGGGGGACGCGTGCAGTTTATGAACACAACCGCGAACCACCGTTAACTTCTATGGGGAAAGTCGCGATTAGAATTTAAAAGAAAAGGGACACTTAGAGGAGGACTTGGAGCAAACCCTTTGAGAACTAGGATGTTCTAGTGTCAATACCCACGGCATCACCGGAGTACTCGAGTTACCTCACCCAGGGGAGCCGGGTGCATAGGTGTCTTTCGGGGTCGGGTTTCGTCATCGCTTTCAATGGCGATCTGCTGCAAAGTGCTGCTGGCGGCCAAGTCGAAAGTGTTCGGGTGGATCCAAAGGTGGATCGAAGATCTGAAGAACCTGAAAGCAGAGGGGACAGAGTCTGGGTCACTAGCCAGTGACCAGGAAGGCGATGAGCAGATGCCCACCGATGTCGAGTGCTTCAGGTAGGTTGATGGTCGTCTTGACTCTTCAGCCACGAGGTCCAGGAGGCGTCGACGACAACCAGGAGCTGGATTCGAGCTGTCCCATGACGTCTGTCGATTGCAGGGGTGTCGGCGACCGGATTGGACCCAACAAGCCTTGGCAACAGCAAGTCTCGTGGAAATCAAAGAAGGACGATGTTGCAGACCAGCAAGGTCTGGGGGACTCACCCAGCAAGGATAAGTCAGGGCACACCTGGAGCAACCAGGGAGCCCAAGCAAAAAAAGATTGGCCTTTGGGAGGGCCTACTAGCCAACGGACTAGCGACCGCAAAGGAGCCTTGAGACGGTGCACGTGGAGCTGGCTCACAGGACACTCGTGGAGTGGAGGGCAGGGATCTTCAGTGCAATTGGTGCTGGAGGCTGGGGCTACTCGGAGCCCAAAGCACGACTTCGTGGGAGACCCAGAAGAGGATGCACTTGCAAATGCGTTCTGTGTCCAGGGGTCATGGTTCCACGTTACCCACAACAGCTACGGGCCTCAGCTTTGCTGGGGACTCAGGGCAGCCTCAGGGAAGTCTGGAAATCCACCTCTGGTGATGCAAAGACTTCGTCGTCCGACGGGAGCTTCAGTGATGCAGACCGGACAATTGCTTCTTTGGTGCCTGCCAAGCAGGGGAGTCACTCCTTGACCCCAAGGGAGATTCTTCAGTCCTCTAATCTTAAAGTAGAGCGTCGAAGGTCCAGGATTCTGTATCAGAGTTTCGTCCAGGTAAATCTAAAGTCCTAAGGACTGGGTTCCCCTACTTATACAAAGGTAGGGGTTGGACATACTCTGTGACCCCACCTATGGGAGGGTTAGGGCAGAGGGGTGGTTACACCCCTTTCCCTTTGTCCAGTTTCACGCCAGAGCAGGGGCTGGAAGCCCCTGAGCCGGTTTGAACTGGGGTATGCACAGGGACACCAAGTGTGCCCCCAGTGCAGGACTTCAAAGCACCAGAGAGTGCTCCCGCCCAGCCCCAATACACACTATCCTGTCTGGGGAGGTGGTCACACCTCCCTGGGACAGGAAACCTATTGTCCAGGCCTCCCCTGCCGGAGTTTCGGTCAGCAGCAGGAGGCCAGACTCGTGTCTGTGGCAGCGGCATCCATTTTGTGATGCCAGGGCTCTGGAAAGTCAGTACCGGGCATACCGGTGTGTACATGTCTTTCTCTCTAGAAGGGTGGAATGCTACCCCCACCGCCAGAACTGGTGGGGGGGTGGTATTCCAAGATGTTTGACACCAAACACGACATGTTTCCGTGCAGCCCTCCCAAAGTTAGCATTTAACGCGAGGTTATAATGCGCTTAAGAGTATATGGTCAGGCTGCACTACAAACAGCATCAGAGAAGGGTCTCCGAACGCTGCAGAGGGGCCCGGCTCATGCAGGGGCACCCTCTCACATAGGAACCACGCACTCTGCCTTCAGGATTGATAAGGCCTGCCATAGGAGTGACTTATAGGTTTATATGTGTGTATGTATATAGTGATATAGGTAGCCTATATCACAGTAAGGGGTGCATGCACCACCTTACCCAGGCTGCAGTAGCAGACCTGTGGTGTCAGTTTGGATGGCCTTCCAGGGGTGGCACAATACATGCTGCAGCCCCTGGTAGGCCTCTGAGGTACCTATGCCCTGGGTACATAGTATACCATATACTAGGGACTTATAAGGGCACTCCAGATTCCAATCAGAGATGTGCCTAAGGCACATGGAAACCATTTTAGAGAGGAAGCAGCTAGGCTGGGGTTCTGATTAGCAGGGCCCCAGCCAGACTAAGGTCGAAAAACAGTGAAGCATCAGCAAAAAGTGGGGGTACCCATGTGAAGCAGATCCTACTCTCCTACACAACCCCCCCCCAAACATAGGGACCTTAAACTAACCTTGCCCAGTTAAGTCTTCATGTTCTAAGTGGAAGTACCTAGAGAGTCCATCTGCATTGGCATGGTTACTCCCAGGTCTATGTTCCACTGTGAAGTCCATCCCCTGTAGGGAAATGGACCACCTAAGCAGTTTGGGGTTTTCACCCTTCATTTGTTTTAGCCATAAGAGGGGCTTATGGTCTGTTTGAACAAGGAAGTGAGTACCAAACAAGTATGGCCTCAACTTCTTCAGAGCCCAGACCACAGCAAAGGCCTCCCTCTCAATGGCTGACCAACGTTTCTCTCTAGGGGTCAGCCTTCTGCTAATGAAAGCTACTGGCTGATCCTGACCTTCATCATTCAATTGTGACAGTACAGTCCCTACCCCCAATTCAGATGCATCAGTTTGAACAATGAACTTCTTGGAGTAATCAGGACTCTGTAGAATGGGAGCAGTGCACATGGCCTGCTTCAGGTCATCAAATGCCTTTTGACAGCTAACTGTCCACTGAACCTTTTTGGGCATTTTCTTGGAAGTTAAGTCATTCAGGGGTGTCACTATTGATCCATACCCCTTGACAAATCTCCTATAGTACCCAGTCAGGCCCAAGAAGGCTCTCACCTGAGTCTGGGTAGTTGGAGCAGTCCAGTCCATGATGGTCTGGATCTTGCTCTGCAAGGGTTGAACCTGGCCTCCACCCACAAGGTAGCCCAGGTACACAACCTGACTCTGCCCTATCTGGCACTTGGTGGCCTTGATAGTCAGGCCTGCTTTCTGCAGGGCCTGTAAAACATTTCTGAGGTGGACCAGGTGATCCTCCCAGGTGGAGCTAAAGATAGCAATATCATCTAGATATGCTGCACTATAGGCTTCCAGACCTGTAAGGACTGTATTCACCATCCTCTGAAAAGTGGCAGGTGCATTCTTCAGACCAAAGGGCATCACCACAAATTGATAATGCCCACTAGGGGTTGAGAATGCTGTCTTTGGCTTTGCATCATCAGCTAGTCTGATCTGCCAGTAGCCAGCTGTCAGGTCAAATGTGCTTAGATACTTGGCTGAGGCCAAAGTGTCTATTAGCTCATCTGCCCTTGGTATTGGATGGGCATCAGTCCTAGTGACTGCATTGAGACCCCTGTAGTCCACACAAAACCTCATCTCTCTTTTCCCACCATTGGTGTGAGGTTTTGGCACAAGGACCACTGGACTAGCCCAAGGGCTATCTGAGGGTTCAATAACTCCCAAATCCAACATCTTCTGGACTTCTGTCCTGATACAGTCCCTGACATGGTCAGGTTGCCTATAAATCTTATTTTTAATAGGCAGACTGTCCCCAGTGTCCACTTCATGAGTGCACCAGGTAGTCTGACTGGGTGTCAGTGAGAATATGTGTCTGAACTGATTGAGCACCTGTCTGCAATCAGTCTGCTGCTGGGTAGTGAGGCTGCCTGCCAAGGCTACACCATCCACTGACCCATCACCAGGGTTCTGTGAGAGCAGGTCAGGGAGTGGGTCACTCTCTTCCTCCTGTCCCTCATCAGTAGCCATGAGCAAGCCCATGTCTGCCCTGTCCACATATGGTTTTAACCTGTTGACATGGAGAACCCTGTGGGGACTCCTGGGTGTTCCTAGGTCTACTAAGTAGGTAACCTCACCCTTCTGTTCAACAATGGTGTGGGGTCCACTCCATTTGTCTTGGAGAGCTGCTGGGGCCACTGGCTCCAACACCCACACCTTCTGTCCTGGCTGATAAACAGTCAGTACAGCCTTTTGGTCATGCCAGGCCTTTTGAAGTTCCTGGCTAGCCTCAAGGTTTTTAGTTGCCTTTTTCATATACTCAGCCATCCGGGAGCGGAGACCAAGTACGTAGTCCACTATGTCTTGCTTTGGGGGCTTGAGAGGTAACTCCCATCCTTCCTTCACCAAGCACAGTGGACCCCTGACAGGGTGACCAAACAAAAGTTCAAAAGGGCTGTAGCCAACCCCTTTTGAGGCACCTCCCTGTACGCAAATAAAAGGCAGGGCAAGAGTATGTCCCATCTTCGCCTAAGCTTTTCTGGGAGCCCTTTAATCATGCCCTTCAAGGTTTTGTTGAATCTCTCAACTAAACCATTGCATTGTGGGTGATAGGGTGTGGTGAACTTGTAAGTCACTCCACACTCCTTCCACATTGCTTTTAAGTACCCAGACATAAAGTTTGCCCCCCTGTCTGATACACCTCCTTAGGGAAGCCCACTCTTGAGAAAATTCCCAGGAGGGCCCTTGCCACCACAGGTGCTGTAGTGGTCCTAAGGGGAATAGCCTCTGGGTACCTGGTGGCATGATCCACTACCACCAGGATAAACCGGTGCCCAGATGCTGTTTGGGGATCCATGGGACCAACAATGTCAATCCCCACCCTTTCAAAGGGAACCCCCACCACAGGTAGTGGTATCAGGGGGCCTTTGTAGTGCCACCTGCCTTGCCACTGGCCTGGCAGGTTACACAGGAGCGACAAAACTCCTTGGTGTCTTCAGACATGTGGGGCCAGTGAAAGTGAGGGACAATTCTGTCCCAAGTCTTATTCTGGCCCAGGTGACCTGCTAAGGGAATATCATGGGCTAGGGTCAATAGGAAGCCCCTGAACTTCAGAGGTATAACCAACCTCCTGGTAGCACCAGGCTTGGGGTCTCTACACTCTGAGTACAAGAGTCCATCATCCCAATACACAGTATGGGGACCACTAGCTTTTCCAGCAGCCTCAGCAGCAGCTTGCTGTCTGAGGGGTTCAAGAGAGGGGCAGCTCTGCTGCTCCTGGCTCAGATCTGCCCTGGAAGGTCCCCCTGTCCCCAAGAACTCAACCTGGTCAGGTTCAAGCTCCTCTGGGACAGTTCCTTCCTCAGGACTGAGATCATCCCCCTCAGGGGACTGATCTTACTTCTGAGCCAAGGGGCAAGGCACTGCCTTTACCCTACTACTCCTCTTCTTGGAAGGCACTTGGTCCATTATTCCAGAATCCAAGGCCTGTTCAGTGCTAGACATTTTGGCTTGTGACCTGGTCACAGCAAACACATCTGCAGGGATCCCCAGCATTTCTGCATGGGTCCTGAGCTCCACTTCTGCCCAAGCTGAAGTTTCTAAGTCATTGTCAATCAAGCATTCAACGGGTAGGTCTGCACTTACCACAACCTTCTTAAGGCCAGTTACCCCTCCCCAGGAGAAGTTAACAACTGCCAGAGTATGGTCTGTTCTGACGTTGCTAGCATTGGTCACTTAGTACATTTCACCAAGTATTATCTGCCCAGGATTCACAAGGTCTTGTGTCACCATGGTGACACTTGCCCCTGTGTCCCTAAATGCCAAAGCCTCTCTTCCATTGATTAAAGGCTGTTGTCTGTACTTGCCCAGATTACTGGGACTCACAGAGGAGGTCATATCCATGCCTCCATCACAGACTAGGACAGCCTGAGTGAGTTCTCTGACTAGGTCAGAGCTCATCTCTTTACCCAGGGTCAACCCTACTAAACCCTTGGCTTGTGTAGTCCCACCACCAACTGTAGCTGCACTAGGGGGAGCAGGTGCCTTAGGGGCATTGGTGGGGGCTGGAGTTGAGTCTTTGGACTTGGTGCAATCACTGGTCCAGTGGGTCTTTTGCTTACAGACCTTGCACCATGGTTTTCTTTGGCCTTTCCCTTTGGTAGACTGTGAATCCCCACCTGAAGAAGATTTTTGGGGGCCTTGTGAAGACTTTTGATCTTTACCCTTCTCCCCACCCTTATCAGAGGTTTTCGAATCTTGCTTCTTAGGGTCACCACCTTGGTTCTGTACCTTCTGCTTCACCCTGGTTCTGACCCATTTGTCTGCCTTCTTTCCCAATTCTTGGGGAGAGGTCAGATCAGAGTCTACCAGGTGCTGATGCAACAGCTGATTTTGACAGTTATTAAGAATCTGCTCCCTCATTATCAGATTGTACAATCCTGTGAAGTCACATACCTTACTGCCCAATAACCAACCTTCCAGAGCTTTGGCAGAACAATCAACAAAGTCCACCCAGTCTTGAGTCTGTGCTTTTTGGGTATCCCTGAACTTTAACCTGTATTGTTCAGTGGTTAGGCCAAACCCATCAATTAGAGCACTCTTCAAGACTTTGTAATTATCAGCATCCTCCTCTCTAACAGTGAGGAGCTTGTCTCTACCTTTGTCTGCAAAGGAGAGCCACAAGATTGCTGCCCACTGCTCCTGAGGGACCCTCTGTACTTTACAGGCCCTCTCTAGAGCAGTTATCCATTTGTGGATATCATCCCCACTCTGGTAGGGAGGGACAATCTTGCTCAGGTTTCTATGGTCATAAGACCTTTCCCTATCTTTGGGGAAACTGCTGCCACCATGGGACTCTAGTCCCAACTTTTGTCTCTCTCTATAGAGATCTAGGGACTCCCTGTCTATAGCCAATTGCTGTTTCCTGAGTTCAAGTTGAGCTTGCTCATATTGAATCAGTCTCTTTCTCATCTCATGAGAGGATTCCCTCCTATGAGAGGAGACAGAGGTCCCTATTGAGGTGTCAGAGTGGTTAGACTCCTGAGAAGGAGACCTAGACCTTCTGGGCACACTCAGAACTCTTCCTGGGGGGACAAAGGGGAGGTCAGTCTGATCCGCTCCCTCCTCCTCCTCCTCCACAGGAGGAATTGGGTTTTCCAGGACAAGGTCATTTTCACCTTCCTGGCCAGTTTCAGAGGGGGGGGCCTGGGTTTGTTCACCCCTGGCCCCTTCCTCATCTTCTGCCCCACCCTCTTTGCCTACCCCTTCAGACCCTAGGGGCCTGCTGAGATCATCAGCTAGTAACACCTCCCTGAGGTGTTGGGTGCTGGCACTTTTGCCTGTCTTCAACTTCCTAGTAGTGCATAAGGCTCTCAATTCCAAGAATGGGAGTTTATCATACTTGGAGGGAAGAAGCCCACTGGCTTCTGGCAAGGACTCACTGGGTCCTGGCTTTGAAGACATCACTAGTGAGGTGTGGTGTATGCACTACCTACTCTAGTGTGGCCTACTAAACTCTCTTGAGTTGTAGAAAGGGTGTGCTGTCCCTTAACACACAACTCTAAGTTCAGTAGAACTTACTGTATTACTAAGCTTGATTTATATGTACCTTAGGTACCCTTAGTGGTTTTCAGTTGATCAATTCAATTGAGATTATCTGGTAAAACAATAGCAAGCTGGAATCCCACACGCTGCACACCAATGTGAGAAGTTGGCCTGGCATATGCTGTCCACTAATTATAGTGGGCACCTTGCACCAGTCCAAACAACCCCTTATTGGAGATAGGTTAAAGACAACCTTTATTGAAAGCTATCCTAGTGGTAGCTATGGAGAGCAGCCTTCAGGCTAAGTCTTGAAGGAATGTAAAGCAGCTTGTTTTACCAGTCTATAATCTCTTGAGTGACCAAATGAAAGAGGACCACACCAGGTATATATTCAAAATATATGTATTTATTACTAAACACACCCCTCTAGTCTCTTTATGAGGCTAGAGTTCGAAGTACATACGTTACGAGTTAGTTATCTACAGTAATAGCACAAATACACGTTTGAGCCCCAGGGCGTACCAAACCATATACCAATAAAGTGGTATAAGAACCACGACTGAGCTAGACACAAGGCCTAGAGCCTGTAGAAGTGCTTGGACTACAAGAAACCACCCAAGGCAGTGACACAGGGGACCCACGGGGGACGCGTGCAGTGTATGAACACAACCGCGAACCACCGTTAACTTCTATGGGGAAAGTCGCGATTAGAATTTAAAAGAAAAGGGACACTTAGAGGAGGACTTGGAGCAAACCCTTTGAGAACTAGGCTGTTCTAGTGTCAATACCCACGGGAGCACCGGAGTACTCGAGTTACCTCACCCAGGGGAGCCGGGTGCATAGGTGTCTTTCGGGGTCGGGTTTCGTCGTCGCTTTCAATGGTGATCTGCTGCAAAGTGCTGCTGGCGGCCAAGTCGAAAGTGTTCGGGTGGATCCAAAGGTGGATCGAAGATCTGAAGAACCTGAAAGCAGAGGGGACAGAGTCTGGGTCACTAGCCAGTGACCAGGAAGGCGATGAGCAGATGCCCACCGATGTCGAGTGCTTCAGGTAGGTTGATGGTCATCTTGACTCTTCAGCCACGAGGTCCAGGAGGCGTCGACGACAACCAGGAGCTGGATTCGAGTTGTCCCACAACGTTTGTCGATTGCAGGGGTGTCGGCGACCGGATTGGACCCAACAAGCCTTGGCAACGGCAAGTCTTGTGGAAATCGAAGAAGGACGATGTTGCAGACCAGCAAGGTCTGGGGGACTCACCCAGCAAGGATAAGTCAGGGCACACCTGGAGCAACCAGGGAGCCCAAGCAGAAAAAGATTGGCCTTCGGGAGGGCCTACTAGCCAACGGACTAGCAACCGCAAAGGAGCCTCGAGACGGTGCACGTGGAGTTGGCTCACAGGACACTCGTGGAGTGGAGGCCAGGGATCTTCAGTGCAGTTGGTGCTGGAGGCTGGGGATACTCAGAGCCCAAAGCACGACTTCATGGGAGACCCAGAAGAGTATGCACTTGCAAATGCGTTCGGTGTCCAGGGGTCACGGTTCCACGTTATCCACGACAGCTACGGGCCTCAGCTTTGCTGGGGACTCAGGGCAGCCTCGGCAAAGTCTGGAAATCCACCTCTGGTGATGCAAAGACTTCGGCGTCCGACGGGAGCTTCAGCGATGCAGACCGGACAATTGCTTATTTGGTGCCTGCCAAGCAGGGGAGTCACTCCTTGACCCCAAGGGAGATTCTTCAGTCCTCTAATCTTAAAGTAGAGCGTCGAAGGTCCAGGATTCTGTATCAGAGTTTCATCCAGGTAAATCTAAAGTCCTAAGGACTGGGTTCCCCTACTTATACTAAGGTAGGGGGTTGGACATACTCTGTGACCCCACCTATGGGAGGGTCAGGGCAGAGGGGTGGTTACACCCCTTTCCCTTTGTCCAGTTTCACGCCAGAGCAGGGGCTGGAAGCCCCTGAGCCGGTTTGAACTGGGGTATGCACAGGGACACCAAGTGTGCCCCCAGTGCAGGACTTCAAAGCACCAGAGAGTGCTCCCGCCCAGGCCCAATACACACTATCCTGTCTTTGGAGGTGGTCACACCTCCCTGGGACAGGAAACCTATTGTCCAGGCCTCCCCTGACGGAGTTTCGGTCAGCAGCAGGAGGCCAGACTCGTGTCTGTGGCAGCGGCATCCATTTTGTGATGCCAGGGCTCTGGAAAGTCAGTACCGGGCATACCGGTGTGTACATGTCTTTCCCTCTAGAAGGGTGGAATGCTACCCCCGCCGCCAGAACTGGCGGGGGGTAGTATTCCAAGATGTTTGACACCAAACACAACATGTTTCCGTGCAGCCCTCCCAAAGTTAGCATTTAACGTGAGGTTATAATGCGCTTAAGAGTATATGGTCAGGCTGCACTACAAACAGCATCAGAGAAGGGTCTCCGAACACTGCAGAGGGGCCCGGCTCATGCAGGGGCACCCTCTCACATAGGAACCACGCACTCTGCCTTCAGGATTGATAAGGCCTGCCATAGGAGTGACTTATAGGTTTATATGTGTGTATGTATATAGTGATATAGGTAGCCTATATCACAGTAAGGGGTGCATGCACCACCTTACCCAGGCTGCAGTAGCAGACCTGTGGTGTCAGTTTGGATGGCCTTACAGGGGTGGCACAATACATGCTGCAGCCCCTGGTAGGCCTCTGAGGTACCTATGCCCTGGGTACATAGTATACCATATACTAGGGACTTATAAGGGCACTCCAGATTCCAATCAGAGATGTGCCTAAGGCACATGGAAACCATTTTAGAGAGGAAGCAGCTAGGCTGGGGTTCTGATTAGCAGGGCCCCAGCCAGACTAAGGTCGAAAAACAGTGAAGCATCACTAAAAAGTGGGGGTACCCATGTGAAGCAGATCCTACTCTCCTACACACCTTAGCCTCAGTCCAGTCCTCATCGGTCAGGGTGCCTAGGCCTCAATTCCCTGCAGCTCGTAGCAATGAAAAAGTGTCCGTGTGTTATGTAGCAGGAGCGGTAGGCCTGGGAAACCTTATGATCACGTAGTTCCCTTAGGATCAGCTTGGCCTCTAAGGGGTTGAACTCAGGGAGATCATCCAGCTCTGTAATGTTTTAAGTGTCCTGCCATCCATCAAGTCTCCTAAGGGGGAGATGCTAATAATGTCCCATTTATGAAAACCTTTTAGAGCTGCTACTTGCGGAAGTATAGTTCCATCAAACAGTGGTGTCTGACATGTGAGTCTTTTGTCCCACCCTTCGGATTTTAAGGCAGCCCTCCACATCTGAAGAACTACCATCGTAGCTAGGGAGAGTGCTGGTGGGAGTTTCCCTCCATATAGTCAGTGCTGTATAGATTGCCTTGGAGGGCACTTTCTCAGAGGCAGACGCTTGGTCGCACTGACTATCGTACCAAGACTCATTAATGACTACCAGTTCAGAGGCCCTGTAGTATGTTTCAATATCAGATGCTGGTATGCCCCATCATACGTGGACTTAAAGCTTTTGGCAAGGGCTATGAGGGGTACACCCGAATTCCATTGCAAGTTCCTGAGCATTGAGTGGGCTTTTTGAAAGAAGAACTTAGGCAGTGTTTGTTTTGTGTGTTTGCTTTGTTCGCCCTAAGTTGGCAGGGTATGCCCAGACATGGTACCCTTGCTCACTTTGCCACTGGATTCAAGCTAGCCCGGCTGATGAGCTGTGTTACCCTGAAACCGGTCCCAGGATGCTTGTTGTCGGTCTAGAGAAGACCTGGCTTGGCAGTTCGGGCTGGACTATTCCCATGAGGAACAGGGTCAAGACTGATTTGCATATGGCTGGGTCTGAACTGGGGTGGCGAAGTGATCTAAAGAACGATAATGGATTCAACCCAGATCTGTGACTGGGGTGAGTGTCTGAAAAGTTTCAGTGCTCCGTCCATCATCTCCTTGTGTCAGCAAAAATTACTCGCACAATTTTGTTTTGGAAAATTTTGTGAAGATTCGCCAACCGGCGCCAAAGATATTGGCAAGTCAAAAAATGATTTTCCTATGGAACCATGGTCCTAAGAATAATTACCTACTGCGACCGCCTATGCAATAAAAGAATTCTATTGCGTGTTACACAAACCCAGCATATGTATGGAAAAACACCCAGCACGTTTCAACTTGCTAACAGGTGAACAACTGGGTTACTTTGAATGTTTTAAGCTGGAAAAAGAGTGCAACAACATCAAAGATGGACATCAAGGTCCAAAAGATTTCTTCATGATATGGCAGCCATATTGAACATGTTGTATACACATACATTTTAGGGGCCGATTACGGGTTTGACAGTGCGTTGGCGGGACCGCTTTGCCGCCGCACCGCCAAACCCGCATGAGAACCCCCGCCAAATAATGACTTTTTTGTCATTGGTGGGCCATTCCTTAGGTGTTCCTACGGCGGTGCCCATGAAATAGGCACCGCAATGGGAACATAAAAAAATGTTCCAGCACGACATGGACTGAAAATTCCATGTTGTGCTGGAACTTCTGTGCACGCACATGGGGGGCCCATTTTATGCCCCCCTGTGTGCATCCACAGGGCTTCGGCCTCAAGTAGGCCCTGTAGGGCCCCCTTTGTTTCCTCTCCGCCAGGGTTTTCATAGAGGTGAAACTACCTTGAAAACCTTTACGGAGAAGAAATTCGTAATATGCTTTGCGGGACTATGGCGGTCCTTCCAAGCATATGGATACCCCTGGACCGCTGCGCCACTGCCAGTGAATGGTGGTTCCCTGGTAGAGTTGGTGGTCCCAGGGCAGCATGACCACTAGGGTTGTAATGTGGCGGTTGCAAGACCACTTCCCCACCACAAGTCTGGCCGTCCTCGGACGGCCAGACTCGTAATCAGGTTCTTAGAGTCTAATTATGTTTATGCCTAGAATAAAACACCATTACACTGAAAATAACCCTTTTAAAATATTGCTAATCAATCATAGTTAATCCAAATTATCAGACGACGCCTGTCTGCGGTACTTCTAATTTACAATTTCAGTCTCAATTATTGTAGCAACAGTGAATACGATTTCTTGTCATTCCTGCATGATGGACAATCATGCCCAAGTGGGCTGTCTTTTTGATTGTAAGTTAAACACAGACAGTGGATGGCATTTCATAATTTCAAGCATTTAAAGCATAGTCAATCTGCAAGAACATACTAATGTTTCTGTAACCCTGATGATGGTTACGTAAACTGCTCAATAGGTCTGTGGTACATCCAATTTTACAATAACATTCCCGATTCTTTCAACAACAGTAAATGCATTTCCTCATTGCTCCTACATGATGGACAATAATGCAATAGTGGGCTGATCTTTTTATCATAACTTAAACATAGATAATGGGTGGTATTTCATCATTTTAAGCATTTGAAGCAGAATCAATCTCCTAAAACATATTAATGTTACTGTCTCCCCTGAAGACAGCTACGTAGCTCGCTCAATTGGGTGATTGCTACATTTGTCATGTCCTGTTTCTTGTCTGAGAATAACTTTTCTTTGGGAGCAGGTGGGAATGTCATGATTGATGACTGAGGAATTGAGAAAGTTGCCATTTTCCTCTCTTAACCTGCAGCCTGTATCCTAGTTTGGTAAGTGGATACCGATAAAGTTTGTCCATCTTTCCACCACTATCTCTGGATTTGTGCCATATCTTACTACTTGCATATTAGCTTTGTTATAGGTTCTGTCCCCCTTAAAATTCATTGATGGATTAAGTGAGCATAACAGTGTGCTCAATTGCTTTTTTCTTGAACCTACATGGTAGTTTCTTTACTATTTTTTAGGATTCTT
The DNA here is from genome assembly GCA_963921515.1 of Calotriton arnoldi. Lineage (NCBI taxonomy): Eukaryota > Metazoa > Chordata > Amphibia > Caudata > Salamandridae > Calotriton > Calotriton arnoldi. The sequence continues at coordinate 821,915 of CAWUFW010004592.1, read as the reverse complement.
TCAAGAATATCCAATCTCTCTATTGGGCTTGATAAGAGCCCCTTCTTTTGACACTATGCAGCTTTTTGGCTCTCAATGCAACATTATTGCCTTGTTTTATAAACAAGTTCCATAAATGTATCATGTAGGGTCACTTGTCTAAATACCAAGGAGTTGCCTGATCCATATTGTTTGAGGTGGTTTCAACGTGTTTGACGTGCTTCTCACCCACCTTTGGCATACTTCTGTACATTAGACACTTACTTGTTTTTATGTTGTGATTATATTTTCTACTTGCATACATTTTCATTTATTAAGTTATTACACTTTAAAGTAGCAGTATTTTTTTCTGGAGGATGTTCTCACAGACTGATGACACAGGAGACCGAAATGTCAACAACCAATCCAAATTTGGCTAACTATTTTAACATAGGGTGTTGGCAGAATGGCCATCCTGACTTGATGAGAGGGGTGGAGCTGTGATCTGTCACAATTGCACTTGAAAGACACTGCCTCAGCTCACACACACTAGCCTGTTGTGACTGCAGATAGACTCGGACCAGGACAGGGAGGCAGGAACTTCCAGGGACTTATGTGGAAGGAAACTCCATAAGCTGCTCTCATTTCAAAGCTACCCCCAGGTATAAAAGTAGGACCCTCAGACCTACTCTTCAGTGCACTCCTGGACCGCTGGATACTTCACAAGAAGTGCTGCCTTAATACTTGATGCCTGTCCTCCTGTCTGTGAAGGAGGCATGGATGTGCACCTTCATCTTAGGCTGAGGCTGAATTCAAGGGTCATCTGACTGACTTCCTGTTCTGAGTTGCAGGAACACTACAACCTCCAGAGGACCCTCTGCAACTGCCCTACTGACCTGCTGCACTGGACCTGCAATTGGACCTACCTGAGCCCTGCAGGTCTCTGCTAGAGTGAGATCCTGATCCCCAGAGGTGCCTCTCAAGTTCTGAATTCTTGGTGTGTCATCAGTTAAACTCCTCCTGGAATAAAAGGAGAAACCCTTAAGTTTTGGGCTCTGGCGACCACAAATTGACCAATTCACACCAAGATCTTGCTGCCCGCTCCAACTGCCAACACGAATCTCCAGAGAACCTGACTCTTTGAGCTACTGCAACCACAAGCGCCAATCGGCAATGAAAGATCTGCAATTCGCGCTACAGCCTCAACAGCCCGCAGTGACCACCAACGTGAAGATCCAGCAACGGCCGTTCACGATGCCCAACAGAATCATCTTGCTGAAGCTATGACCATCTGTGACGCCCAGCCTGCTCTTTGTGCTACAGTGAGGACCATCCATGATGCTCTCCCTGTTCTCCGCAGCCTCCTCCACCACAAACTGGACTCTTCGTGAGACTAACCTGGTCGCTGTATCCAGCCTGCGCTCCATCACGGTCAGCCTTAACTTTCTCACATGACCAGAGTGGTACTTCGTGCTTTTGGGCGCTATGCTTAGCTTAAATCTTTGAAATTACATATCTCTAGTTCTACTGACTGGATTTTTATCATTTTGTGCCAAATGTATTATATTTTACTCTGTTTTCCGAATTGGTGTGGGCTTTTTCTTGTGTTGTGTTTTCACTTTATTACTGTTTGTGTGCTGCATAAATACTTTACACATTGCCTCTAAGTCAAACCTGCCTTTTATGTCAAACTATCAGAGGGTTAAGCACAGGTTAATTTAGTGACTTTCTGTGGTTCACCCTGACAAGGATTGTGGCTGTTGCTTGAGTAGGGTTTCAACCCCCTAAACCAAAAACCTAATTTCTTACAAGGCCTCTATGCATTGATGGACTATGTAATACTATTTGGTCTATGTTAGTGTGTGCTGTTGCTTTGACCCTCTTTGTTGAATTATTACCACCATTGGACATTTAGTATTGAGAAAATTCAAATTGGCTGTTTGAACAAACCTTCCTTCTTTGTCATCACTTGACACAGAGTATCCCTACATTTATGTATGTATTGATATTCATGTATAGTTCTGCTCTTTTATACATGTAAATAATTTTCTTTTGGGTTGGATTTAGACAATACTAATCCCCAAACATTTAATATGTTCTCTCAGAAATATTACCTTCAGAAGTTCCTTTTTATAATTATCTGTTGACTGCAGCACATATTATGTCATCCACTAGTATGGCAAGGAAAAACTGTTCCAAGCCTATTTATCAGTCAGTATACTGACTGTTACAGCTATATAATCTGCAAATGAACTTGTCAAAATAAGTATTTTTGACAGAAAAAAAATCATATTTTAAATAATAAGCAGGCCTTGTAGCCTTCCATGTAGTGTGCCTAGAACTTAAATGTACAACAAATAAGAATTTCATGTTGTCATGTTCCTAAAGTGACTAGCCCCCAAAAACTATTTTCACACTAAATAGTTCTAGCTGATTTTGCAAGAAGAATGAATATGCAACTAAAATCCTATGTTTGGCAACATTGATTGAGGATAAGCTTCAGAATTGATTCAACCATTGTTTGTAATATTTATTAAAAATTCAAGTCAATGGTGATCTGGATTTTTGATAGATATAAAGGAAAGTTAACCTTTCAAAATGTAGACTTTGCCTGCCTGAAGATCCACTGGGCTAATCAGCATTTGCCTGAAAGCAGCGGCCAACTGTCAGTGTGTTTCCCTTAATGAGGTGTAAAAACTGCTCCTGGAGCAGAGACACAAAATTAGGCCTTTTGGTAGAAAGTTCTAAATGTGAGGTATGTGGCTCATCTCAGCTCAGGAAGCAAAGTTGGAGGGACCAAGGAAAGGACTGGCCATTCATAATAATGAGTAAAGCAGGGCCTGGAGTGGAGAGGCCATTTGATCCCAGAGCAGTGTCACCATCGTGGCACCATGCCAGTGGGAGGGGGGCTGGTCCCAGAACCAGTTTGCTGGAGTTGAGAAGAAGGGGACCGCTCATTTCTCTAGACACACTTTTAGCTGAGCTACAAGCCTCGTCCAGGGACAGAAGGGTTCTGCCATGTTGGATTTTTCTAGGAATAGTACATTGCAGGAAGGTTTTCATTCAGGCAAATAGGATGTGCTGCAAATGAGTGAAGGGATGCCCCTAGCAACTTTGTGGCCATTGTTAATGGAGAATCCAAGAGTTACCTCCACCCATTGGGTACTGAATACAACAAAGAGTACCTTCACCTTCAGCTCATAATGACGCTTTTTGGACCTGTGGAAAGACAGAAAAAGATTGGACCTGCTATCTGTAAACTGTGTGGAGACCTAAAGGGCTCAACCTGCTCCTACTTATACCCAGGACAAAGATATGGACTGCAAGGGTGAGCAGGCTGAGCTAATGTGTGGCTACAGCTACACAGCAAGGTGCAAGAGTTCTTTTTTCTGACCTGAACAGTTGACCAGTAAGAATTTTACCTGGACTGGACTGTGCCGCTGGCCACTGTTGTAGTGAGTTCTGGCTCCTAATTGCTGCCCTGAAGTTCTGGGAGCCATATAGATGACCAAGAGGAGCTGCTCCAAAAAGTCACACAAATTGAGACATATTAAATTGTTGGACTTTCTAGACATTTAGGGCTTCAGTGAGACCGCACAGAGAAGACATCTAATTACGAGAGCACACTGCGTTGAAAAATAACCCAGTATTTGTAAAGCGTGAACTAATCACCCCTAAGGGTCTCAAGCCACTGGGGGCCATCGGGAAGATTAAGCAAGCTATTGCCCAGAGTCACATTGTGCTGGGCTGAGCTGCTGCTGAGTCAGCCGCCCTGGCCGCTGCGCCACACCTCTCCCTCTACCAAAGACTTCAGGTTTGCACTGCTCGAAGTCCAAAGGTAGAAATCTTGTCCCGGCGAAAGCACAAAAAGCGTCCGACCAATAACTCTGCAGAAAGACGAGCCATGAAGACTTAGGGCCCGATTATGCGTTTTGACAGTGCAGGGGTGGCCGGTACCCCACCGTCATGCCCCTGCACTGCCAAGACTCGCTGCCACACGCCCACCAGTTTACAAGTTATTTGTGGTATGGCGGGTGGGCAGGCGGCGTGGCGTTCCCAGGTCGGTGCCTCTTTCAAAGGCTGTAGTGCCTTTGAAAAAAGCACCGAAATGGGAACGCCTCACAAAGTTCCTGCATGGCATGAACTGAAATGTCCATGCTCTGCCGGAACTCTTGTGCATGCACATAGGGGGCACATGTTATGCAGGAAGAGGCACGGGGGCCCTCTATGGTTGGTATGGAGTAGAAACCTTCATGTCACCGCCAGCAGAGAGAAAACTCGTAATATGCTGGGCGGGACTATGGCGGTCTCGCCAAGCATATTGCGGCCTCTGACCACCTCGCCACCTCCAGGGAAAGGCGGTTCCCTGGCAGCGGTTACACAGCAGTCTGACCGACCAACTCGTAATGGTCCGCTGCACCACCACGGGTCTTGCTGTCCTCGGACCAACAGACTCGTAATTTGGCCCTAACTGTCTTTTGCCTCCTACAGTGGTGTCAAAGAATCCATTCTGGACTAAGAAGCCAACAAACAACAATTTTTTTTGTATCTTTGGCAAAGCCACAGGATGGCAAATGGATTTGGAAACCATAGGACGAGGAGAGCTTTACTGTCATTGTTGAACAATGTCTTGGTTTATTGATGTTTTATTTTTTTATAATGAATCAGGATTGTTATTTAGCCATGAGAGGGATATAACAGTGTTGACATTTTTTAATATTTTTTTGCCTGCCCTCCCTCATAAGCGGGATCAGCACTTTGCGGCATAACTTCGTTTCCAACATTTCTCAATTGATTATCAATTGCTCCTGATCACATTTGGAAGAATTTGCAACAAGTTAAAATTGAATGTGATGTCCGGTTTTTTAAAGTAAACACTGTCCTATGTCGGAAGAGAAACAACCTGCATTCAAAAGTTCAATTAGTTTTTAACACTTTTGTTGCTGCTATATATTTTTTTTTACTTTATTGTTTCCATTTTGGAAACTTGTGCGCTTTCAGTAGCGCTGAGAGGGTGTCTTTATATTTATGTGCTCTTGACACCATTTTTAGGTTAACATAAACCCAGCACATTACCTGTGTTTGGAAAAGAAGGCTATTCAAAAAAGTACTACAATTGTAAGGTGGCTATGACATTGCCTATTTTGTTTGTTGCAAACAGTGTTCTGTGGGTAAAGGGTAATTGTAAAATTCATCAGTCCACAAACATGGGGTAGACCATGCAAGAAGCGGCAATTGCTCACAGCAACACCACAGCAGTCCTGACCCTATGAAACTCGTCACCAGCATACAACATACTAAATAATGAAATACCTCTGAATAGACAGGAGATGTGTTTGACAGGTAAAGGGCAAACTTAGACTTAATCTACCCTGGATTCAGTTATCAGAAATAGCAAGTCAAGGTCAGAAGGATTATGGGCTCATTAATATGAAACTATGTGTAGCATCCCAGAATCTTGCAACATTATCAAGCCCTTTCACTGCAAACCCATGATCCCTGGCAGTAGCGATATCTTGTCGCCATTCCAAATGTATACAGATGATACATTGATGTAAATTACATTTTAGAAAAGGTAAGCAACATATGAAATTATTATTGAATGCTGACATTCTGAGAGTTGCAGCTAGGAAACAAGACCTATAGTTGCCCACAACAGAAACTACATCGCCTGAGGGTCCCATTCCACAGCCCAATCTTGCTTTCTTTTTTGAACCACCTACATACACACATTTGCTACCCCAAAAATGAAATCCAGAAGCTGCAGAGTGTGAAATAACAGACTATCATTGTGGCCAGATAAATAACCCATGAGAGCTTAGGCTTAAATGAGCATACCATTAAGTCCCTAGGTTATTTACTTTTTTTGTGAAAGAAAGAGTTTGAATAAAAATGGTAACACAATATCATGGCTGAAGGGGCTGTAAAGCTTGAGGTGCCCTTCCAAAGTGAAGGAAGCACACCAACTATGAGGGGTGCATCGAGAGGCATATAGAGGTGAGATGCATGCTTGGAGTAGGATAATGGTTTGAACTTGACGTAACATCATAACAGCAATACAAGTCCATTCAGGTTTTCCAGCGATAGTTCCAAATTAGCCAGTGTGAGTCTTATTCTCCCCTACCCTGAGTGCTGTTGAGGCCTGAACTGAGGCTCTTATGAGCAAACCCACCTGGGAAACTGAAGTAATGCATTTACATGTTTGCCATTGTGCTAGCCTATCTCTATGGTTATGGAATGTTGATGTTTAAACTGCCAGGAACTGTTGGTCACTCCCTGGAAGCTGTGGAGATGAACGGTCAATAAACACAAGGTTTCTCTTCTTACCTTGCTTGATGTGGTCACTTCAAATTGGCGACGAGTTGGACTACCGTTCTGTGTCTCCACCCACGTGTGTAGCTGTGGTTGGGTGGCTATGAAGTGTCCTGGACTTCATTTACATCCTTTTGGATCTGTCTTCTGTGCTCTTTTCTCTGAATTTGATGAGAGCACCAGCGCTGGTCTGTGACAAGCATTTGTCGATGGGACGTTGTGTCTCGGTGTAATTTTCATCCGTCTTCTTCAGTTGGGCTACCGCTTCATTTGGGCTTCATTAACTACATTCTGCTGTGCCCAAGGAACCACACGCTTCTGTGCCCAAAGAGCATCGACTGTGCCGATGGGACGTCGCGTCTCGGTATAGTTTTACTGTTTCCTGTCTTATATGCGCCTCCGCTCCACATTTCAATGTTTGGCCGGTGAGCGTGTTGTTGCGGTGTGCCTGCGTTCGTTGGGAGCTTCTAGGTGGCGCTGTAAGGGAATCCATTGATCCGCTCTTTTCAGACGCCGTGCCACGTAGGTTGTGTGACGTGTGTCTGTCTGCTACGGTCATGCACACTTTGGAATTCCACACGCTCAGCTGTGAACGCGCTGAGGAACGAAGGTGTGGCGAGTGCGGTGTGACGTGTGCTCTCTGCACGGCCGCGCACGTCTTTTTAGTTCCTGAGGGTGTGCGGTGAACGCGCTTAGGGACAGAGGTGCTAGCAACGTGTACGCTTCATTTTTACCGGTGAGGCACACATTCTTTGTTTTCATCGCATTCGGATATAGGGCAAAGTCATTCCTGTTTACCGGTGAGACACACATTTTTCTTTCTGTTGGCAATCTCTTTTCTTCATTTTGGAATTTTTCGATTGTGTGGCAAGTCGAGACTTTGGGTCTTGGAGTGTTTATTTTTCACAACTTTTATTCTTCATTTCAATCATCTGGATTTCATGGCAAATTGACACTTTGGGTCTGTGTACGTGGGACAATCTTCTGCACTGTGAAATGTTCTCTAAATACCAAAGTGTGCATGACATTGACATTGCTTATTTAAATCAGCATATTTGTTATTTTCTACATTTTCTTATTTCTTTAAAAAAAAGAGGCAGCAGTGAGTTCATCTACCAGGTTGATGTTGGTGTATTTTACCATTGTGTAGTTTTCTTAGTGTGCTGTTATTAATCTTGTGCATACACATTAGTGCCTCATTTTTACCGAACATGCAAAGTGTACAAGCTCCTCCTCCTTTCTTACAGCTTCCAGGAGACCCACCTGTCAGATGGAAGGTATGGTATAGGGCCTTTACAAAGTATTTAGGGGCCATGGGGGAATCAGGTTCAGTGTGGAACGTAAAAAATATATTTTGGAGCACAATCTTGGGCTTGAAGGACAAGCCGTTTTGGAACATTTACCACCTCTCGATGTCGTGGATGGTAAAGAACCTCTCAATGAGTTTGAACAAGCTGTTGCTATGTTTGAAAAGCAATTTGATGTTGAGGGTAATTTAGTAGTGGCTAGGCACAAATTCTTCACTAGAGAGCAAGAAGCAGACGAAAGTATTGTGTCGTATGTGGCTGCACTACGCATTTTGGCGTCGGAGTGTGAATTTGAGCATTTTACCTCGCAGTTGATCAGAGATCAAGTTGTGGTACGTTGCAGGGATAAAAAAGTTCAAGAGAAGCTTCTCACATTGAAAAACCCCTCATTGCAAGAAACTATTTCTATTGTTAAAAGTATAGAATTATCACATAAAGCGTCTAGAGAGTTGAAACCTGAAAAAGCTGCTGTTGGTGCAGTAAAGGAGGGGGAAAGACCATGGGGAAAAACATCTCAGTGAGCAAAAGGGGAATACATTTCAGATCAATAGACCTGAAAAAAAATGGGTCAACAAAGGAATCTTTGTCCAAAATGTGGGTTCCCTTCACATTTTCCGAACTCTCGTTTGTGCCCTGCGAGGAGTGCTTCTTGTCGAAAGTGTGGCAGACAAGGACGCTTTGCCAAAGTGTTAAATTCCAGGGGAAATGTCAATGCGGTCTATGTTGATGAGGATAAGTGTGGCTTGTCAGTGGATGTTGTTAGTTCCATGAATGATTTAATGTTAGTGGTCAAGGATGATTGTGATGAGTGTGTTGATCCTATTGTGGATGTGATTGTCGATGGGAAATCCATTTGGTTGCTAGTAGACTCAGGTGCTCGTATGACTATGATTACCGAAGTTGTTTGATTGCAATTGGACTGATAAGCTACTGGAACCCCCTGAAAGGAATCCTGTTTCGTATGAGGGCAGGAGGATTGAATTGAAAGGATTTTTTGAGACTTAGGGGCCGATTCCGATTCGGGCCGGAAAACGTACCGACAGACTCGGAGCCGGAATTAATTCCGACCGACACGGACCGGTGCAGCCCGACCCGCAAAGTACGATGAAAAGCGTGCAAAATCCGACCGACTCGTACGGAACACAAGCCGAACGACCGAACCGCGCGGAAAACAGCTATACGGTCAGAAAAGCACGCGAATCGAACCGACCGACACGCACCAGGAAGAATCCCGAACGAAACGTACCCGCGAACTCCGACCCGCCAAGTACGATGCAACGCGTGGAAAACCCGACCGAGTCACACGGAGCTCAAGCCATACGACCGACATGCATACAAAACAGCGAGCCGAAGCAACCCAATACACCGCGACCGACGCGTACGCAGCACAGGAAACAGCACAAACACAGCGTGAACGACTCGGAGAAGCTCGCACGAGACAACTGCAGGGTCCGACTCGGTCAGAAGAACGTCTCCTACCTGCACAAAAAGTACAAAGGGAAAAACACAAAAAAAAGGCCAAACAAGCAATTACACACCCAATAAATACGGGGGGGGGGGACAGGGAACAAAGACACACCCACAACTCCACCCATATAAAGGACACAAATCCCTACCATGATCCTTTGCAAATTCAAATGACCTGCCAGCACAGAACACCAACAGACAGCAACCACACACACACTCACAGCTCATCCATCACACAAGCCACACACCATCAGCACCTCAACAAATAGCACCCTCACATACACCCAGCAAAACACACACTCACACACCCTCACTTGCACACCAACACACACATCACTCACCACCACCACCCATCACCATGCCCCCAAGAAGAATCCAAAGTTCCTAGATAGTGAATTGGAAGTCCTGGTAGATGAGATCCTCAGGGTAGAGCCACAGCTGTTTGGTACACTGGTCCAACAGACCCCCATATCGCAGAAAACCAAGATGTGGGCGAGGATCGTTGACAGGGTGAACGCACAATCACCATGTTTGCGCACAAAGGAAGACATCCAGAACAGGTGGTATGATGTGCGCAGGAGGGTCAGGGACCTACTGAAGAAGGATTACATCTTGAGCCAACACACCGGCAGTGGCCCTCCTGCCAAACCACTATACCTCAGGCCCTGAGAGGAGAAGGTGCGGGCCATCCTACCACCAGTGAGCGTCTATGGACTAGAAGACATCCCAGAGCCTGGTGAGTACACAACCATTATACCCAATATCGTGTGACAATACACACACATCACTGTCAAGGGGATAGTCAAACCATGCACCCTTAGCAAATACCCAGCAACAAAAACAGAATCATCCCAAGATGTGTATGTCAGTCAGATAAACACAATACATGCCATCTCATAGTGATATGTAACTGTGTCATGACATGTACAAACCCTACAACAAATAAAGCTAGGCAGTGGCACAAATATAACCAACAAACACTGTCAGATATGTAGCCACCACTACAACACCACCACACAGGCAAACCCACAGAAAGGAAGGAATTCTGTGTATGCTGGTCAAGTCAGTGTAGCCAATAGCATCATGGGAGTCGTAGTCACAGATATTGCCCACCATCACAATACGCCCATCAACACCACTCTGAACCATGCTCACATCACTGGGAGTGGAAAACAACTGACAAGATGGCTGACACTGGCTACTGCTGTGGGGAGCACAAGGCCCTGCTGGGAACTGTGCACCAACCAACAGCAGGACACCACTGTCTGACATCCTGAAAGACAACTTGCACTCCCTGCAATGGAAGCACGTTCCGTGGTGGGATATCTGGCTGGGTGGGAAGGAGGACTGACAGCTATGACCATAGTTACCAGCAGCTCTTCCCACACACACCCCTAAACCAAACTACACACAACTCACCTGGGAAAATGCATTGCCTCACACTAAAAATATTTATCCCACAAAGAAAAACCACCCTGGGTCATGCTGTGGGAAGCACAGTGACACACATGGGACTTGTAGCCAAACAAACGCCAGGACAACACTGTCAGCCATCCATTCAGCACACGCACACTACCCCACAGGGAAGCAGAGTCAGAAGGAAGGAAGTATGGGCAAGCTGGGAAGGGGGGTGGAGGCAATAGCATGATAGGAGTGGTAGTCACGGCTCAACATCCCCCCCCACATGGCCCAGCAAGCTCACACTGAAGCATGCACACCTCACAGAGAGTGGAAAGCCCCATCAAAGATGTCTGACACTGCTGCTCTGTTGTGGGGAGCACAAGGCCATGCTGGGAACTGGCCACCAACCAACAGCAGGACACCACTGTCAGCCATCTTGCCATTGCTGTCACACCCACACACAGTGAAGTACACTCAAAAAGAAGGAAGTATGGGCATGCTGGGAAGGGGGGTGAAGGCAATAGCATGATGGGAGTGGTAGTCACAGCTCAACATCCCCCACCCACATGGCCCAGCAAGCTCACACTGAAGCATGCACACCTCACAGAGAGTGGAAAGCCCCATCAAAGATGTCTGACACTGGTGCTCTGTTGTGGGGAGCACAAGGCCATGCTGGGAACTGGCCACCAACCAACAGCAGGACACCACTGTCAGCCATCTTGCCATTGCTGTCACACCCACACACAGTGAAGTACACTCAAAAGGAAGGAAGTATGGGCATGCTGGGAAGGGGGGTGGAGGCAATAGCATGATGGGAGTGGTAGTCACAGCTCAACATCCCCCCACATGGCCAAGCAAGCTCACACTGAAGCATGCACACCTCACAGAGAGTGGAAAGCCCCATCAAAGATGTCTGACAATGCTGCTCTGTTGTGGGGAGCACAAGGCCATGCTGGGAACTGGCCACCAACCAACAGCAGGACACCACTGTCAGCCATCTTGCCATTGCTGTCACACCCACACACAGTGAAGTACACTCAAAAGGAAGGAAGTATGGGCATGCTGGGAAGGGGGTGGAGGCAATAGCATGATGGGAGTGGTAGTCACAGCTCAACATCCCCCCCACATGGCCCAGCAAGCTCACACTGAAGCATGCACACCTCACAGAGAGTGGAAAGCCCCATCAAAGATGTCTGACACTGGTGCTCTGTTGTGGGAGCACAAGGCCATGCTGGGAACTGGCCACCAACCAACAGCAGGACACCACTGTCAGCCATCTTGCCATTGCTGTCACACCCACACACAGTGAAGTACACTCAAAAGGAAGGAAGTATGGGCATGCTGGGAAGGGGGTGGAGGCAATAGCATGATGGGAGTGGTAGTCACAGCTCAACATCCCCCACCCACATGGCCCAGCAAGCTCACACTGAAGCATGCTCACCTCACAGAGAGTGGAAAGCCCCATCAAAGATGTCTGACACTGCTGCTCTGTTGTGGGGAGCACAAGGCCATGCTGGGAACTGGCCACCAACCAACAGCAGGACACCACTGTCAGCCATCTTGCCATTGCTGTCACACCCACACACAGTGAAGTACACTCAAAAGGAAGGAAGTATGGGCATGCTTGGAAGGGGGTGGAGGCAATAGCATGATGGGAGTGGTAGTCACAGCTCAACATCCCCCCACATGGCCCAGCAAGCTCACACTGAAGCATGCACACCTCACAGAGAGTGGAAAGCCCCATCAAAGATGTCTGACACTGCTGCTCTGTTGTGGGGAGCACAAGGCCATGCTGGGAACTGGCCACCAACCAACAGCAGGACACCACTGTCAGCCATCTTGCCATTGCTGTCACACCCACACACAGTGAAGTACACTCAAAAAGAAGGAAGTATGGGCATGCTGGGAAGGGGGGTGGAGGCAATAGCATGATGGGAGTTGTAGTCACAGATATTGCTCACCCTCACAATTGGCCCATCAACACCACTCTGAACCATGCTCACATCACAGGGAGTGGAAACCAACAGCAGGGCACCACTGACTGACATCCTGAGAGTCAACCTGCACCCACTGCAAGGGTGGCATGCTTCATGGTGGGAGAACTGGGCTGGAGGGAGAAGGATGTCCGGATGTCAACCAAATACCACCAATGCTGGCTATGCACACACCTCAACATTCACATTGAAATGCTTCATGTTGTCAGGACAATGCGCTACACCAATATCAACAGCTGACTGTGACAACTTAGGACAATGCAATGTACAGGCCCGCATCCAGAGGTACAGTCACAACAGTCAGGTGTTTGAACCATTGATGCCTGTAGAAACATCATGAAACCGGTCCTAGGATGCTTGTTTCCAGTCCAGGGAGGACCTGGCTTGGCAGTTCGGGCTGGACTGTTCCCATGAGGCACAGGGTCAAGACTGATTTGCATATGGCTGGGTTCAAACTGGAATGGCATGGTGAGCAAAAAAACGATGGATTTAGGCCCAGATCTCTGTACTGGGGTGAATGTATGACATTGTTCTGCATTCTGTCCATCAACTGTTGTTTTTGTAGAAATATTACATACATTGTGTGTCTCTTCCAAATACAGGTGATGATGGGGACACAGCAGCAGACGCTGAGGAGTCCCTGTCCCACGCTCCGGGGGACACTGAGCTCACTGGTGTGGAACAGCCTCTGCCCACCTCGGATGACGAAGACCTACCTGGCACCTCCACAGTGAGTCATCATGCAGCACCAGCAGGACCACCAGCTGCACCCCCTGCACCCACCCCTCCAACAACTGCCAACACACAGACCACCCCTGCCGACACGGACAGACCAAGGACCACCACCACCAACAGCACACGGACCCCGGCCCAACGTGGAGCTACGGACACCAACACCAGCAACAACCCCCAAGGGGGCCCAGGGTCACCTGTGCGTGCCAACGCAGGTCCTTCACGTGTCGCCAGGGATGGTGGGAGGGGTGGTAGACATAGGTCGCTGCTTGCAGAGGGGTCTGGACTGCATGATGACCCACAACTGGTACGCATAGCTGATGCGTACCAGACTAGCACCGGAGAGTTCAGCCAGGTAGTGGGGATCCTCAGGGACATTCAACAGCAGCAGGCTGCCCATCATGCCCGCTTGGACTTACACATGTCCCGCATGGAGTCCAAGTGGGACACATTGCAAGAACAGACGGCGGTGCTTAGGGACATATTACAATGCCTCCGCCAGATGTACACCAACATGTCAACACCTCCATGTGTGCTCACAACATCTGGTGCTGGAACAACTGCAACTGCCACAGGGAGGGAGGAAAACTCTGGTGGAGAGTCCCCTGCACCGCAGCAGCCTGCACTTGAGGGTCCCCCCCAAAGAAGAGGGGTCGTCCGAGGAAGGACAACTGAGAGGCTGATGGCCATGAACAAACCCCCAGGAAGCCAACACCTGTTCCGGAAAATCACCTTTGTGCGCAAACTCTTCACCCTGTCCAATGCAACACAACTCTCCCACATGACATGGGGAGTTCAAGTTGGACCAATGTATCAGATGACTGTGGACTTTACTCAGGACATTTCTGCTATCAGGACTTCCAAATCATCTAGGAACTTTGGATTACAATCACAATGTACAGCACTCACCATCCTGTGCTCTATACTCACACATGTATGTCAATAAACATACTTGCCTCTGTTGTGATTACAACGTTGTTTCTGAAGTGGAGATGATGATCTGTGAAATGACACTGTGCATGCTAACTGCTACAGCAAGTACAACACCGGCATGTGAGTCATGGCGACGTGACACCTATGAGGGAGACACACCACCAGGGCTACACAACACATACACAGCAGGGCCATCTGACTCATCGCCTACACTGATGTTGCCAGGAAATACGGTGCAATGCACAGACACAACACCTATTCACAGTCTGTGTTAACTAGCCCACTGGTGCAGGAAGCAAATGTCAGTCAGATGTGTGACCACAGACAACGCACATCACAAAGTGAAGCACAGGTTTATTACACATTTGCAACATGTTGTAACCACTACAGATGCAAGGTAATCCCACCTGGCAGTGGGCACACAGTCAACAAGTGTAGAAGAAAGGAAGTCCATGGGTGTGGCGCACATCACCTGTAGGGAAACGACAGCTACCACCCTGGAAGTTGATTCACGGTGTCGGGGGATCACAGTTGACCAAACAACTCTGAAAGTACCCTGTGAAGGACAGAAATGACACACAGTCAAAAGCACTGAAGAACAGGACAGAACTGCAATACTCATGCCCAATACATGTCACAAGATACCCACCCAGGACCAAGTTAGCATGTCAACACTGTTGTGGAGTACAGACTACCTGTAAGGACACATTGCTGCTCGCATCCAGTCAAGTAGCACATGGACACACTCAAACAGCACCAGAGCACCACCAACACATATCATGCACACTCACATCATTGACATAACATCCCTGGATACTCACATTCAGCTGAAGAAGTTGGTGATGAGCTGTGTGCGGACATCACCCTCATCATCATCATCACCACTGGCATCGTGGTCCAGCCCAGGATCCTCCACAGGTGGCGGATGTTGGTCATCGTCATCCAGGATGAGAGGCAACTCCTTCCGCACTGCCAGGTTGTGTAGCATGCAGCAGACAATGACAATCTTGCACACCTTTGCTGGGGCATAAGGGAGGGCCCCTCCTGTCTTATCTAGGCAGCGGAAGCGGCTCTTCAGGAGACCAAATGTCCGCTCAATCACTCTCCTGGTCCGACCATGTGCCTCATTGTAGCGCATCTGGGCTGGTGTCACAGGGTTCCTGAGGGGCGTCAGCAACCACGGCATGTTGGGGTATCCGGAGTCACCTACATACAGACAATTGCACATTAGCTGAGTTGGAAAAGAGGGTGGAACACTACATTGCAGAACACACACAATGCTACAAAGTCAGTACACACCAACAAGCCAGGCACGCTGGTTCCGCATCTGTGACATCATCCTCAGGATGCGACTACTCCTCATCACGTAGGCATCGTGTGTAGAACCAGGGAAATGGGCACAGACGTGTGTGATGCTCATATCTGCAAGACATACCACCAGTGCATTGACCGAATGGTAGTGTTTGCGGTTCCTGTATGCCTGCTCTTGGGCCTGTGGTGGTACCAAAGCCACATGTGTCCCATCAATGGAGCCAATGACATGCGGCATCCTCCCCAAGGCATAGAAGTCACTCTTCACGTCAGTGAGTTGTTGAAGTCTAGGGAAATAGATTTACTGGTTCAGGTACCTCAACATAGCCTCCAAAACGTCGCGGAGCACACGGCTGAACATGGTCTGTGAAATCCCATCAGCAGACGCCACATTGTGTTGAAAGGTTCCGGTGGCAAAGAAGTGTAGGGCTGCCATCACCTTCACCTTGGGGGTCAGCGCTGTAGGGTATGTCCGGCCAGGTTGCAAATGTGGGGCCAACCGCACCGTCAATTCCTCAATCAGTGGCCTGGTGAAGCGGTACCGTCGGATGCAGTCCTCGTTCAACCACCATTGCAAGGTCAGGGAATGGCCGATGGACAGCTGGTGCCCTGCAGTGCATAGGTGAGGAAAGAAAGATTGTCAGTCACCCCACATATGTGGCATAGACCAGACTCAATATCACATGATACATCATTACGAGACACAAGTACATGATGCGTGTGCCGTTCCGTAAGGACATGTATGGCACCTACATGGCTAACATCTAACATCACAGTTCAACATGTGTCCTCAACAAGTCCCAGGTTGTGCTATGGGATATCATTAGGCTGTGTCACAGTACCCATGTACTGCTGTCACGATCCAAACACACACCAGAGTGACATGTGAGGACAGATGTGCCCCAGGCATCACAGCTCATCGACAGGTAGATTCCCAGGGACCCTGTATTGACACATGGACACTGGCATGACATGGTGCATCATTAATACACCACAGCTAAACAACCATGACCCCCACAGGTAGTGGTCCCTGTTGCCTCGGCAGGACAGACATGGACGTCTGTGACACACACACGCACAACATCAAAGTCCATGCACAAACAACGTGGATGTGGAGACTGTCTCCCATTGTGCACATGGAATCAGAGACATTGTAAACACGACATGCACACAGACTGTGGAGGGCCATCACAATTGTGGCAATGGGTCACCCTGGGACGTACATACCATCCCACATGGGACTCAGGGGTATGTGACATGACATACACATACACAACCGTGAAATGTGACCATGCCACATGCCCTGAAATGAACAGTTGCACACCACAGTGTTCATGTGCACAACACACCAAGGATTCTGTCCCCATGAACACGTGCACAGCCTGGGAGTGGCTGCCCCCAAGTGCCACCCAAAAAACAACATGTTGACCCCCATACACGGAACATGTAATGCAGCCTTACATGCCTTAGGATACAGTGTGGACAGGCTGTGGTGTTGTAGGTGTGCCCCTCACTCCCTGGGAAGTATATGTGGCTGGCATATGTTCACCTGTGACAGGCATGGTGACATATGCCAGTGACTTGTACAGGGACGCGTTGTACAGCAATGGACCGATCGGTGCGCACACATTGGCCTTTGCATTCAATGTGAGCGGGTACGCGTTGTATCCCGGGTACGCGTTGAACTGCAATGGACCGATCGGTGTGCCCGGCCGGCCCATTGCATTCAATGTGAGCGGGTACGCGTTGTATCCCGGGTACGCGTTGAACTGCAATGGACCGATTGGTGTGCCCGGCCGGCCCATTGCATTCAATGTGAGCGGGTACGCGTTGTATCCCGGGTACGCGTTGTAGAGCAATGGACCGATCGGTGTGCCCGGCCGGCCCATTGCATTCAATGTGAGCGGGTACGCGTTGTATCCCGGGTACGCATTGTAGAGCAATGGACCGATCGGTGTGCCCGGCCGGCCCATTGCATTCAATGTGAGCGGGTACGCGTTGTATCGCGGGTACGCGTTGAACTGCAATGGACCGATCGGTGTGCCCGGCCGGCCCATTGCATTCAATGTGAGCGGGTACGCGTTGTATCCCGGGTACGCGTCGTACAGCAATGGACCGATCGGTGCGCACACATTAGCTGGGGCCTGGCATGGCAACGGACGCGTTTTCGAAGCTCCAACGAGTCTGATGCAGTGAATTCAGTTGGCCAGCCACAACAGTGTTGCAAAATCATGGGTGTCATGAAGTTGAAGATTTGAAGGATGCTGTGGGCGTGTATTAGTGCTGCTATACCATGGATTGGTCAGATTTAGAAGATGCAAACGACTTGGACCTATCACTTTGGACACATGGGACAGTATCTGCATCTGCAGCACACATATAATGCTGGCTGTTCCCCTGAGAGCTCACTTGCCTGCACTATATGCTCCAGGACGACATCTGCCACCAACACTGCTGCTGTTTATGCATCCTCTGGCTCCTGCAATGGCACGTACTGTGGAGAAAGCCCCAGCCTTCAGCCTTGAGGAGAACCAGGCCCTGCTGGACAGCCTCCTTCCACAATACAGCAAGCTGTATGGGAAACCAGGGGAGCAGGTGAGTGTGCTGTCCACTGCATCACTAATTGTGCATGTTGTCTGACTAGCAGGACTTTCACTGTGCACACCACTGGCTAGCATGCCCACTGAGTAGTTGTCACACCCCAAAGTGTGTAGTTACATGCACTGAACTGAACTGGTACAGTGCAGTAACAGTGCATTCCAACTGGGTTTACTTCCCATTCAATGATACCATGTAGTGACTGCTGGCAAACTGTTCATAGCCATTGTTGCACTGCCTGTGTACATCATATGCCCCTGTAATTGAGACATGTATATCCAACTGTGTGATGCACGTATATGTTGCATGTGTAGTAATGGCCTTTTCACTTTGTCATCCTCACAGGTTGATGCCCACCAGAAGCAGGACATCTGGCTGACCATCGCCCGGAAAGTAAGATCCGTGGGGGTCTACAGGCGCAGGATCCGCAACTGCCAAAAGAGGTGGCAGGACCTTCGTGGCTGGACCCGGAGGATCGCAAGGGTCCAGCTGAAGCTGTTGCCTCCTCGCAGGAGGGGCGGACATCGGACCCTGACCCCCCACATGCTCCGGATCCTGGCGGTGGTCTTCCCTGACCTGGATGGGCAGCTGAAGGACAGACAGCAGCAAGGAGGGGGTGAGTCCATGACTGCACTGTGCACTTTGTCTTCCATGCTATGTGCCCTCCTCTGGCCTGGTTAAATTTCCACAGTACATCAGTCATGTGGTCCAGGACCCATGTCCCTCATTTGTTACATGCCCACTTCTCCTCTGATACGCATATGTGTGGCCCTTATAGTCAGGAAATTGTGTCATTTGGGGACTGTGTCATTGCATTTTGCTTTGCTCAAGGTGGGGGACAGCATTTGTTCCCGTGACTATGTTGTGCGATTCATGGGTGGGTCAATTGCTTACACAATGCCTAAGTTCTGACATGTGATCTGCGTGTAACTTTGATATGTGGTCCGCTTGCTGCTCTGACTCACCACATGTCCCTGGGGAATGTGGCACACACCCATGCTGCTGGTGGGAACAATATTTGGGCCTCAGGAGTATGTGTATCCAGTGTGTCACACATGCTTAGCCACCTGCCTACTGTCCAGGACTCATCCCTCTTACAGGTGGAGCTGGACAGTCATGCCTACTCCAGTGCATACAATACACTCTGTACTCCCACTCACAATGTTGTGATCAGTGAAATGTACCCTCAGGTGTCTGCCTCTGTCTCATTGTGCTGTGTCTTCGTTGTCAGGACTACTGGTATGTTCATCGTTTGGGGCTCAGCATGCCATCTGAGATGTGACCATGATAGACGATACTTCTGTGACTTATAGGTGTCTGATCACTTGACTGTTCACACAGGTGTTTGCGACTGTGACTTTCAGGCAGCTGTATTTTCATTCACAGCACACTGTGAGGTGCTCATGTTCAGAGAGTTGTGTTTCATGTTCCCCATATGTCCAGTTGGTATGACGTGGACAAATAGTAGTACAGATGATGTGGTTTTTGGGGATGGACATGTGCACTTGTCAGTCACATAACTTGCATTCCCCATGCCCTCGGATTGTGACACAGTGCATACTGTTGTTGTCTGGCTGCCATGGCCATGTGACTTGAGACAGTAATGTATGACTTTGCACGCATTCCTGTGTCATGGCATTCAACTTCCTGGGACTGATCCTGCAGGGAGTGACATGTGCAACATGCACCCCATTGTGGCATTGACTATCCGGACATGGGTGCATCATGGTGTCTGGTGCTGGTATGCATCACATGCATTTCTAATTAGAATATGGCCATCCCTTTATCCAGACACCTGCACTGACTCAGTGGCAAGAGATGTGATGTGTGCATGTTCACATGCTTCACCGTGTTCCCTGCAATGTCCAACAACTGTGTAGGTGGTGCATGTGTCCACACTGGGGTCTTACCGTCAGACAGGCACCAGACAGATGGGTGCAAGGGCAGGAGGGGTGTGAGTCCCATGGTTGACCATCAGACTGACAATTGGATTCCCCGAATCTGTGTGAGGACTTTAGGCAATGTTCAACTAAGGATGCCAGGGCTTGCTCTGTAATGTGCTGTACTTACTGTGGTGTGTGCGGTCAGTGCATGTGACTGATGTTTGTCTGTTTCCCTAATTATTTGCAGATACATCCACGGCCATAGGAGGGGACAGCTCCACGGACCAGGAGGAGCAGCGGAGCCAGACTGGGTCAGCATCGGACGAGTGGTTAGAGGGACCCAGTGGCACGGAGGGCGAGGGGAGCCACACCGAGGAGTCCTCAGCACCATCCACCTCAGCTGGAGACCACAGCAGCTCGGAGGATGACTCCCTTGTGGAGGCGGATCTCGGCAGCCACCAAAGGCCAGCTAGTCTGTCTGGCCCCGCCACCACCACCACCACCACCACCACCGCCCTCCCATCGGCTCCCATTCCTGAGGTCCGTGGAGGCTCCCATGCTCGGGAGCGTGTCTCCTTCGTGCCAGGCACCGCACCCCCTGTCCCTGTGTCCCCTGCTGCCCTGAGTGAGGAGTCTGTGTACCTCCTTCGGCAGCTCCATGTAGGGCAGACAGCAATGCTGAGTGTCCTCCATGCACACACAACTCTGCTGACACAGCTGGTGTCGTTCATGGAGGGCATCTCGACGGGTATGTCTGCCCTACAGAGGAGCAATAGGTCCATGGACTCCTCCCTGATGCAGCAGTGTCCCTCCTCCAACAGTCCCTCACCCCTCCCACCTCTGCCCCATCCACACTTCCTGCCCCCCTACCTGTCCAAAGCACATGCACACCTGCACAGTCATCCAAACACACAGACACGAGCAGCACAGACACACCCAAGAGTAAGGCAAGACGTGCACACAAGCATCCTCAGGGGACTGATACCACAGACACAGGGGATGGGGAACACACACACACACAGGCATCCACATTCACTCCGCAGTCCTCCAAATCCTCTCCCTCCAAGACCCCTTCCCTTGCCTCGCCTGCTACCCCACATACACAGCAGCTCTTCCTGTGTGACCTCGGCCTCTTCCCCACCATTCCTGCTGACCCAGCACACCAGGGGAAGAGGAAGTCCACCCACACAGAGAGGAGAGCCCCCCACCCCCGGACACCCTCCCCCAGGCGCAGGCAGACACAGGAGCCCATTCGGAAGTCCCCCTGGAGCAGGAAGAGCAAGACCCCACCACCACCACCACGCAGCTCCAGCGCCCAGTCTCTCTCCTCCATCCCCCAGGCCACCACTGCACAGGTTCCCCCGCCACACCCTGCCCCAGGTTCCCCACACACCGATACCGCATCCCCAGACTGCTTAGGCCCTCCCCCTGCCACTTGCTCTTCCACCCCCAACCCAGATGCTCTGCCTGTTAGTGGCACTGTTGTGGGGACCGGGTCCCCCCCCTCTGTCCTGCCCACCTCATCTGCCCACCCTTCCACTCCCTTGGAGTCATGCACTGAAGTGGAGTCCACAACCACCACGTCTGACTCGGGCACTGCAGTGGGTACCCAGTCCACTACATCAGTCCAGCCCACTGCAGTGGTTGCGGCACCCACACCAACTGACTTGTGTACCACGGTGGTGCCGGCCCCCCCATAGTCAGACACCTCCACTGCAGTTGCCAGTGACACTCCTGCACCCACCACCCCTTCACTGCCTCACTCTGCCATCCCCTGATCCTGTCCCTGCGGTGCCTGGCCTGCCCCTTGTATGCCCCTCTGTAGAAATAAAAACCTTCTTAGGGGTTCACTGATACATCTGGTCCTTAAGACCAACAAAGAAGAGATTGGCACAGAAGCTGTAATATCAAAAAAACATGTTTTATTAACCTCAGATGAGGGAGATTGCATCTTACGGTACCCGCAGGCCACTGTAGGAGGCATTCTAATGAGTGCAGAGAACAGGGTCCTTATATATGTATTTGTTACATAGTCAGCATAAAATCAAGGGGAGGTCCTAGCACATACAAGCATGCTTATTGACTAATATGGGCATACAAAATTTGCTTGCTCCACAAAGTGGGAGGGGAGACTAAACTGCTTACATGAGTAAGAATAGCTTGACAGTTGTATACTAGGAGCAGGTGCATTCTACCAGTTAGGCCTCTCTGAGCATGTGCAAGACTCTGGAAGAGGGAGAAAGCACATGGCGAGCACATGGCTAACTAAAATGGCTGCCAAGTACAAAATGGCTTTCAGCTCATGCTAACAGCGATTCCTGCAATCTTTAACAGACAATCCTTTTAGCATGAGCTAAAGACATTGCCATGATCTAGTAGAGACATAGAAAATATTTTGCACATTTTCTTCTCATAAATTCATCAACATCCTATGCTAGGTGGGCATTTACATTCTAAACATTTCATTAAGCAGGTATATACAAGGTATAAGCAGGAGTACAAAGTGAACAGAGCATTGGGTCATACAGGTAGCAAGAGAGAATAATGACTATTATCTCAAACAGAAATCTCAATATTTTCCAATCCTAAGCAGAAAGCAAATACCAAAACCATCTAGTCTAATTTTAAGTTTCAGGGCTCTGATGTATTTCAATGACTATTAATGTCAATTTCAAAATAGCCAACAGCACATACCTAATAAAAACATTTTCAATAGACTTTCTCAGTATTTTATGAGGGCTGAATTATCAATAAATATACTTAAGAAAAGAGTAAAGTAACATGCTCAGATGAACTTTTCTCGTGCAGAATAAACATTACTCTTAAAAAATATTAAAGCAATCAGACATATTATTACAAAAAACAATTGTGGCTCCGGGGACCAGGAGGACCACACAAGACCATAGGAATTAGGACAAGGAGCCGCAAAGGGCTGCTCCTCCTCAAAAATGGGACGACCAAAGGGGTACATTACTAACAAAAAAGAGTCCTTGGGAAAGTTCTAGTACAACCACCAGCCAGAGGGGAGTCTTCTCCCTGTGTCCGTTTGAGCCTCACAGGCAGGCTCTTGTTGTTCCCACGGTGGAGCTGCACAACTTGCAACTCAAGAATCACGGAGAAGAAAAGTCTTTCTTTCAGGATAGGGCAATCACCCCCCAGGGCAAATACCCTCAATGATCCTATCCAGTGTCTCAGGCAGTGCACCAGTTTTCTTCACTTTAATCTAACAGGCACCAAGGGCATAGCACCTGTACCCTAAACTCAAGTCCTTCCCTAACTCCTGTATTTGCACCTCTGGCGCACTGCTCTTTTGTTGGGGCACAAATTGTACCCAATGTGCTCGGGCATCTTTTGATCAACAAACAAAGGCGTAGACTTGCATTCACTTTGGACCAGGACTAAGAGGCCTGATGCTAGGATCTCTGAAGCAACCCTTGTTTCAAAGGGGGTCACCTCAAGCAAAAGCCTCCTTGCCGTCCTTGTCGTTCTGTGGCTCTCTCAGCTGGGCATCAAAAACTGGATCCACACAAAGATTTCTCCATCCTGATTTGTAACCCCGTCTTTCGCCCAAGACAGTGGCAGGGGTACACACTTCACGTCCCAGTGCTTCCGCCTTCACTGAGGTCCTAGTTGCCAGCAACGCCTATGCTGGTTACCTTCACTTTGGCTTCAAACTGGAGTGGCGCTGACTCCCAGGCTGGATCTGATGTCCGGGCCCCTCTGGCAATGGTTGTAAGGCAGCAAATATCTATTGGTGGACAGAACAAGAGGTCTTTAGACAAGGCACAGAAATAATCTAACAACAGAGAGGATAGTCTCAAAATACTTCCTTAGTCTTGGGGCGCCCCATACATTAGCAAGGCACCCAAGAACCACTTCATCTATCTGAGAGTAGAAAACCCTGGACCTATTGGCAAGTATAAAAGGAACGTTTTGGTGAACTGACAAGAGTAATACATCACCCAATCCCAAGCAGCCAAGGAAGTCTGTGTTCATTTACTAAATTCTGAGGAAAAAGAAAAACAATACAGACATACTCCAAATACTTATATTGGTGTATTCCTATATTACTAATCTGAAGAACCCTCAAGAAAAAGGAAATGTTCTACACTTTTACTCATAGATTTTACATTACTTGTACAGGACTGCAGACACTTGTAAAATAATTTCTCTTACATGTTATGCTTAGGACCATGCTCTCATGTTATAGGTGCAGCAGGAAAATCTAAAACTGCTAATCTAACAGGGATTCTTATTGCAAAAAGAACTAAACTTCAACATAGTGGGTACTTTTTCTCCAGCAGAACATGTTATGACAAACAAACTCCTATAAAACAATATTTTCCTTCAAAATGTTTGCTAAGGATCACATGAGCGTCTTTCCTGCATTGTACTTTTCACGATCTGGACTATGCAACATCATTTTCAAAAGGAAAAAAAACCCTATCTCCAGCTCTAATAAGGGCTGTCAGCTTATTTACACAGACTAGCTAATAAAAGACTAGCAATGCCCTTGCAAAACTGTATAGAACATGAGAATAACATAAACAATAATAGTGTTGCCACCTGAGATTTTTGAACAGAAACCCCCACTATACAATTTTCCTTAAAGATCAAATAAGGGAACATCAATCTGTTCTACTCATTCTTTCATACAGGATGGGCAGTAACATAGCTTATGTGTTTCATCTTTTTATTAATTCTAACAATTTTAAAACAGTATTACAGAATAGCCAATTGTAATTGTAATTGTAAGTAGCATTTATATAGCGCAGCTGTCACCCAACGGGCATCCTGGCGCTGGGATTACCTAAATCACTGTGCAGCTATAAAACTATGAATCATCATGCGCCAATCTCTCAAGGCTATTCTTTTGGAAAGAGCCTGGTTTTTAGCTTTTTTCTAAACTGCAGTAAGTCATCAGTCTGTCTGAGTTCACTTGGTAGTTCATTCCATAGCCTTGCGGCTGCATAGCCAAATGATCTACCTCCTAGTCGGGTTTTCTTGACTCATGGGGTACATACTAGGTGGGCTGCCAAGGAACGAAGACTTCTAGCTGGGGAGTACCAAGTAAACATTCTCTGTAATGGTTTAGGCCCCATTTTGTGTGCCGCCTTATGAACAATGCAAAGTGCCTTAACTGTCATATGGCCATTTCCTAGACAGCTTTAGACAGACTCAAAAAAAGTGAGAAAAAGAAGAGAGAAAACATAATTTTGCCTACCCTTAATTTGTAGAGGAGCTAGCCTCCTTCCCCATTTTGACAGTAGGAAAACCTGAAACAGGTTTTACTTCTGTCAACACTTTCAACCCCTATTTGTAGCAACTAGGCATAAACAAACTTGTAGGAGACATCTTAGAAAGTGGCTATTCTCTGATTCAGTCTAACATAATGCAAATTGAGTTAACTTTAAATCAATTTCTACAGCAATTGTACTAGATTAACATGAGGGCGCATGAATGCAAACTAAAATCCATTTCCTCCTTATCGTAGCCCCTACACAGTATTCTTTAAACTAAAACCATTATTTTATATAAATGGCAGATCAATGTTCAACTGAGCGTTGTCTTCCTTTCGTGGCATAGGACTGCGCAAAACGTGTGTTTGCCAAAAATAGGAAGCAAAGCTTCTCTTTCTCTCTTTGCGCTATCATCTCGTCTTTCAAAAACTTCACCCTGCTAAGTTGCTAAATACAGAACTCTGACCTTTGACCCGTTCAGCAGCTGCTCATTTTTGTGTGCAAGGCTTGCCATGCGGTTTTGTAATGCAAAGCAACTCTGGAGAATCACAGCGAAAAGCAGTCCTATACTTATTCTCATTTATGTACAGTGGTGTGCAATCTAGTAATACAGAGGCAGCTGTTTATTTTATACTTGCATATGTATACTTTTATTGAAGCCTAAGAGCACGTTAAAACTGCCTTGAGTGGTAGAACTGCTTGTAAAATTGTGAATTTAGCTCAATTTCGACTTTGGTGGTAGGGGCACTTAAAAATGAATATCCTACAATATTTTTGCATAATAGGAACCCCCAGAGTGTTCTCTAGATAGCCCAGGAATGGGAAATCAGAAATGCATAAGAAATACCCTTATAAAAACAAGTTTTGTACGGCTGGGTAAAGTGACATTTCACATTTAAGTTCCCTTTTATTGCGGTACAGCACTGCTTAAATTCAACTTTGATGCTAGGAATTCACAGTATGATGATTAGGCTTTATAAAGATGAGAAAACGAATTTAAAGCATTTGTTTTTAACAATATATTTTTTCCCATATAATTACATTTTATTTTTTATCAATAAAACCAACCATTTTAATGATTCCACATTGGAAAAGCAAGCTTCATTGTAGCCTATCATATTTAAACACATTCATTCATAACCCTAAGCACAGAAGCCTTTACTTGAAACAGGAAATGTCTGCGCCACTTTTTAAAAAAACAGTTATCATTTAACATCGGAACCATAGATATACTTATGTAAAGAAGGCATTAAGAAAGGAAATCCCTACTTTCAATTTTGTTCTCTGTTATCCAAAATAATGAAACTGGTTTTTAGAAACTTTTAAAATAGGGCAGGCCCTTATACCTACACTGACTTAAAATATCGCTGACGCAGCATTCCTGTCTGTGGCCGTGAGCAGGAATAGCCATATGCTATTTATGCAGCTGTTGTGTGTCAGCAGGCGTCGAATTTGCACGCCTTTCTCAGGAAAAAAAACCTTTTATTATTTGAAATACCCTGACAGAGTTAAATCCCCATTTGCTGTGTCAAACAGTTGCTGTTCAGTTAGTCAGTTTAAACACAGCTGTCGGAAAGCTTTTTCTCGGGTGCTGAAAGAAAAGCATGTCACAGTCTATTTAAAAACTGAGGCATTTCAATGCAGTCAAATCTATCTTTCTATAATGTATATTTAGTTCAGCAACGACCAAATTCACTCAAATGATGTGCATGCCTTTTAATGTCTAATACAATGTTTAAAGAAAAGGCTGTAACATTGTGTATTTAAGTCTATTGATTACAAAACACACAATTTCGTTTTTTCTACCTCTCTGTATGAGGCCTATTTTAATCCTATTGAATACGAATTCTAATTTTATGTTTAGCATTGTGGCAAGTTGCACACATGTATAGTGTCTTACTCTGTCAATTTAATAGTAACATGCAGCTGTTTAGCATATGTTACATAATTTATTTCTGGATTTTTATTTAATATGTAAGGAACTAAATGACATTTTGCATAACAGAATGATGACAGCAAAAAAACATAAACAAACTCATTGAGCTCATTCAGACAGTTACAGAAGGACACAACACAGCGCGCTTAAAGCTAGCCATTCGTACACAGAGTACTCACACAAGTATTACCAATGTCAAACCAAAAACCCCACATAGACATTTAAACACACATTGAACCCACAAATCAACACTTAGGACTGCTTACAAAGTGTACGCAAGACCAACCTATTTGTAAATACTAATTGTAAGTCATATTTACAAGAAGAGCTCTCAAAAGTAGCCCAAAAAACTGTTCCATGGTCAAGAAGCCAAAATACGCCAAATTCACCAGTTTTGGCTGGTAGAACACTCAAAATGCGCTCTGCATATCACCACTTATGAATGTTACTAAGTGCGCAGATCCGGATCCGTTTTATGTACATATTTAGTTCCATGGGGTACTTAGTCACCAAGGAAGAAATATCTTTTTACTATACATAAACCTATTTAGGTATCCCCTCTGAGGGGAGTCAACTGAGTACTTCCTAAATCCATATCGGTACCTCCAAGACAGCAACACTTTCAACAAAGTGTGCTGGTAACAGGCATGCCAAAAATATTATAGCATATATAATATTATACTCCAAGTGACACTTAACACAATCTGTGTCGTTCAAATTTTCAAAGTTTAGAGAAAAATCTCCTCATTACCTGCCTATATGAATTGCAATGCATATATAACTTACAAAACAAATTCCAAAATTGGCCAATCATACAAACAAAGCCACAGTAAGTGTTACTAAAACTACCTTACCAATCAAAGGCATCAAACCAACAGCAAGTGCCGCAAAACGGCTCTTACCAATCAAATGGTGTCCAGGTTACAACTGCCAAGTTCTGAGTGACCTAACGGTCGTTTTAAAATACTCACGCCAAAGAAGTTCTCAGTCGGGAGCGGCAAACACTTGGAGGATCAGAGCAGGAAGACCAGAAATATACTGGGCTGGAAAACAAACAATCTCCGTGCGCTGGGTACCTCCTCAGTAGATTCCTGTCTCCCTTCAAGACCACTCCCTTGGATAGCCGCTGCACCGATGAGTCCCACTTTCGGGCGCCATTTGTAGAAATAAAAACCTTCTTAGGGGTTCACTGATACATCTGGTCCTTAAGACCAACAAAGAAGAGATTGGCACAGAAGCTGTAATATCAAAAAAACATGTTTTATTAACCTCAGATGAGGGAGATTGCATCTTACGGTACCCGCAGGCCACTGTAGGAGGCATTCTAATGAGTGCAGAGAACAGGGTCCTTATATATGTATTTGTTACATAGTCAGCATAAAATCAAGGGGAGGTCCTAGCACATACAAGCATGCTTATTGACTAATATGGGCATACAAAATTTGCTTGCTCCACAAAGTGGGAGGGAGACTAAACTGCTTACATGAGTAAGAATAGCTTGACAGTTGTATACTAGGAGCAGGTGCATTCTACCAGTTAGGCCTCTCTGAGCATGTGCAAGACTCTGGAAGAGAGAGAAAGCACATGGCGAGCACATGGCTAACTAAAATGGCTGCCAAGTACAAAATGGCTTTCAGCTCATGCTAACAGCGATTCCTGCAATCTTTAACACCTCCAAGGGTGATGTCCCCCAACCGTACCAGTGCAGGCAAGCAATGTGTGACCAGTTGTCACTTCTCACCCCGTTGGTACTATGATTTTGGACTGGCCATTGGCCTTAGTTTCTTTTGGACTTCCGTTTTTACCCTGACATTTGCTGAATAAAGCCTCTTTTTGTTTACTTTTGGGTTTTCTTTTGATGTACATGATGTGGATGAGTAGCATCCTGCATTTGCAGTTGTAATAGTGTTCACATCAGGACGATGAAGTGTTGCAGTGATGGACTCCATGTGGTCCATGGGATATGTGTCCTGTTGTATTCTGGATCTATGGCATCCTTTGCTACAGTCTGAGGGTGTAATGTTCAGCATTTGACACAGGGATGTCCTTTTTGCATTTGTAAATGAACATCTTTGTCTTACACTGATGCACATCTGGTGGGCTTACCACTGTTCAATGTTCCGATTTCCCTGACTATGTGCCCAGCTCCACTGGACATGCAGTTTTGCACATCAATGTCGAAGGACTCATCTGTGTATACAGTGCAACTTGCTTGACACGTGTTTGGTGTGTGCAGATGACTGACGTGACACCCCCGTACCCAGGCTGATGTGAGCAGAGCCTTCTGTGTGTTGTGGTTGTTGACTCACTGACGGAGTGTTCTGCTGACATGTTTGGGTCGTGCACAGACAAGGTTTGGCACAGC
The DNA here is from genome assembly GCA_963921515.1 of Calotriton arnoldi. Classification (NCBI taxonomy): domain Eukaryota; kingdom Metazoa; phylum Chordata; class Amphibia; order Caudata; family Salamandridae; genus Calotriton; species Calotriton arnoldi. Next base: position 792,478 of record CAWUFW010004592.1, on the reverse strand, counting down.
GGACCTTCCACAGGAGTGGTGTGCCCTCATGGCAGTGTGTAATCTGGTGACATTGCGTGGGCCTGTGTTGTGTAAGCATGTCTGTGCGTGTTCCCTTCCCTTTTCCTACACAGGCTGTGTCCCTAGGGATGTTCCTGTTTGTGATGCTTGCTGAGTTGTTCTGTGTTCATCCAGCATCTTGGACCTGGTTTCTCTGTGATGTGTGTGCATGGCAAACTAATGTTCATGAGGTTGTCATCCCAGGTTGTCTTTGTTGTCAGTGCTGGGGATGTGGGCAAACGCAGATGGGACACATTCAGGATTCCCTTGGCACTTGTTGTTTACACGAGTAATGTGATTTACAGTTTGTGTTAGCTTACAGTGATTGTGACACGTTGTGTGTGTGACTGCTGCCACTGCTCAGGGTCAGAGCTGCAATGTTGGTAGTTGTGTACATGTGTTCTTCGTGTGTCACATTGGCTTCTTCATTGGTGTGTGACTATGGCCAGGATCCCATTGATTGTGGTGGATTTCACATCATGCCCATGTACAGCATACTGTGCTGTGTGTCAGACATTGACAAGTCTTGTTGACTGGCCATGTGTGATGGGTTTCTGCACCTTGGTTCCCACCACCACCCCTGGTATTGTCATGGGTGCATGTGCAATGTCACCAGTCCATGTGAGCTTCACTGCTGCACATTGGTGGAGATCAGGGTGTGTGGTGTTGAGTGTGTGCAAAAGTGAGTTGTTGCATGGCCAGACCCCTACCTCCATATTGGCCTTGGCTGGCAGGCTGTGCTGATTGATTGGAGCTTGTGTAGGTGTGATGGTAGTTAGTTGCTCAGGACACATGGCTGGGGTTCACAGTGTGAACGACATCTGACATTGTCATCACAGTGGGATTATCATGCAGGCTAGTGTCAGCACAATATGGGGTCCCTGGGGGTGGTGCTGTGGTGGGTCTGTCTCTTGCTGTGTTAGTTGCTGTTCCTACAAGCTTGTGTGACATGTGTAATTTGTGCTCCCTCTCATCTAACAATGCCTGATTGCCCACATAGGGGATTTGGATCCATTAGTTACTTTTGTGTGGCACTGTATGTGCATCTGTGTAAATGGTATTCAGGCCTCATCATGTGTTGTGTGGTTGCCTGGGGACACTGGCAACCCCCCTCACCTGTTGTGTTTGATGTGCAGTGTGGGTCTGCCTGTTTGTGCATTTGCACCACTGCATTGGCATATCTTTAGTGTGCTATTGGCTGTATGTTGTTTGGTGGGTTTCACCTGCTGTCCCTGGGACTCCTAGGTCATCAGTCAGCACAATGATCATTGTTTGTGTGTCCCATTGCTGCCATGGTATGTTATTTGTTCACCTGACATCTACACTCTCCACAGGGTATCTACATTTGTGTGCCCATTGGTGCAAATATGTGGGTCTGCATTATGATGGTCACTTCTGTCATTGTGTCATTGATGGATGTTGACAGTGTCAGCCCCCATGGGTGATGTTTGTCTGCACATGGCCAAAGGTATGTCTTATTTGCACTGCACTGTTTGCCTCACACAATCTATGTTGCTATGGGACACAAGCACTACTTTGCCACTGATGTGTTTGTTGTTCTGTGACCAGGAATCATCCATGCAGTTTGGCAGTTGCAGCTTTTTCAATGTCAACACTTACATTTTGGTCACTGTGATGATGGGGTTGGACCCCATTGCCACAATGTTCAAAATGTGCTTCAGCTATGGACCCCACACTTACCTTTTGGTCACTGTGATGATGGGGGTTTAGACCCCATTGCCACAATGTGCAAAATGTGCTTCAGCTATGGACCCCACACTTACCTTTTGGTCACTGTGATGATGGGGGTTTAGACCCCATTGCCACAATGTGCAAAATGTGCTTCAGCTATGGACCCCACACTTACCTTTTGGTCACTGTGATGATGGGGGTTGGACCCCATTGCCACAATGTTCAAAATGTGCTTCAGCTATGGACCCCACACTTACCTTTTGGTCACTGTGATGATGGGGGTTGGACCCCATTGCCACAGTGGTCATGGTCTGCTTGCATTGTGGGTGCCACACACATTTATGTGTGACACATGTGATAGGGGTCACATTGTATGTTCATAGTCATGTTCAGTGTTGTAGGCATTTGACACAGTCTACACACGCTTGTCATGGAGTTGGGGGATGTCTTTTTGTTGCATTCCTTATGTTGGTGTGTGCTTGTTGTGTCATGCATTAGCCATCCTGTGAGTGGGGGTGTTGTTGGTGGTAGGCATCCTGCCCCCCATGGGTAGAGGTGGTAGTAGTGACAGGCATCCAGCCCCCCATGGGTAGAGGTGGTAGTAGTGGTAGGCATCCAGCCCCCCATGGGTAGAGGTGGTAGTAGTGAGAGGCATCCAGCCCCCCATGGGTAGAGGTGGTAGTAGTGGTAGGCATCCAGCCCCTCATGGGTAGAGGTGGTAGTAGTGGTAGGCATCCAGCCCCCCATGGGTAGAGGTGGTAGTAGTGGTAGGCATCTGGCACCCCCTGGGTAGGGGTGGTAGTAGTGGTAGGCATCCAGCCCCCCATGGGTAGAGGTGGTAGTAGTGGTAGGCATCTGGCACCCCCTGAGTAGGGGTGGTAGTGGTGGTGGGCATCCAGCCCCCCATGGGTAGAGGTGGTAGTAGTGGTAGGCATCTGGCACCCCCTGAATAGGGGTGGTAGTAGTGGTAGGCATCCAGCCCCCCATGGGTAGAGGTGGTAGTAGTGGTAGGCATCCAGCCCCCCATGGGTAGAGGTGGTAGTAGTGGTAGGCATCCAGCCCCCCATGGGTAGAGGTGGTAGTAGTGGTAGGCATCCAGCCCCCCATGGGTAGAGGTGGTAGTAGTGACAGGCATCCAGCCCCCATGGGTAGAGGTGGTAGTAGTGGTAGGCATCCAGCCCCCCATGGGTAGAGGTGGTAGTAGTGGTAGACATCCAGCCCCCCATGGGTAGAGGTGGTAGTAGTGGTAGGCATCTGGCACCCCCTGAGTAGGGGTGGTAGTGGTGGTGGGCATCCTGCCCCCCATGGGTAGAGGTGGTAGTAGTGACAGGCATCCTGCCCCCCCCATTGGTAGAGGTGGTAGTAGTGACAGGCATCCAGCCCCCATGGGTAGAGGTGGTAGTAGTGGTAGGCATCCAGCCCCCCATGGGTAGAGGTGGTAGTAGTGGTAGGCATCCAGCCCCCCATGGGTAGAGGTGGTAGTAGTGGTAGGCATCTGGCACCCCTGAGTAGGGGTGGTAGTGGTGGTGGGCATCCAGCCCCCCATGGGTAGAGGTGGTAGTAGTGGTAGGCATCCAGCCCCCCATGGGTAGAGGTGGTAGTAGTGGTAGACATCTGGCACCCCCTGAGTAGGGGTGGTAGTGGTGGTGGGCATCCTGCCCCCCATGGGTAGAGGTGGTAGTAGTGACAGGCATCCTGCCCCCCATGGGTAGAGGTGGTAGTAGTGGTAGGCATCCAGCCCCCCATGGGTAGAGGAGGTAGTAGTGGTAGGCATCTGGCACCCCCTGAGTAGGGGTGGTAGTGGTGGTGGTCATCCAGCCCCCCATGGGTAGAGGTGGTAGTAGTGGTAGGCATCCTGCCCCCCATGGGACGAGAGGTGGTAGGCATCCGGACCCCCATGGGTAGAGGTGGTAGTAGTGACAGGCATCCAGCCCCCCATGCGTAGAGGTGGTAGTAGTGGTAGGCATCCAGCCCCCCAAGGGTAGAGGTGGTAGTAGTGGTAGGCATCCAGCCCCCATGGGTAGAGGTGGTAGTAGTGGTAGGCATCCAGCCCCCATGGGTAGAGGTGGTAGTAGTGGTAGGCATCTGGTACCCCTGAGTAGGGGTGGTAGTGGTGGTGGGCATCCAGCCCCCATGGGTAGAGGTGGTAGTAGTGGTAGGCATCCAGCCCCCATGGGTAGAGGTGGTAGTAGTGGTAGGCATCTGGCACCCCTGAGTATGGGTGGTAGTGGTGGTGGGCATCCAGCCCCCCATGGGTAGAGGTGGTAGTAGTGGTAGGCATCCTGCCCCCCATGGGTAGAGGTGGTAGTAGTGGTAGCCATCCAGCCCCCCATGGGTAGAGGTGGTAGTGGTGGTGGGCATCCAGCCCCCCATGGGTAGACGTGGTAGTAGTTGTAGGCATCTGGCACCCCCTGAGTAGGGGTGGTAGTAGTGGTAGGCATCCAGCCCCACATGGGTAGAGGTGGTAGTAGTGACAGGCATCCTGCCCCCCATGGGTAGAGGTGGTAGTAGTGACAGGCATCCTGCCCCCCATGGGTAGAGGTGGTAGTAGTGGTAGGCATCCAGCCCCCATGGGTAGAGGTGGTAGTAGTGACAGGCATCCTGCCCCCATGGGTAGAGGTGGTAGTAGTGACAGGCATCCAGCCCCCCATGGGTAGAGGTGGTAGTAGTGGTAGGCATCTGGCACCCCTGAGTAGGGGTGGTAGTAGTGGTAGGCATCCAGCCCCCATGGGTAGAGGTGGTAGTAGTGGTAGGCATCTGGCACCCCCTGAGTAGGGGTGTTAGTGGTGGTGGGCATCCAGCCCCCCATGGGTAGAGGTGGTAGTAGTGGTAGGCATCTGGCACCCCTGAGTAGGGGTGGTAGTGGTGGTGGGCATCCAGCCCCCATGGGTAGAGGTGGTAGTAGTGGTAGGCATCTGGCACCCCCTGAGTAGGGGTGGTAGTAGTGGTAGGCATCCAGCCCCCATGGGTAGAGGTGGTAGTAGTGACAGGCATCCTGCCCCCCATGGGTAGAGGTGGTAGTAGTGACAGGCATCCTGCCCCCCATGGGTAGAGGTGGTAGTAGTGGTAGGCATCCAGCCCCCCATGGGTAGAGGTGGTAGTACTGACAGGCATCCTGCCCCCATGGGTAGAGGTGGTAGTAGTGACAGGCATCCAGCCCCCCATGGGTAGAGGTGGAGGTAGTGGTAGGCATCCAGCCCCCATGGGTAGAGGTGGTAGTAGTGGTAGGCATCCAGCCCCCCATGGGTAGAGGTGGTAGTAGTGACAGGCATCCTGCCCCCATGGGTAGAGGTGGTAGTAGTGACAGGCATCTAGCACCCCCTGGGTAGGGGTGGTGTTAGTTGTTGGCATCCAGGCCCCTATGTGTTTATGTGGCATTGGTGATGGCCATCCCGCCCCTATGGTGCTGCTGTTGCTGGTGTAAGTAATTTCTGCATCCCTCTGTGTGTGTGTGATATGTCGGGTACGTGTAGTTTGTTTTTGTGGTTGGTGTCTGACTTACCTTCTGCGCCGTACGCGTCCGTGCCTGTTCCGGTAATAGATGTAGAATATTGGTAGGATCGGCACGATGGGATTCATGGTTGGTTCGTCTCGTTCGTCTTTCTCTTTGCTTCGCCTCATCCTCGTCGCTGGCGTGTTCGTCTCGTAGCCGTGGATTGTCTTGTGGCGTGAATCGGAGCTTATGTGCGCCTCTCCCGGATGCTTTGACGTGCCATGCGTAGTGACGGGTTCGGCGTGTACGGAAAGCGCATCGTACTTGTCCGGACGAACGGGGCTTCATTTTGGCTTCCGTGCGACTCAATTCTGCGTTTCCGGATCCGCATCGGTCGGAGAACTGGACCTGTATTGGGTGAGTACGACTGGGTCGGGATTTGGGCAGTTGTGCGCATCGTACTTGCTCGTTCGGACGTATGTGCGAATCGGTCGGGAAACAGGCATTCGCCTGGCTTTTTCCCGGGCCGAATGGTATTTGGTGCACCTCCGACCGGGATCGGAATCGACCCCTAAGTTGGTGTTCAAGGAGAGATGTATCAGTAGAAAGGTGAATGTTGCTAAAAAAGGTTTGAACATTTTGGGGTGGTACCACCAGGGGTTGTTTGGTATGACCCTTAGGCCTGGGACAAAGGAACCTTTTTCTGTTGTTGATGATGGTGTGCAAGGTGCTGGTCTTTCGCATTGGGCTCTTAAGTTTGGTAGTGTGTTTGCTGACAATCTAGGGCACATTAAGTGTTTCAAACTAACCCTGGGCGGAGTTCGCATAGTCGCGCTAAGAGGAATTCCGCGAAGCTGCAAAAAAACTCTGCGAGCTACGCGAATTTCCGCAAGCGCACGTAGTTGCTTGTTCCGCCCGTTCGCGATGCGTTTTTCCTGTTCAGGAACGCGTATTGCATGTTCGGGGACTTTCTTTGCGTGCTCGGGGGGAAATATCACGCAAACTTCACCACGCGGTTGCCAATAGGCGCGGCCATCTTGTTTTTCACTTTTTGCTATGGTTCTGGGCCTGTTTGTCTATCCTCCTATATCTTTTAAATTTTTTGTTTCTAGAAACATTTTTTTGATCTTTTTATTTATTATCTATCCCTCTCTATTCCTGATTGTATATTTTGCGTTTTTTCCAAACTTTTGTGTTTTTTACTGCGTTTTCACTCTTTTTCTATTACTTGCTTTTTTCATTTCTTTTACTTACTTTCTTAGTTCCTACCTTTTCTTTTCCGCCCCCCCGCCTACCCAGAACAATGGCAAAGGGCCAGGGGATGAATAAGAGGAGGGCTCGGAGCGTGAGCCGCGAACGCAAGGGGTGCCGGCACGGGCCTTGTTCAGTGAGGCGGAGGTGGCCGCACTGGTTTTTTATTATCCAGCGCCACCTCCCCTTAACCCTGGCAGCAGGCCTGAGTCCAGGTACAGGCTCCGGGAGTGTCACCGTCGGTGGGCAAGGGTGCACCGGGCAGTGTTTCGCTGCTCTGGGGTCCGGCGCACCCATAACCAATTGACGCACCGGTGCTCCGATATCCTGGACCCGGAGCATGACCTGCTGGACCTGCTAGGTGTTGAGGTCCCGGAGCTTGGTGAGTAGCTATTTATATTACTATTTTGTATTCTTCTGTTCTGTGTACTGTTATTGTGTGATTGTTACTTCCAGACAGGTGGTCGGCGCTACTAACTAATCGTACTTGTTTGCAACTTTGCGCTCACTTGGGCTGGATGGTTATGTAAGAGAGGTTAGAGAATTTAAGTTAGGTAGGTAATCCACATAGGAAAGACTCCAGTCCTTTCCTTTGTCCTGTCAGGATGTCCTGTCTCCTGTCACTAAGATAGTGGTAGTAGTTAGTTAGTATTATTTGGTAATTTAGTGGCCTGCGTCGTGACTCGTGACGCGTCCTCTCACATGACTTCAGTCTAGAACCTTTTGTAGTTCTTATAGTGAGTGGAATAGCAAGCAACCAATTTGGTGTATGCATCCATCTATGCATTAAGAAGAATAAATGCAGACTTAGTAATTGGCCCGTCAAAGGGGGTTGTTGGAGTTGAGACTAAGGGCCAGATGTAGGTGGCTAAATACCGGTCAGTAAAGCCGAAATTCTGAGAATTTCAGCGTTACCGACCGGTATTTAGCCATGTTCAATGTAGGTAACACCGAACGCCATCGAAAATAAGGAATTGGTAAAAATAAGGGAAACCAGTTACCGATTACTTAATTAGCGATTAGCAGACACCGAAACCCCTAAATACCGAATCGGTAAATAAGAAATCCTTAAATAATCGCAAATCCGATGTACCAAAAATCGTTAATACCGATTTTTCAAAAATTCGGTATTTAGGAGTCGCTAATTACCACTGACTCAAAGCAGGTGGTAATCAGGTGCACTGCATTTAAACAGCCCCAAAATGCAACAGTGTGAACACAATGGCGGCCCTCTATGTAATTGCAAGGCGGCTACGTTTGCAAGCAGCAGGACTGATGATCTGGAGATGGGAGGAGCGCGTGTATAGACTGCGCGTTACACTCTTCCAACTGACTGAGGCTGAAATCCATGAGAGGTACAGGCTACACCCCCAAACCATCCTAGACCTGATACGGGACCTGCACCCACTCCTGGAGCACCAGACAAGAAGGGCGCACGCAATACCAACACATGTTCAGGTGCTCTGTAGCCTGCACCTACTTGCATCAGGAAGTTACCAGGGGGTGATAGCTGTGGCAGGTGGTGTGTCACAGAGTTGCCTGTCCCGTTTCTTCAACTCCTTCTTGGATGCCATGATGCAAAGAATGCATCACTACATACGCTTCCCCAGCACACAGGCGGAACTGCAGAAGACAAAGCTGGATTTCTACCAAAAGGCACAGTTCCCACATGTAATAGGGTGCATTGATGGGACACACATACCAATCTGCCCACCTGCAGCCACAGAGTATATATACCAGAACCGCAAATCTACGCATTCCATCAACGTGCAGGTGATATGCGATGCGGACCACATCATCACTGACATTGTGGCCAAATTCCCAGGGAGTACCCATGACTCCTACATATTCAGGAACAGTGGGATCTACACACGTCTGGCTGGGGGTGAATTTGGAGAAGGATACCTGCTAGGTAATCAATGTGACACACCCTGATGTATACCTTGGATGAATGTGTTGGTGACCCATATTAATGGCACTTCCTTTCTCACTTAGGTGACAGCGCATATGCCGTGCGGGCATTCATCCTGACTCCACACCTCAACCCATCCACACCAAGTGAGAGAAGATACAATGTGGCACATAGAAGCACGCGCAACATTGTGGAGCGCCCCTTCGGACTCTTAAAAAGCAGGTTTTGCTGCCTCCACAAAAGTGGAGGTGCACGTCAGTACCGCCCCATCATCTGCTGTAAAATAATAGCAACATGTGCCATGTTGCATAACCTTGCCACAAAGAAAGGAACAGCAGTGGAACTAACTGACTCTGAGGACGAGGATGAGGACTGTCCACAGCCAGAGCACAGCGCAGCAGGTGTGGCAGCAGCACCAGATGGGAGACATAGACGGGCAGAGATAACACGCAACTATTTCTGAGTAAGTAAGGAGACACAGCCAGTGATAGTGTTCAATTGCCATAGCACACCACCACAACATGAAGGGCTTCACAGGCCAGGCCAAATTTTAATGCTGGTTACAACACCAAAAAGGGTTACATCACCCATATCGGAAAAACATGTGAAGGCTGGCATCACTTCCTGCGCCCACACGCAGCACTGCTGCGTTCCTTGGGCACACTGTCCACACTGCCAGTCTGTCCTGTGGCAGTGCTTTGACGTTCGCTGCGCCTCCTGGACTCCGTTATAGGTGGTGTGATGCTACTGCGGCTAGTAGCCTCTTCACTATCCCCCCCATCACCTGTAGTGGCAACCTGATTTGTCTGTAGCACTTCTAGTGCACTGGTCACTGTGACCAGCCCCCTTGCCACGTCACGGCTGCAGTGGGCCATCTCCTCCTGCATGGCCACCGAGCACCTGCAGAGCAGAGAGGTGGAAGTGGAGAGGCGGTTCACTGCCTTGGTGTAGCTGTCGAGTTTTTGCCTCTCCCTGCGCCTGGCCAAACGGTCCTCATCCAATTTGCTGCACAGCAGCCTCACTGCCTCAGACATGTCCCTCATGCCCTCAGCCACAGTATTGTTCATGCTACTGATGCCCTTCTCAATTCGCAGCATGTGCCCATTCAGTCGTACCATCTGCCGCTGGACTGACCTTATTGCTTTGCCTTGCAGGCGCTGCACCTTGAGCATGTTCCCCTCAAGACCGGCAAACACACTCTGATCCTCGCCCTGCGAAGCTGGACTGGCTGCCCTTGCCCTGCGGCGTCTGGCACCTGTGTGGGGGCGCTCGGTGGGGGACTGTGAGCCTGCACCGTTGGCATCCTCAGCAACCGTGGACTGTTGCCCTCCCATGCTGTCCTCGGACACCTCCATCTGTCGTAGGCTGGCCACTGCATGCCTCCTGGCTCTCGGTGTTGGTGGTGATGGTGGTGATGGTGGTGGTGGTGGTGGTGATGGTGGTGGTGGTGGTGGTGATGGTGGTGGTGGTGGGGTGGTGTGCCCTGCAGGCGACAGGACCTCCTCCTCCTCCTGTGTCCTCTCTCTCCTGGGTGCCTTTCCTGTGCTCCCCTCTGCAGCCCTGCGCGATGGCTTGCCTGTGGAGACAGAATGTACATTTGCTCACTTGTCTGGCAGCATTTGCGTAATAATAAATGTCATGCCTGCCAATCAAACTGACTGTCCTCTGCTTGCTAATTGCTGATGTGTGTCACATGCCTTTGGGTTCAGTGGACTGACTGTTCTGACATGTGTTACTTCTGACTACATCTCCCATAATGCATTGCTGGTTTTTAGTAAAACATGTACTGGAGTGGGATTCACAATGCCTCATTGGGGATTGGGGTTAGGGAGTGGGGGCACAGCATGCAGTGCATGCATCTTACCTTGTTTGTTGCCAGCTCTGGCTGAGCTGTCTGCATCCCCAATCCCACTCACACTCTCCGGCTGGAGGGTGGACTCGACCAGGAGATCCAGGGCAGTTGGTGCAGGTGCAGTGTTTCTCCCTCCACCTGTCAGGTTGGCTTGCTTCTTTCTCTCTGCCAGCCTCTCCTTTGCACGCTTCCTCAGGTCATACCAGCGTTTTTTGAGGTCCTCAATGGAGCGCTGGGTTACTCCAATGGCATTGATCTTGTCCTGGATGACCAGCCATATCTGCCTCTTCTGGGATTCAGGCACGTGCAGAGACTGTTTCCCAAACAGTTTGTCATGGTCCTTTGTGACTTCCTCAATAAGGACCTCCAGCTCCCTCTCACTGAACTTATGTTTCCTCCTGCGTTCAGCTGCCTCCTTCTCCCTCTCCTGATTGGCCATTTTTGCTCAGTCTTGTCAGCAAAATGTTTGTATGGTTGCTCCTGGCTTGTTTGCTGTGCTCCCTGCCTCTCAAACAGCTTCAGGTTCAGTGCAGCTGCATGGGTGTGGCCACTTCCTGGTTGTTGGGTAATGAGGAAGCACAGGATTGGCTGATTCGACAATTACCGTTTTTTAAATTACCGATTCGCTAATTATCGAATCGGTATTAAGGAATCGGTAAATATTTTTACCGATTCATTCCGATTTGTTATTTTTACAGATTATTACCGATTCGGTTAAATTTTACCGATTATTACCGATTCGGTAAAATTTTACCGAATATTACCGATATGGTAATTTTTACCGATTTTTACGTACATCTGAAATACCGAGTTCTTAATAGCGATTCGGTAAAATTCGCTATTAAGGAATCGGTATTTCAGAATTACCTACATCTGGCCCTAAGAGAAGATTGGGAATGAGATCTTAACTTAGAAGCAAATATAATTTTTTTGCAATTCATTCCAAAGTCAGGAATAGGCGGGCTAGGTATGTTTAGGATTCAGGAATCGGAATTGAACTGTGGAATAATAATGATCGGATGGTACTCGACTGCGATACATACTAGTCGACTACTACTAGTCGAATAAGTCGATCTGATTGATTTAGCATAGGTCAATGTTATTGCAATTGCCGTTTCCTGTCTAAAAATATTTTTAGAGCAAATATATTATATATTTAACACAAATCATTTTTTGTCTCTTTACATGATTAGCATCTAGGGACAAGAAGAAGACTGAGGCTGCTGGCAGTGCGGCGGGTGCAGGAGCTGGAGGGGCCTCCCAGGAGCAGGAGGAAGCGGCCTCAGGCACAGATGGCTCTGCTGCTGGCTCCAGTAAGTCTTTCTGGTGTTGTAATATATTAATATTTCCCTAACTTTTACCGCTCTATTATTTCCAATTCCTAATTTTAATTTTTCCAAAATCCTCTTCGATCTATCTGTTTCTAAATTCTTGTTTTTGCTCCATTACCTACTACTAAGTACTATTACTAACATTGTTTCTTCTAGTGTCTGTTTTTATTTTTACATCAAATCAAACTGCATCTGACTAACCTCTGCTCTGACTCTGTATCAGACTGTCTGTAGCTTGCTTTCTTCTGGGTTTCACTGAGCTTTCTCTCTCCCCTTATGTGGATTGCCAAGTAGTGGTACTGTAAGACTCAGAGAACCCATTGGGCCTAGGCTACTACTAGTACTAGTAAGGACTCCTTACTACTACTAGTAGCACTAATGTAATGTGCTGTGCAGACTGCAGATTGCATGCCCAAGACAAGTAAGGTATATCCGCAGGTTTGTGAATTGTGAGATGAGAAGGCTTTAGTTTCTTTTACTGTCTCATCATGCTCAATCAGTAATGGTGGCCACTCACGTTGTGAGAAACAGAGAGGGACCCCTTATACCAAAGGAATAGGGTACTATACAATCATGTCAACAAAAAATGTTTCCTTTGGACAGAACTCTAAGGCTACTACTATTCACTGTATATCCTATTATACACCACGCTTACACTCATTCAAACTATCCACATACATGGAGGGAGCAGTATAATTACACGCCCCATCCCCCTTACTTATAAATCAGAAGCAATAGATTCACGAAAATAAATCACTTTATTCCACAATTTAATCCAGATTATAGTTACGTTGGACAGGAGCAGGACCCCCCCCCCCCAAAAGTGGTGTATTTTACTTTTTCTAATCCAGGCCTAGTACTTTTTTTAGTAGCAGCACTTGATGGTGAACACTGAACAACTGTTACCGTGCACTATGGCTGGAAGGAAGGAATTATGAGGACTGGAGTAGGAGGACGGCACCATTATTTTCCAACTAAGAGAGACCTCATGTCCACCCAGTTGGCCACTCTTTCTTCTTTTAAAAAAATGAGATGCACCAATAGCTCTAGTCACTGAGTCCAGTCCTATGGGTTGCCCTCTTCTTGAGAGGCTTTTAAAAATTCCCACCAACAAAATGCCCAACCGGATATTATTTAGTTATTTTTGATAGGACATACTGTCTACTGTACTCTAGTATCCGAATTGTAGATAGTGATGTGTGTGGTGTATATGTATTATTAATTAAGTATTTTCAATCTTGAAAATGAAAAAATAAATAAGGGAGGCGTATATGGCATCTAAAAAATGGGAATTTTAGTTTCCAGGCGTATCGACCACCAGTGCCGGGGCCAACGGTGAGGGCCACCATGCCACTCCGGAGGGAGCGGATGCAGCAGCCACAGGGGGTGAGCCAGCAGCAGTGGCGGGCGGTGGTAAGTCATATTCCTTACTTATTAAGAATGATGAATACACTTGCTGCAAGGGTGTACACTCAGTACTAGTACACTGTACTTCTGCTGAGGCTAAGTTGTTGTGAACACTGAACAGTTGAAGAAGACACCCTGGCCTTTACTTAAACATTAGCATTAGCGGGGGGTTGAGTAACTAATGGCATATTCTATCTTCAACTCAGCAAAGACAGTTTTATGATGTAGACAAACAGTCAGACGACATGTATCACTGGCAGAGAAGGATGCATGGGTGAAGGAAGGGGCCCCGGGATGCATAGGTGGCGGATGAAGATGATAGGAATAGGATGCACGGGTAGTTGAAGGATGGGTGAAAGGTGAAAGAGAAAGCAGAAAGGATGCCTGTCTGGGTGGGTGGGTGAAACTGTATGGGTGAAAGAAATCCTCCGGGGGGTTTGAGGGGTCAAACTCTAAGGCAAGCAAGGACGCATGGCATGGGTGGTGGTTGGTTATATCTAAATGTATGTTGTTGTAGGTGAAAGCCGGTTTATGATAGCCATGTTGGGACTGATGGATGGAAGCCTGGATGGTATCATATAGTAGGTGAAAACAGAGTCAGACTGGATGAAGAGAATGTAAAAGAAAATTAAACCGTGCCAGAGTACCAAAGCCAAGGGTGAAGAAGATTAAGAATAAAATAATAATAATGCTAGAAGATCAATGCACAGAATGTAAAAAAAAAACAAGCCCTGGGAAGAACAAGGACTGTTTTTTTGCAAGGTTTTTGATTCAAAGGTTTGAGGTTGTACTTGTATTTCAGAATGGAATACTCCCTTGACTCACAGTAGTTTGCAAGCACAACATATATATTGTGCATGATTATTATTATTTACCCTACCCATAATCGCCTCCCTACGACTCCGAGGCCCACTTCCGCTCCAGTCCCCTCCCTGTGTCAGCCATGGGTGGCCTATCGGCTGCATGGTAACTAGTACTTATGAATCACTCAGTATGTCATCATCATCATCATCATGTGAGTGACATGATGTTGTGTCGCTGTTTCTCATCATGCATAAGCATGTGATCATTGATCATCATCATGTGCCTTATTGCAGTAGTGTAGTCAGGGTGAAAGTGAAATTGTCTGAGCATTTGCCATTGATTTAACACTACAGAGTATGGCCGTAATGGAAATATATAATTGTGTAGTACAGCTGCCCCACATGCAGACAGTAGTAAAGTACATGAGTCTGCGACACGAGTATGTCTGTCTAGGCCAGGGCACAAGCTGACTGAGCTGGCATGCCTACAAGATTAATTGTGCTAAACAAGAGGGAGAAAAAGAATACCTCTACTCTACTCCATACTTAGTGCCTGAAAGTATAATCATCACATCCAAATCTTAGGGGCAGAGGAAGGGAAGTGAGGAGGAGAGGAGGATACGACAGCTGCTAGTGCTACTGCTACTACTACTGTGCCACTATAATTTTTATGTGTGTAATTTAATTTTGTGTTACTGTTTTGCTAACAGTATTGGTTACAATTCCCTTTTTCTTCCTTTCTTGATATAGCTACTCCTTCCAAACCACTAGGCAGGAGTTGGCGGCCAGGGCCCGGCAAAGGAAGCTGGAGGCCATCCGGGATGAATATCGCCGGCTGGTTGTCCTGGCAGAGGAGGAGGAGGAGGAGACGGCAGCTGCAGCTTCTTCCTCCAATGCCCCGGGGCCCCGCCAGCCCCCCCGTGCCTCCGGTGGTACGGCACCGTGTTCTGGCAGCCGCCCGCCGCCCATCACCAACATCTACTGCTGCCTACCCCTGTTGTTCCTGCAGGAACTGTCGGCACCACGTGCTCCTCAGGGTGGTGCGCCTGGAGGCCAAGCTGGAGGAGGTCCTAAGAACTAGCCGGCACCCCCGCCACTAGACATTATCATCACCGACCTCAGTCTTTGACTCTTGCCCCTTTTTTAATCTTTTTTTTCGTGGGTGGGATGTTGGGACTAGTTGGGGAACCTTGGGGTTTACTTTTTCTTGAACTTGGACATGGACATTTATTTAATTTACTGGACATTGTTTGGGGTTAGGGAGATGGGTGGGTCAGGTGTTGTGGGTTTTTCATCTAGTTTATATTTGTTAGGGTAATCAATTTATAGTTTTCCAATACATATGATGCAAATCTTTTCTGGGGGGAGTTACTCTTTTACGTCACCTTGTTTGTTTTTGTTTCCTCCTTTTGCTGCAGGGCCACAGCCAGTTTTTGAAATCTGCAAATAGTGTAACACACCGACAGATAGATGCAGTACCCTCACTTGTCCTACTACTGTCCGTCTCTCCTCTTAGTCTATGCATTCTGCAACTAAAACCCCTTTGTACTGCAGTATGTACTCAGAAGGATGTGGGTGTGTGAATTAATTAATTTCCATAGTATATACATTATTGACTCCCCCATACTTCTTCTCTTACTTGTGATTGATGTTTAGGCGAAGCAATGGCTGCATGGTGATGGTTTGGTTTCCTAAGGTGCCATGGCAGGTGGTGGTAGCAGTAGTAGACAGTTGCATTTGAAAAAAAGAAAATGAGACAAGTCAGTCACCTGAGGGAGACTAGGGAACGAGTAGTAGACGTATAGTAAGTAGTAAGTACACAAGTAGAAGACTGCCAAACAAGAAGAAAGTGATGATGATTGATGAATGATATTGATATTAAGCAATGCTAAAGTAAAATAAAACATTATGGTGGCAGGGATAGCCTAGTACAAGTTACAACAAACTGAAGTAGTGGTCTTGACCTAAGAAGTGGACAAGCGTAACCTTTAGTGCTGAAAGGATGATAAATCCATGACGTCATTTAATAATTAATAATGGGTTAATATAATGATGTTCCTCTGGAAAAAAAAGAGAATAGCGAATACTACTGAGCATGGGTGGGCACTGGGCAATCTAATCTGTTGCCAGAGTGGCCGATAATATATATATATATATATATATATATATATATATATATATATATATATATATATATATATATATATATATATATATATATACTTAGAGCAGAAGAAGATCCTCGCCTTGAATTAGTGTTGCTTACTTGCTTTCACCACATCCGCCCCAGCAATTGTGTGATCAATTATTGGTGTAAATTTAATTTAGTCACACCTCAATAAATCACACAGCCCACGGGAAGAGGGTTAAGGTTTGATGAATGGTTGGGAAGGGGTATTTGAGGGAAAGGTTTGACAAAGACAAACACTACACATGACAAAATACAATCTTGGCAGACAACCATCATATTCATAGATCTGTTAAGGGAGAAAAAGGAAATGCATGCATGATGTGGTTAATGATAAGTAGTACCAAGTAAACTAGTAGACAGTACCGGGCAGCAGTATATTATTAATTATTATTATTATGCAATTGCCTTGCCTGTCTGCCCTCAGAGAGCCCCAAATTACATACATTTTATTTATTTTCTGTTGTACCGGGCTTCCTTAAAGCTAGCAAAGAAAACTAAAAAACAGCTGTAAGGACATAAGCAAAGACTAAGAGCAAACATAATAAACAAACAACAACACACAGTCGTAATGATTGAAGAGAAAACATGAATCAAATTAATTAAAAGATGATGAATGATACAAAGTTACTGTATGTTATTATCCTGGTCAAATTGGGAATTTGCATCTCGGTACTCCTCTTGGTCCTCCTTTCCATCCATGGACGCTCCGTCCGTCATCTTGGGTGCCACTGCCTGCCTGGCAGATGCAGATTGGTAAGGTGTGAGTTGTTTTTCCCAGTATAGCACAGGGTTAAGGCCGGCCTGTAAGTGTAGATGGAAAGACAAAAGGGATATTGAAAAATCAAGGGGAAAAGTAAAGTTAAAATGCATAAATTAAGGAGGAGTACAACAAGAACACTTTCAGAGGTGGCATGGCTAAATCATGTCTACTCTGTTTCCAGCATTAACCAGGCTACAACAACAACAGGACAGAGCAGGCCCACGGCACCCACCCAACCTCCACTTAGCTTAGATTTTGACTGAGCCAGACAGAGCACACATATACAGCAACATAGCATTTTCCAAATTAAGAAACTAATTCAATGCACCACTGTCAGTAATACCACTACACTCGACTCCACCACTACACAGACATGTAGGTCTGCTGTGGTTGTTGTTGACTTGTTTACCTTTTATGCCACTTCATGAAATGCCAGAGTAATTCCATCAATCATCTCCGATCCTACTGACTGACTGAGAAGAGTATACTATGTGGTCATTATCATCATGGTGTCCAACTCAGTTTGTAGTGTACTGAGTGAGTCCAGATTCCATATTCAAAAATGCAATGGATCGGCCTGCAGTAGAAGTACAATTTTGTTATTAAACAACAAGAAGGGAAACATTGACTTGAGTCACTTTTAGTGTGTAGATTAAATACTTGTACACTTCATGCACAACAACAACAACAACCCAAACACCAATCACTCAGAGTCAGCGTCCAATGCATGCCATCATTACCTGTTCTCATCTTAAGGGGCAGTCCCTCTTGGCTCAGAAAGGAGGAGGATAGCTATAGTCATGTTCTTTTGGAGGGACTCGACGAGGCAGGCACACATTTCTTGTGCTATTCTCTCCATCCAATGTCTGGCTTGAGGGAAATAGATTTAAAGCGAGTCAGGAAGGATGGAGCAGGACTCCGAGGAGTGGACTTCTTTATATAATAAATGCACACAGTTGCAACTCCAATACGGCAATAAAAGACAAGACAGTGGTGATGGATTTGTTGTGATTCGAACCAGAAAGACAGAGACACACACAAATAATAAAAGTAAATAAGGAAGAAAGAAAGTAACAAGTTGAAAGCCTAGTTGTCAGGGAAGTGGATCTCATCCTCAAACTCTGGTGGTTCACCCAGAAGTAGATCATCTAACACACTACTTCCGTCACCTAAGTCACTGTCCTCCTCTTCCTGCTGTGCTTCAGGTATGGTGTAATCCAGTGGTATAAAGTGCTGATTCATTTTGATCATGGTTAACCTCTCCACGTTTTGGGGTGAGAGACTGGTCCTTTTCACTGTTATAATGGCACCAGCAGCACCGAAAACACGCTCAGAAGAGACACTTGTACAGGGCAAGCCAGATAGTTTATTGCCAGCCTGCTGAGCACTGGCCAATGGCGACTTTTCCCATACCAATACAGCAATGGGTTTTGATCAATGTAGACCTCTGTTGGGTCATTCAGATAGGCCTGTACCATCCGCTCAATGGTCAGGGGTGCTCTGCTTTACCCGGCCTCTTTTGCCTTTGCATTTGCATCAGCACTGGACCTAACAAGCCCTTGCTGTAAAAACCATTCCTGTGCCGATTTTACTGGGGCTGATGATCCTGTTCTTGCTGTTGTTGATGTTTGTGGTTTTGACTGCTGTGAGCCAACCGCACTGCCTTCAGGCTCTGAAGTTGAACTTGACGCCGGCTGCCCTGCAGTACTTGTTGTGGGCTGGAGTAGCGTGCCTCTAATTTCCAGCCGGTCTTTTTCAAAGCGACTGGCTACCGCAGCTATCCAAGTTTTGTACTTGGCAACATCCACTTGTGAAAAAGGAATTAATGTGTTAGTGTTCAGTACTGCTTTGTACCATGGATCCAGAATTGTGGCAAAAATGTAATGGTTGGATGACACAATCTCAGTTTGCACCCTTGTATTTTCAGCTAAGCGAAGGGATAAGCTCTCCACCAACTCATATGTTTCTTTTTTTTCCTCCACACCTGCGTACATTGCAAACACCCCCTTCAGCTGTTCCTATAGCATGTGCAACAATGGGATAGCTTGGCCCATAGTACAGTCCTCCTTGCTGACTTCACGTGTGAAGAGCTCGAAAGGAAGTAGCATCTCTGTCAGGCATTTAACTAGGCCCCATTGGTCCATCTCAACGGTCATGCCTTTCACAGTAGCATGAAATATTCATTGATTGGTCTGTACTGCTCAAACAGACGGTCAAGCATGTAATAAGTTGAATTCCAACGTGTTGGCACCTCCTGGATGAGTGCTTTAACTGGCACTCTATACTCACGTTGAATGATCCTCAGCTGCTTTCGGGCTTTAAAAGAATGGCTGAAATGTGTGCATATTCTTCTGCAGGTGGTCAGTAAGTTGCTGACTCGTTATTCTTTTTTCAGAAAGTCTTGAACAATGATGTTACTGCAGTGCGCCAAACACAGGACCCTGAAATAGCCACTATCGCCCATGGCCTTAACTATATTACTGCCATTGTCCGTGGCAACAAAACCAATGTTAAGCCCTCTTGGGTGCAGCCATTCAAAGACCTTGCTGTTAAACTCTTCCAAAATGTTTGCAGCAGTATGAGATTTCTCCATGGCGAACATGGCTACAGTTGCATGTTTCCGAGTGGCATTAAAAATCTCAGCCGTGTCAACACCTGCAGATATCTTTTCTCTAACCCCCACAAAAGAGATCCAGTGTGCAGTGATGCACATGTAATCAGTGGCTTGGCAACTGGTCCACATGTCTGTTGTCATGTGGATACTGTGAACAGCACTCTGCCGCAAAGATTGTCCAAGCAATTCCAGCACGTCGTGATGTAGTGCTGGAACAGCAACTCTGGCAAAATAGGGCGGCTGGGAACTTTCCATTTTGGGCAGATGGCTGTCACAAATTCAAGAAAACCCACCTCTTCCACAAAAGAAAAAGGGAGAAGGTCCAGCGGTAACATTTTAGCCAGCTTCGCATTGTACAAACGTGCCGTTGGGTGGTTGCATTCGTACTGCCCCTCCGACCTAAACATGCTGATGAATGGTAGGCTGGATTTTTTTCCTTTCTGGTCCCACTGATGCAGGTGACTTCTTCACACCAGATGGTGTTAGGCTCAATGCCGCACTTTTTTTCGTTGCGGTACCTTGGTGTCTCACTCTCAGCCTGACTCTTACTCTTGTGCCACTGAGATGTTGCTGGGGCTGATGATGAGGATGTGGGCAGTACCACTGCACTGCTGGAGACAGGGCTACTTTGTGTTCCAGAGAAAATGTCTCCCTCTTGTTCACCTTCCACCGTGATCGTACCTTCTTCTACTTCTTCATCACCACCAACAGCAATGGGTGCAGTTTTACTTTTTTGGCCTTTAAGGTGTTTCTCCCACTGGATCAAGTGGTGTGTTTTCAGATGGGTTGTTTGGCCTCCGGTACCATAGTTTGTACCAAGCTTACCCCGACTAACACCTTGTTTACAAATGGAGCATTAGCAACGTTCTCATCCTTACTGCTAACCGAAAAGAAGTCCCAAACTGGGGAGGTGAACTTTCTGGAGCTGCTGGAGGTGCCACTTGCAATGCCGGATGAACTGGAGGGTGGGCATGGAATTTGACTCTGTGCACTACCACTACCTACTTCTACAGAGGTGGTTGTGCTGGATGTAGGTCGCTGCCGGGCCTTTGCAAATGCAAATATGGAAGCTGGTGGAGGTGGTGTTGGTGTTACCTGTGTTGGTGGTATCCGTGCCACATCCCTCACAGCAATTTGGGATGGGGTAATGTTGGTCTCACTCTCCACTGGGGCGGGACTGATGTCCATGATGACTGGCTCGTCATCATCTTCCTCTTCTACATCTACCACCATAACTCTAAGGCTTTCTGGAACCTTCCTTTTCCCTAGCCTTGTCTCGTGGTGTCTCTCACTCTCAGACTGAGGTGGTGGCTTCCAAGTGGCATCTAGATCATCAGAAGGGGAGCTTGCAGAAGAACTCGATGGACTAACCCTCCTTTTCCTTGTTGGGGATCTGGAAGACAATAGATCTTCTGAAAGAGTGGCTTGCTCTTCTTCCTCTGCAGGAAGCTCGATTTCCTGACCTGCCCCTACTTCGGGAGGAACAACTACTATTGTGGGTGGTGGTTGCGGCTGATGTTGTCCACTTATATGAGTTTCCTGCGTTGATTGGGTACTACTTTGCGATAACGATAAGTCAATTTCAACATCGCTGCTCGTTGGTGTTGTCGTGATGAGACTGGCTGCCTCTGCGACAGACATGGGCTTGGGCCTAGGTTGGTGAGGTGGGTCCACTGATGCAGGGGTGCTGCTCCCAGCTTGTTCTCCAGACACCGCTGCTGCAGGCGGAAATTTTGGTTTCCCAAAAAAGATCTTGGTCGGCACACCAGAAGTGGTAAGTGGCACTTCCTTCTTCTTCTCACTGGCAACTTTCTTGGTACTGGAGGACCTGGTACCTTTCTTTGGGGCCATCTTCTTCAGATGTCAGCAGCATGCAGTGGCACAAGTTGAAGAGATGTCTGTGGTCACACGTTACGTGACGTCATGCGCAGCAAGACTTCTGTCTGGCAGTACAATGGGTGATAACGCCTCCTCCTCTTTTGTGAACCTAAATGCAAAGAAGCAAGAAGAACATCAGTGAAACGTGGCATTTATTGTTGTGGTTCAATTTACTACTGTACAAACAAACAAATATAATATATAACTTATTGTGTGGTCACACTTGTTAGTGTTATTATTAATATTATTAAATTGTAATAACTCAGTTATTAAAAAAAATAACAACAGTGTAGCCATTTGTGAGACTTTGACAACAAGGGCTTTCATGGTGTACTGTGTACACTAAGGAAGGATAGGAAAGAAGAAGAACAAAAATAAAAATACAAATGTAATGTAACCTGTTTGGCATTATGAATGTGATTGTGCATCACGTGGGATGCAGCATCATTCAGGAAGCTGCAGCTGGCAATGGGGATGGAAGCAGTAAGCCAAGAGGAACAAAGGAAAGACATGCAGGCCTATGGCAAAAGCAGCACACTAACTACCACCACAAAATGGCCACCAGCCACATGGTTGGTCACTCACACAACAACAAGCAGGAGGCCTGTAAAACAATGAACTCAAGCAGGCCTATATGGCCAGACAAAGGAGGCATGCTAAACAACACAGCTTTAATGCAACAATGCAAAAACGAAAATCCACAGGGCTAAAAAAGGTTTGCAAGTTACACAACAACCACACCACACACATCCAACAAAGGCATTTATTTAACACACACAAAAAAAGTGAAATACCCCAAAAAAACACATTTTGCAATTCAATCCAATGCCATCCATGCCCTAAATGATGTTAAATTCAACAGCTACCACAGAAACAGTTGTTTCATGCACACATGAGTAGCTCTGGGCCTACTGGCTGAAAGTCCTATTGGCAGACTACTGGGCTAGTGAATTAAATAAATGTTGCAAATTGATTGCAAAAGTTGGAGAAAATGTAGTGAACTTTGCAACATGTTTCCTTTATAAAAGAAAACTAGAAGACAAATTACATACAAAGAAACAACTAGGCCCCTACTAAAAGTACAGGCCACCCACCACAATACATTGAAAAAAATCAATGAAAAGTACAAAAAGAATTAAGTGCAATGCCCCAATCAAACAAACAACACCAATTTTCCAACTTACTTGTGAAATCTCAAATCTAAAAGTCCTCAAATCCAATGATATATGATGCAGCAGACAAAAAGGGATCCTTCCAGCTCCAAATCCAAATGAAAAGTGAACAGGAGATGGACAAAGCTCTGGGAGGAGCCTGCTGGACAGGAACAGGAAGCTGGAGACACTGGGGCACTTCCTTCCTCTTCAAAAATAAGTAAAAAAAAAAAAAGGACTCCTTGCACAAAGAAGTACAGCCAAATGTCAATCTGAGGAGTTTTTTTCTTCCAAATCATCATTTCAAGAAGATTTTATGCTGCTCGAGAGATATTCTTCTCCAGCTTGCAAATTCTGAGTGTTCGGCATCGCGATCTTCACAAAACTTCTGCCGGAAGTCCGATAGCGCGTCCGAATGACGTGTTCGCGATAGCACACTCTTGCGGTGCTGTGCGGCCGGCTACCAAATCTCGTGGCATATGCGAACGGATAGGAAATGTCATCGGCGAACGCAGGCATTCCGGTAAGTCGCTCCCGCGTGCGCAAAAACACATTTTGAACATGTGAACAAAAAAAACCTCCGCTCCGTTGCGGAGCGCAGAGTTTTTGGTAACTCCGCGTTTTATGCGGAATGCAGAGTTGCCCAAAATCCGCAAACGCCGCGGGTTATTTCAAACATCTCATCAAGGTGAAGGATCAAGCTGTGCCTGTAAAACATAAGTTGCGCAATGTACCTTTTAGTGTCAGAGATGATTTAGCAGAGGAGCTCTAGAGGATGTGTGAGTCGGGGGTCATTGAGCCTGTGGAATCATCCTTATGGTTATCTCCATTGGTCGTGGCCCGCAAAAAAAATGGTATTCTCAGGGTCTGCATTGACTTGCGTAGTTTGAATAGGGAGATATGGGTTGATTCACACCCCTTACCCCATATTGATGATATTCTTTCCAAATTTGCAGGTTCCAAGTGGTTTTCTAAGATTGATTTATCTTCTGCGTACCATCAGGTCGAGCTGGACTCTTCTTGCAAGCATCTCACTGCTTATGTTTCCCCCTTTGGAACTTTTCAATTTAAAAGGATGCATTTTGGGATTGCCTCGGTGGCTTCCGTGTTTCAACGCATTATGGAAAAGGTTTTGGAGGGAATTGGGGATACTGTTTTTTCCAGGATGATATCTTGGAGGCAGGAAAGTGTAAGGTTTCACATGACAAGAATCTTACTGAAGTTTTGAGCAGGTTGCAGTGGAAGGGGATCGTTGCCAACAAACTCAAGTGTGTTTTTGGTGTGGACTCTATTGAGTATCTGGGCCATCGCATCTCCGGTGAATCAATTCTACCAAGAGAGGGGTTGATTGATGCTATTCTTAAGGGTCCATGTCCTAGGTCAAAGGAACATGTGTCTTTGTTTTTGGGGGTTTGTGAGTTCTAGACTAAATTTATCCACAACTTTGCCCCTAAACCTGTGCATTTACGTGAACTTCTCAAGAGGAGGGTACCTTTTTGTGGGATCGGGCTTGTCAAAGTGAATTTGATCAAATCAAGCAAGAGCTGGATATCTGTGAAATTTTAACCCCTTTTGATCCTTCATTGCAGTGGGTTGTCTCCGTCGATGCCAGCTTGGATGGTGTGGGTGGTGTGATTATCCAAATCAAGCAGGGTGTGGAGCACACTGTTGGGTTTGCCTCCCGTTCTTTGCATCAAAGTGAGAAAAATTATTCCGTTATTGAAAGAGAGCTTTTGGCTTGTTGTTGTGCTGTCGAAAGATTCAAGACCTTTTTGTGGGGGAGGACTTTCAAGTTGTTGACAGATCACAAACCTCTTATTCCCATTTTGAATGGTCTTGTGGTGAAAGAACATACCCCCAGGATTGCCAGATTAAGTTCTAAATTGCTTCAATAAAATGTTTTGGTCGATTATATTCCTGTTGAAAGAAATACCACAGCTGATTTTCTCTCGAGATCACCTTTACCTTGCTGTGAGGTTGACTTACCGGGTTGTGACGATGATGAGGAGTGCTTGATTGCAGCCATGGATGTTTGCAGTATTGGTTGTTTTAATGAGAAAGAATGGTTCGATGCAGTGGAATCTGATTGTTTACTTAAGAAAGTTAAAGATCATATTGTTCACGGTTGGCCCAAGTAAAAACATCTCGATGTTGAGCTCCAGCCGTTTGCCAAGATTGCTGATGAACTCTCGTTGGAAGGTGGTGAAATGGTTTTGCGTGGTGATAGGTTTGTTCCTCCTGAATGTTTGAGGGCACGCATTGTTAATGCCGGCCATGAGGGTCATCTTGGACAGACAGGCACCAAATGCAGGATTTGTGCTGTCTATTGGTGGCGTTCCATGGATCGCCAAATCGATGACGCAGTCAGTGGTTGCCTTATTTGTTGCTCAAGTGACAAGGTGGTCAAAACTGTTACCCCTCCCACACAAGTGGTGGAAATTCCCACTGGTCCTTGGATGAAGTTGGCTGTTGATTTTTTTGGACTTTTCAATGCTTTACCTAACAGGTACAAATTTGCTTTGGTTGTTGCAGACTACTATAGCAAGTGGTGGGAGGTACATTTTATGGTTGATCCCAACACTCAAGAAGTTGTCAGGTTTTTTTCAGAATCTCTTTGCCAGGGAAGGTTTCCCTAAAGAATTAGGGGTCGATTCCGATCTCGGCCGGAAGCACACCTAACAGTATTTGTCCGAAAAAAAACCAGCCGAGTGCGTGTTTCCCGACCGATTCGAACACTCGTCCGAACGAACAAGTATGATGCGCATAACAACCCAGATTCTGAGCAAGCCGTACTTACCCAATCTAGCTCCTGTTCCCCGCCCGAGCTGGATCCGTAAACTCCGAATCGAGTCGTACGGAAGCAAATACACAGCACCTTCCGGCCGGACGAGTACGATGCGCACTTCGTACGCGCCGAACCCGTCACTACGTCCGGGATGTTTGAGCATCCTGGCGAGCCGTACATAAGCTCTGTTTCGCGCCACAAGACGATCCACGGCTACGAGACGAACAAGCCTGCTACGAGTACGAGTCGAAGACACGAGAAACCCGAATGAGACGATCAAAGCATGAATCCCATTGCGCAGGTCCTACCTATACTCTACATCTATTACCGGGACCGGCACGGACGCGTACGGCGCAGACGGTAAGTCAAACACCAACAACACAAACAAACGACACGTACCCGAAATATGTCACACACACATAGGGATGCACAAATGACGTACACTAGCAACAGCAGAACCATATAGGTGGGATGGCCATCACCAATGCCATACACACCCATAGGGGGATGGATGCCTACCACCAACACCACCCTACCACCACCCCTAGTCAGGGGGGGCTGGATGCCTGCCACCACCACCAACCCTACTCAGGGGGGCCTGGATGCCTACCACTACCACCACCCCTACTCATTGGGGGCTGGATGCCTGTCACTACACCATCCCCAACCTTAGGGGGATGGATGCCTACCACTACCACCACCCCTACTCAGGGGGTCCTGGATGCCTACCACTACCACCACCCCTACTCAGGGGGGGCTGGATGCCTGCCACTACCACCACCCCTACTCAGGGGGGGCTGGATGCCTGCCACTACCACCACCCCTACTCAGGGGGGGGGCTGGATGCCTGCCACTACCACCACCCCTACTCATGGGGGCCTGGATGCCTGTCACTACTACCATCCCTACCCTTAGGGGGATGGATGCCTACCACTACCACCCACCCCTACTCAGGGGGCCTGGATGCCTACCACTACCACCACCCCTACTCAGGGGGGCTGGATGCCTGCCACTACCACCACCCCTACTCAGGGGGCTGGATGCCTGCCACTACCACCACCCCTACTCAGGGTGGGCTGGATGCCTGCCACTACCACCACCCCTACTCAGGGGGGGCTGGATGCCTGCCACTACCACCACCCCTACTCATGGAGCCCTGGATGCCTGTCACTACTACCATCCCCACCCTTAGGGGGATGGATGCCTACCACTACCACCACCCCTACTCAGGGGGGCCTGGATGCCTACCACTACCACCACCCCTACTCAGGGGGGGCTGGATGCCTGTCACTACTACCATCCCCACCCTTAGGGGGCTGGATGCCTGCCACTACCACCACCCCTACTCAGGGGGGGGCTGGATGCCTGCCACTACCACCACCCCTCCTCATGGGGGCCTGGATGCCTGCCACTACCACCACCCCTACTCATAGGACGGGTAATGCATGACACAACCAGCATACTCCCACATAAGGAATGTCTGAAAATTACATCCCCAACACCATGACAAGCGTGTGTAGTCTGTGTCAAATGCCTACAACACTGAACATGACATTGAACATACAATGTGACCCCCTAGCACATGTGTCACACATAAATGTGTGTGGCCTCCACAATGCAAGCCGACCATGGCCACTGTGGCAATGGGGCCCAAAGCCCCATCACCACAGTGACCAAAAGGTAGGTGTGGGGTCCATAGCTGATGCACATTTTGAACAGTGTGGCAATGGGGCCCAAAGCCCCATCACCACAGCGACCACAAGGTAGGTGTGGGGTCCATAGCTGATGCACCTTTTGAACAGTGTGGCAATGGGGCCCAAAGCCCCATCACCACAGTGACCAAAAGGGAAGTGTGGGGTCCATAGCTGATGCACCTTTTGAACAGTGTGGCAATGGGGCCCAAAGCCCCATCACCACAGTGACCAAAAGGTAGGTGTGGGGTCCATAGCTGATGCACATTTTGAACAGTGTGGCAATGGGGCCCAAAGCCCCATCACCACAGTGACCACAAGGTAGGTGTGGGGTCCATAGCTGATGCACCTTTTGAACAGTGTGGCAATGGGGCCCAAAGCCCCATCACCACAGTGATCAAAAAGTAAGTGTAGTCAGGGTAAAAGCTGCCAAAGCCAAACTGCATGGATGATTCCTGGTCACACAACAACAAACACATCAGTGGCATAGTAGTGCTTGTGTCCCATAGCAACATAGATTGGGTGAGGCAAACAGTGCAGTGGCAATAAAACATCGTTTTGGCCATGTGCATACAAACATCACCCATGGGGGCTCACATTGTCAACATTCACAAATAACACAATGACAGAAGTGACCATCATAATGCAGACCCACATATCTGCACCAATGGACACACACATGTAGATATCCTGTGGAGACTGTAGATGTCAGGTGAACAAATACCATACCATGGCAGCAATGGGACATACAAACCATGATTATTGTGCTGACTGATGACCTAGGAGTCCCAGGGACAGCAGGGGAAAGCCACCAAACAACATACAACCATTGGCACACTCAAGATATGCCAATGCAGTGGTGCAAATGCACAAACACAAACAGGCAGACTCACACTGCACATCAAACACAACAGGTGATGGGGGTGTGTGCCAGTGTCCCCAGGCAACCACACAACACATGAGGAGGCCTGAATTCCAATTACACAGATGTGTATACAGTGCCATACAAAAGTTACTCATGGATCGGATTCCCTATGTGGGCAAAGAGGCATTGTTAGATGAGAGGGAGCCCAAATTACACATGTCACACAAGCTTGTAGGAACAGCAACTAACACAGCAAGAGACAGACCCACCACAGCACTACCCCCAGGGACCCCACATTGTGGTGACACTAGCCTGCATGATAATCCCACTGTGATGACAAAGGTAGATGTCATTCACACTGTGAACCACAGCCATGTGTCCTGAGCAACAAACTACCATCACACCTACACAAGCACAAATCAATCAGCACGGCCTGCCAGCCATGGCCAATATGGAGGTAGGGGTCTAGCCGTGCACCAACTCACATTTCCACACACTCAACACCACACACCTTGATCTCCACCAATGTGCAGCAGTGAAGCTCACATGGACTGGTGACATTGCACATGCACCCATGACAATCCCAGGGGTGGTGGTGGGAACTAAGGTGCAGAAACCCATCACACATGGCCAGTCAACAAGACTCGTGAATGTCTGACACACTGCACACTACGCGGTACATGGGCATGACGTGAAATCCTGAATTTCACAACAGGGATAGGGATGCACACCAATTTCTCCAAGTTCATTCAAAGAAGATGGCGACGTTCAGCTGGGCAAATGGTTGGGGCGAGATCGCGCCCCACTTCAGCAATGTTAGATGACGTGAAATCCACCACAATCAATGGGATCCCGGCCATAGTCACACACCAATGAAGAAGACAAGGTGACACACAAAGAACACACGTACACAACTTCCAACATTGCAGCTCTGACCCTGAGGAGTGGCAGCAGTCACACACACAACGTGTCACAATCACTGAAAGCTACCACAGACTGTAAATTACATGACATGTGTAACCAACAAGTGCCAAGGGGAATCCTGAATGTGTCCCATCTGCGTTTGCCCACATCCCCAGCCCTGACAACAAAGACAACCTGGGATGACAACCTGATGAACCTTAGTTTGCCATGCACCCACATCCCGGAGTAACCAGGTCCAAGATGCTGGATGAACACAGAACAACTCAGCAAGCATCAGAAACAGGAACATCCGTAGGGACACAGCCTGTGTAGTAAAAGGGAAGGGTACACGCACAGACATGCTTACACAACACAAAACACGGGCCCAGGCAATGTCACGGGATTACACACTGCCATGAGGGCACTCCACTGCTGTGGAAGGTCCGCTGTGCCAAACCTTGTCTGTGCACGACTCAAACATGTCGGCAGAACACTCGGTCAGTGAGTCAACAACTACAACACACTGAAGGCTCTGCTCACATCAGCCTGGGTACGGGAGTGTCACGTCAGTCATCTGCATACACCCAAAACACGTGTCAAGCAAGGTGCACCTTATACACTGATGAGTCCTTCAACATTGGTGTGCTAAACTGCATGTCCAGTGGAGATGGGCACACAGTCAGGGAAGTAGAAACATTGAACAGTGGTAAGCCCACCAGATGTGCATCACTGTAAGACAAAGATGTTAAATTACAAATGCAAAACGTACATCCCTGTGTCATATGCTGAACATCACACCCTCAGACTGCAGCAGAGGATGCTATAGATCCAGACTACGACAGGACACATATCCCATGGACCACATGGAGTCCATCACAGCAACACTTCATTTTCCTGATCTGAACACTATTACAACTGCAAATGCATGATGATACTCATCTACATCATGTACATCAAAAGAAAAACCACAAGTAAACAAAAAGAGGCTTTATTCAGCAAATGTCAATCAAAAATCAGAAGTCCAAATTAAACTAAGGCCAATGGCCAGTCCAAATACACAGTCCCAACAGGGTGATATGTGACAACTTGTCACCCATTGCTTGCCTGCACTGGTAGGGACAGGGGACATCCCCCTTGGAGGGGCATACAAGGGGCAGGCCAGGCACCGCAGGGACAGGATCAGGGGATGCCAGAGTGAGGCAGTGAAGGGGTGGTGGGTGCAGGAGTGTCACCGGCAACTGCAGTGGAGGTGTCTGACTCAGGGGGCCGGCACCACTGTAGGGCACAAGTCAGATGGTGTTGGTGCTGCAACCACTGCAGTGGGCTGGTCTGATGGAGTGGACTGGGTCCCCACAGCAGTGCCCGAGTCAGACGGGGTAGTTGTGGACTCCACTGCAGTGCATGCCTCCAAGGGAGTGGAAGGGGGGCAGATGAGGTGGGCAGGTCAGAGGGGGACCCGGTCTCCACACCAGTGGCACAAACAGGCTGAGCATCTGGGTTGGGGGTGGAAGAGCAAGTGGCAGGGGGAGGGCCTAAGCAGTTTGGGGATGTGGTATCGGTGTGTGGGGGAACCTGGGGCAGGGTGTGGCGGTGGAACCTGTGGAGTGGTGGCCTGGGGGATGGAGGAGAGAGACTGGGTGGTGGAGCTGCGTGGTGGTGGGGTCTTGCCCTTCCTGGTCTGGGGGGACTTCCGAATGGGGTCCTCAGTCTGCCTGTGCCTGGGGGAGCATGTCCGGGGGCGAGGGGCATTCCCCTCTGTGTGGGTGGACTTCCTCTTCCCCTGGTATGCCGGATCTGCAGGATGTGAGGGGAAGAGGCCGAGGTCACAGAGGAAGAGCTGCTGTGTAGGTGGGGTTGCAGGTGAGGCAAGGGAAGGGGTCTTGGAGGGAGAGGATTTGGAGGACTGCGGAGTGACTGTGGATGCCTGTGTGTGTGTCTGTTCCCCATCCCCTGTGTGTGTGGTATCTGTCCCCTGAGGATGCTTGTGTGCACGTCTTGCCTTTCTTTTGGGTGTGTGTGTGCTGCTCGTGTCTGTGTGTTTGGGTGATTGTGCAGGTGTGCATGTGCTTTGGACAGGTAGGGTGCCAGGAAGTGTGGATGGGGCAGAGGTAGGAGGGGGGAGGGATTGTTGGAGGAGGGACACTGCTGCAGTCAGGGAGGAGTCCATGGACTTATTGCTCCTCTGTAGGGCAGATATACCCGTCGAGATGCCCTCCATGAACGACACCAGCTGTGTCAATAGAGTGGTGTGTGCATGGAGGACACTCATCATTGCTGTCTGCCCTACATGGAGCTGCCGAAGTAGGTACACAGACTCCTCACTCAGGGCAGCAGGGGACACAGGGGCAGGGGGTGCGGTGCCTGGCCCGAAGGAGACACGCTCCCGAACACGGGAGCCTCCACGGACCTCTGGAATTGGAGCCAATGGGAGGGCTGTGCTGGTGGTGGTGGTGGCGGGGCCAGACAGACTAGCTGGGGTGTGGTGGCTGCTGACACCCACCTCCACAAGGGAGTCATCCTCCGAGCTGCTGTGGTCCCCAGCTGAGGTGGATGGTGCTGAGGACTCCTCTGTGTGGCTCCCCTCGCCCTCCGTGCCACTGGGTCCCTCTGACCACTCGTCGGATGCTGACCCAGTCTGGCTCCGCAGCTCCTCCTGGTCCGTGGAGCTGTCCCCTCCTGTGGCCGTGGATGTATCTGCAAACAATTAGGGAAACAGACAAACATCAGTCACCTGCACTGACCGCACACACCACAGTAAGTACAGCACTTACAGAGCCAGCCCTGGCATCCTTAGTTGAACATTGCCAAAACTCCTCACACAGATTTGGAGAAGCCAATTGTCAGTCTGATGGTCAACCATTGGACTCATACCCCTCCTGCCCTTGCACCCATCTGTCTGGTGCCTGTCTGATGGTAAGACCCCAGTGTGGACACATGCACCACCTACACAGTTGTTGGACATTGCAGGGAACACGGTGAAGTATGTGAACATGCACAAATCACATCTCTTGCCACTGAGTCAGTGCAGGTGTCCGGAGAAAGGGATGGCCAGAGTCTAAATAGAAATGCATGTGATGCATACCAGCACCAGACACCATGATGCACCCATGTCCGGATAGTCCATGCCACAATGGGGTGCATGTTGCACATGTCACTCCCCTGCAGGATCACTTAGGAAGTTTAATGCCATGACACAGGCATGCGTGCAAAGTCATACATCACTGTCTCCATTCACATGGCCATGGCAGCCTGCCAACAACAGTCTGCACTGTGTCTCAATCCTAGGACATGGGGAATGCAAGTTATGTAACTGACAAGTGCACATGTCCATCCCCCACACACCACATCATCTGAACTAGTATTTGTCCACGTCATGCCAATTGGACATATGGGGGACATGAAACACAACTCTCAGAACCTGAGCACCTCACAGTGTGCTGTGAATGAATAACAGCTGCCTGAAAGTCACAGTTGCATACACCTGTGTGCACAGTCAAGTGATCAAACATCTATAAGTCACAGAAGTATCGTCTCTCATGGTCACATCTCAGATGGCATGCTGAGCCCTAACTGACAAACATACCAGTAGTCCTGACAACGAAGCCACAGCACAATGACACAGAGGCAGACACCTGAGGGAACATGTCACTGATCACAGCATGTCAGATGATCCACGGGAGTGGGAGTACAGAGTGTATTGTATGCCCTGGAGTAGGCATGACTGTCCAGCTCCACCTGTAAGAGGGATGAGTCCTGGACAGTAGGCAGGTGTCTAAGCACGTGTGACACACTTGATATACATACTCCTGAGGCCCAAACATTCTTCCCACCCACAGCATGGGAGTGTGCCAAATACCCCAGGGACATGTGGTGAATCAGATCAGCAAGTGGACCACATATCAAAGTTACACCCAGATTACATGTCAGAACTTGGGCATTGTGTAAGCAATTGACCCACCCATGAATCCCACAACATAGTCACCAGAACAAATGCTGTCCCCCACCTTGAGCAAAGCAAAATGCAATGACACAGTCCCCAAGTGACACAATTTCCTGACTGTAAGGGCCACACATATGCGTATCAGATGAGGAGTGGGCATGTCACAATAGAGGGACATGGGTGCTGGACCACAAGACTGATGTACTGTGGAAGTTTAACCAGGCCAGAGGAGGGCACATAGCATGTCAGACAAAGTGCACAGTGCTGTCATGGACTCACCCCCTCCTTGCTGCTGTCTGGCCTTCAGCTGCCCATCCAGGTCAGGGAAGACCACCGCCAGGATCCTGAGCATGTGGGGGTCAGGGTCCGGTGTCCGCCCCTCCTGCGAGGAGGCGACAGCTTCAGCTGGACCCTTGCGATCCTCCGGGTCCAGCCTCGAAGGTGCTGCCACCTCTTCTGGCAGTTGCGGATCCGGCGCTTGTAGTCCCCCATGGATCTTACTGCCCGGGCGATGGTCAGCCAGATTTCCTGCTTCTGGTGGGCATCAACCTGTGAGGATGACAAAGTGAAAATGCCATTACTACACATGCAACATATACGTGCATCACACAGTTGGATATACATGTCTCAATCACTGGGGCATATGATGTACACAGGCAGTGCAACGATGGCTATGAACAGTTTGCCAGCAGTTACTACATGGTATCATTGCATGGGAAGTAAACCTTGTTGGAATGCACTGTTACTGCACTGTACCTGTTCAATGCATGTAACTACACACTTTGGGGGGTCAGAACTACTCAGTGAGCATGGTAGCCAGTGGTGTGCACACTGTAAGTCCTGCTAGTCAGACAACATGCAAAATTAGTAAGGCAGTGGACAGCACACTCACCTGCTCCCCTGGTTTCCCATACAGCTTGATGTACTGTGGAAGGAGGCTGTCCAGCAGGGCCTGGTTCTCCTCAAGGCTGAAGGCTGGGGCTCTCTCCACAGTACGTGCCATTGCAGTAGCCAGAGGATGCAGAGACAGCAGCAGTGTTGGTGGCAGATGTCGTCCTGGAGCATGTAGTGCAGGCAAGTGAGCTCTCAGGGGAACAGCCAGCATTATATGTGTGCTGCAGAGGCAGATACTGTCCCATGTGTCCAAAGTGATAGGTCCAAGTCGTTTGCATCTTCTGAATCTGACCAATCCATGGAATAGCAGCACTAATACACGCCCACAGCATCCTTCAAAAATCCAAACTGAATTCACTGCATCAGACTCGTTGAAGCTTCGAATACACGTCCGTTGCCATGCCAGGCCCTTGCCAACACGTGCGCACCGTTCGGTCCATTGCTGTACAACGCGTATGTCGGGATACAACGCGTACCCGCTCACAACAGATGCAATGGGCCGGCCGGGCACACCGATCGGTACTGAGAAGTTAGATGATGGCCATGTAGGTGCCAGTTATGTCCGAACAGAACGGCACACACATCAAGTACTTGTGTCTCGTAATGATGTATCATGTGAAATTGAGTATGGTGAATGGCACATATGTGGGGTGACTGACAATCTTTCTTTCTTCAACCTATGCACTGCAGGGCTCCAGCTGTCCATAGACCATTCCCTGACCTGGCAACGATGGTGGAACGTGACAGCATCCGACGGTACCGCTTCACCAGGCAGCTGATTGAGGATTTGGCAGTGCGCTTGGCACCACATTTGCAACCTGGCCGGCCGTACCCTACGGCGCTGACCCCCAAGGTGAAGGTAATGGCAGCCCTACACTTCTTTGCCACCGGTACCTTTCAACACACTGTGGCGACTGCCAGTGGGATGTCACAGACTATGTTCAGCCGTGTGCTACGCGATGTTTTGGAGGCAATGTTGAGATGCCTGAACCAGTACATCTATTTCCCTACACGTCAACAACTCACTGATGTCAAGAGTGACTTCTATGCCCTGGGGAGGATGCCACATGTCATTGGCTCCATTGTTGGGACACATGTGGCTTTGGTACCACCACAGGCACGTGAGCAGGCATACCGGACCCAGAAACATTACCATTCGATCAATGCTCTGGTGGTATGTCTTGCAGATATGAGCATCACACATGTGTGTGCCCATTTCCCTGGTTCAGCACACGATGCCTACGTGATGAGGAGTAGTCGCATCCCGAGGATGATGGCACAGATGCAGAACCAGCGTGCCTGGCTTGTCAGTGTGTACTGACGTTGTACCATTGTGTGTGTTCTGCTCTGTAGTATTCCGCCCACTTTTCCAACTCAGCTAAGGTGCACTTGTCTGTCCGAAGGTGACTCCGGATACCCCAACATGCCATGGTTGCTGACACCCCTCAGGAACCCTGTGACACCAGCCCAGATGCACTACAATGAGGCACATGGTCGGACCAGGAGAGTGATCGAGCGGACATTTGGTCTCCTGAAGAGCTGCTTCCGCTGCCTGGACAAGACAGGAGGGGCCCTCCCATATGCCCCAGCAAAGGTGTGCAAGATTGTCATCGTCTGCTGCATGCTACACAACCTGGCAGTGCAGAAGGAGTTGCCTCTCATCCTGGATGACGATGACCAACGTCCGCCACCTGTGGAGGATCCTGGCCTGGACCGCGATGCCAGTGATGATGATGATGATGATGGTGATGTCCGCACACAGCTCATCACCAACTTCTTCAGCTGAATGTGAGTATCCAGGGAGATGTAATGTGAATGATGTGAGTTTGCATGATATGTGTGGGTGGTGCTCTGGTGCTGTTTGAGTGTAACCATGTGCTACTTGACTGGATGTGTGCAGCAATGTGTCCTTCCAGGTAGTCTGTACTCCCCAACAGTGTTGACATGCTAACTTGGTTTTGTGTAGTTATCTTGTGACATGTATTGGGCATGAGTATTGCATTTCTGTCCTGTTCTTTAGTGGTTTTAACTGTGTGTCATGTCTGTCCTTCACAGGGTGCTTACTGAGTACTTTGGTCAACTTGGATCCCCCGACACCATGATTCAGCTTTCAGGGTGGCAGCAGTCGTTTCCCTACAGGTGATGTGCCACACACCCCTGGACTTCATATCTTCTGCACTTGTTGACTGTGTGGCCACTGCCATGGGGTAAACCTTGCATTTGTAGTGGAAACAACATGTTGCAAATGTGTAATAAACCTGTGCTTCACTTTGGGATGTGCGTTGTCTGTGGTCACACATCTGACTGACATTTGCTTACTGCACCTGTGGGCTAGTTGACACAGACTCTGAATAGGTGTGGTGTCTGTGCATTCCACAGTATTTCCTGGCAACATCACTGTAGGCGATGAGTCCGATGGCCCTGGTGTCTCTGTGTTGTGTAGCCCTAGTGGTGTGTCTCCCTCATATGTGTCACGTCACCATGACTCACATGACGGTGTTGTACTTGCTGTAGCAGTTAGCATACACAGTGTAATTTAGCAGATCATCATCACCATAACAGTATCCACATTTGAATAACAACAGAGGCAAGTATGGTGTACTAGTGATTTTATTTACAAAAATGTGTGTGTGTATAGTGTCCAGGATGGTGGGTGCTGTACATTGGGATTGTGATCCAAAGTTCCCAGATGAGTTGCAAGTCTTGGTAGCAGAAATGTCCTGAGTGAAGTCCACAGTCATATGATACATTAGTCCAACTTGAACTCCCCATGTCATGTGGGAGAGTTGTGTTGCATTCGACAGGGTGAAAAGTTTGCACACAAAGGAGAATTTCCGGAACAGGTGTTGGCTTCCTGGGGGATGTACGTGGCCATCAACCTCTCAGTTTTCCTTCCTCGGACGACCCCTCTTCTTTGGGGGGGACCCTCACGTGCAGGCAGCTGCATTGCAGGGGAGTCTCAGCCAGAATCCTCCTCCCTCCCTGTGGCAGTGTCAGTTGTTGCAGCACCAGATGTTGGGAGCACACAGGGAGGTGTGGCCATGTTGGTGCTAATCTGGCGGAGGCATGTCAATATGTCCCTATGCACCGCTGTGAGTTCTTGCAATGTGTCCCACTTGGACTCCATGCGAGACATGTGTGTCTCCACACGGGACATGTGGGAGTCCAAGCGGGCATGATGGGCAGCCTGCTGCAGTTGTATGTCCTTGAGGATCCCCACTACCTGGATGACCTCTCTGGTGCTATTCTGGTACGCATCAGCAATGCGGGCCAGTTGTGGGTCATCATGCAGTCCAGACCCCTCTGCAAGCAGCGACCTATGTCTACCACCCCTCCCACCACCCCTGGCGACACGTGCAGGACCTGCGGTGGCATGCACAGGTGACCCGAGGCCCCCTTGGGGGTTGTTAGTGGTGTTGTTGTCCGTTGCTCCACGGTGGGCCTGGGGCCCTGTGCTGTTGTCATCGGTGGTCCTTGGTCTGTCCATGTCGGCGGGGGTGGTCTGTGTGTTGGCAGTTGTTGGAGGGGTGGGTGCAGGGGGTGCAGATGTTGGTCCTGCTGGTGCTGCATGATGACTCACACCGGAGGGGCCAGGTAGGTCTTCGCCATCCGAGGAGGGCAGAGGCTGTTCCACACCAGTGAGCTCAGTGTCCCCCGGAGCCTGGGACAGGGACTCCTCCTCGTCTGCTGCTGTGTCCCCATCATCACCTGTATTTGGAAGAGACACACATTGTATGTTATGTTTCTACAGTCATCAATGGTTCACACTACACCACGAAGGGAACCAACATTGGTTCCACAAAGCTGCACAGCCCTTTAGTAGCTTGAATCCAATGAATAACGCTCATGTACTTTTTAGCTTTTCACAATTTTATCCTCAATTTTATCCGTTCATTTTTTCTCTTTAATGTTCAATTCGTTTAATTCAATCCGTTTTACCATCCATTTTGAAAAAAAGCTCGAGAGCATCTTTTTAATATAATGGGTTTACTATGGTTTAATGTTTACTGCAGGGAAAGTAAATAGCAGTAATGGTAATCCACCAGGTGAACAATCATTCATGGTAGTGCATTCTGGGACTTTGAGTAGCTCCTGTATAATCATGTAGCACACTTGTTTTGAAGCTTTAACGAACAAGGGTTTAGGGCATCGTTAGACAGAACTCACCACCTGCAGGTTATTACTAGGGGCGGTGACAGACATAAAAACACTGAGTTAAGGAAAGTAGAATACGGTTGTAATGAAACGGAACAGGCGCGCGATGGCACGCTACGAAAAGGAAACATGAAGTCACTGTTTTTAGATGGTCGGGGTTGAACGGGAAGCGTTCATCTGATGTTTTAAACTTTGCCAGCATGTCATGGTAAGCAAATGAAACCTTACAGATGGTTGTTTAA
Organism: Calotriton arnoldi; assembly: GCA_963921515.1. Lineage (NCBI taxonomy): Eukaryota > Metazoa > Chordata > Amphibia > Caudata > Salamandridae > Calotriton > Calotriton arnoldi. The sequence continues at coordinate 754,689 of CAWUFW010004592.1, read as the reverse complement.
TTCGGTCAACTTTTCTGCCTAGTTTTTTCAATACGGAGCTATTTAGCATAAATGGATAGTGTCAGAATATGAATGACGGTAAAGCTTAGGAATGTAATAGTTCACGAGATTCAGTGCCTCACACAAACATTTGTTACGCTTGGTTTGTTACAAACATGTGCTTGGTAAAGTGACTACGAGACATTTTGTTAATTAAATGTAATGTTTTGTTTGTATTTCTAGATGCCCCTGACGAAGGGAGTGTTATTCCCGAAATGCATTGGGCTTTTGAAAATAAATCATGGCATGAAATTCACCCTATGCTCTCGAGCTTTTTTTCAAAATGGATTGTAAAACGGATTGAATTAAACGAATTGAACATTAAAGAGAAAAAATGAACGTATAAAATTGAGGATAAAATTGTGAAAAGCTAAAAAAGTACATGAACTTTATTCATTGGATTCAAGCTACTAAATGGCTGTGCAGCTTTGTGGAACCAATGTTGGTTCCCTTCGTGGTGTAGTTATGGTTGCAGCGCAATGGGACGAAGCGCGTAGAAAGTATTGCACGCCAGAACTGTTTGAAAGATAAACTTGGTCGAAACTGGTGAAGAAAGTGGATTAAAATGGTGTGTATCTCATTCTCATTGAATTCATGTTACAAATATTTTCGTCTCACATGAGATAGCACCCAATGGCAAACGTTGGATGAACAGCAACAAAAGCAGACCAGAGAACGTGGACTATATAGAGCAAGTCAGAAGGGACACTTGGAGCATGGGGAGGGTATCGTGTCATGTTGGAACATAATTCGCTGATTTGTGACTCGTAGGAATTCCAGGATAATTTGCGGCACACGCATTCATGTCTTGACCTTAGACAGAGCGTGTCTTTTTAATATAATGGGTTTACTATGGTTTAATGTTTACTGCTGGGAAAGTAAATAGCAGTAATGGTAATCCACCAGGTGAACAATCATTCATGGTAGTGCATTCTGGGACTTTGAGTAGCTCCTGTATAATCATGTAGCACACTTGTTTTGAAGCTTTAACGAACAAGGGTTTAGGGCATCGTTAGACAGAACTCACCACCTGCAGGTTATTACTAGGGGCGGTGACAGACATAAAAACACTGAGTTAAGGAAAGTAGAATACGGTTGTAATGAACGGAACAGGCGCACGATGGCACGCTACGAAAAGGAAACATGAAGTCACTGTTTTTAGATGGTCGGGGTTGAACGGGAAGCGTTCATCTGATGTTTTAAACTTTGCCAGCATGTCATGGTAAGCAAATGAAACCTTACAGATGGTTGTTTAATTCGGTCAACTTTTCTGCCTAGTTTTTTCAATACGGAGCTATTTAGCATAAATGGATAGTGTCAGAATATGAATGACGGTAAAGCTAAGGAATGTAATAGTTACGAGATTCAGTGCCTCACACAAACATTTGTTACGCTTGGTTTGTTACAAACATGTGCTTGGTAAAGTGACTACGAGACATTTTGTTAATTAAATGTAATGTTTTGTTTGTATTTCTAGATGCCCCTGACGAAGGGAGTGTTATTCCCGAAATGCATTGGGCTTTTGAAAATAAATCATGGCATGAAATTCACCCTATGCTCTCGAGCTTTTTTTCAAAATGGATGGTAAAACGGATTGAATTAAACGAATTGAACATTAAAGAGAAAAAATGAACGGATAAAATTGAGGATAAAATTGTGAAAAGCTAAAAAAGTACATGAACTTTAATCATTGGATTCAAGCTACTAAAGGGCTGTGCAGCTTTGTGGAACCAATGTTGGTTCCCTTCGTGGTGTAGTTATGGTCGCAGCGCAATGGGACGAAGCGCGTAGAAAGTATTGCACGCCAGAACTGTTTGAAAGATAAACTTGGTCGAAACTGTTGAAGAAAGTGGATTAAAATGGTGTGCATCTCATTCTCATTGGAATCAATGGTTCACACACCTGACAGTTGTGACTGTACCTCTGGATGCGGGCATGTACATTGCATTGTCCTAAGTTGTCACAGTAAGAGGTTGATGTTGGTGTAGCACATTGTCCTGCATACCTGGGGCATTTCAATGTGAATGTTGAGGTGTGTACATGGCCAGCATTGGTTGTATTTGGTGGACATCCGGCCATCCTTCTCCACCTAGCCCAGTTATCCCACCATGAAGCATGCCACCCTTGCAGTGGGTTCAGGTTGACTCTCAGGATGTCATTCAGTGGTGTCTTGCTGTTCATTGTTGCACAGTTCCCAGCAGGGCCTTGTGCTCCCCACAGCAGTACCCAGTGTAAGCCATCTTGTCTGTCCTTATCCACTCCCTGTGATGTGAGCATGGTTCAGAGTGGTGTTGATGGGCCAATTGTGAGGGTGAGCAATATCTGTGACTACAACTCCCATCATGCTATTGCCTACACCCCCCTTCCCAGCATGCCCGTACTTCCTTCCTTTTGAGTGGACTTCACTGTGTGTGAGTGTGACAGCAATGGCAAGATGGCTGACAGTGTGGTCCTGTTGTTTGTTGGTGCACAGCTCCCAGCAGGGCCTTGTGCTCCCCACAGCAGTACCCAGTGTCAGCCATCTTGTCAGTCCTTATCCACTCCCTGTGATGTGAGCATGGTTCAGAGTGGTGTTGATGGGCCAATTGTGAGGGTGAGCAATATCTGTGACTACAACTCCCATCATGCTATTGCCTACACCCCCTTCCCAGCATGCCCGTACTTCCTTCCTTTTGAGTGGACTTCACTGTGTGTGAGTGTGACAGCAATGGCAAGATGGCTGACAGTGTGGTCCTGTTGTTTGTTGGTGCACAGTTCCCAGCAGGGCCTTGTGCTCCCCACAGCAGTACCCTGTGTCAGCCATCTTGTCAGTCCTTATCCACTCCCTGTGATGTGTGCATGGTTCAGAGTGGTGTTAATGGGCCAATTGTGAGGGTGAGCAATATCTGTGACTACAACTCCCATCATGCTATTGCCTACACCCCCCTTCCCAGCATGCCCATACTTCCTTCCTTTTGCGTGGACTTCACTGTGTGTGAGTGTGACAGCTATGGCAAGATGGCTGACAGTGTGGTCCTGTTGTTTGTTGGTGCACAGTTCCCAGCAGGGCCTTGTGCTCTCCACAGCAGTACCCAGTGTCAGCCATCTTGTCAGTCCTTATCCACTCCATGTGATGTGAGGATGGTTCAGAGTGGTGTTGATGGGCCAATTGTGAGGGTGAGCAATATCTGTGACTACAACTCCCATCATGCTATTGCCTACACCCCCATTCCCAGCATGCCCGTACTTCCTTCCTTTTGAGTGGACTTCACTGTGTGTGAGTGTGACAGCAATGGCAAGATGGCTGACAGTGTGGTCCTGTTGTTTGTTGGTGCACAGTTCCCAGCAGGGCCTTGTGCTCCCCACAGCTGAGGCCAGTGTCAGTCATCTTTGAGGTGGCTTTTCACTCCCTGTGAGGTGTGCATGCTTCAGTGTGAGCTTGCTGGGCCATGTGGGTGGGGGATGTTGAGCTGTGACTGCCACTCCCATCATGCTATTGCCTACACCCCCCTTCCCAGCATGCCCATACTTCCTTCCTTTTGACTCTGCTTCCCTGTGGGGTAGTGTGCCTGTGCTGACAGGAAGGCTGACAGTGTTGTCCTGGCGTTTGTTTGGCTACAAGTCCCAAGAGTGTCCCTGTGCTTCACACAGCGTTACCCAGGGTGGTGGTTCTTTGTGGGATCTTCATTTGGAGTATGAGGCATTGCATTCTCCCAGGTGGGTTATGTGGAGTTTGTGTTGAGGGGGGGTGTGAGGAGAGCTGCTTGTAACTATGGTCAGTGCTGTCAGTCCTCCTTCCCACCCAGCCAGATATCCCACCATGCAACATGCTTGCATTGCAGGGAGTGCAAGTTGGCTTTCAGGATGTCAGGCAGTGGTGTTCTGCTGTTTGTTGTTGCACAGTTCCCAGCAGGGCCGTGTGCTCCCCACAGCAGTACCCAGTGTCTGCCATCTTGTCAGTCCTTATCCACTCCCTGTGATGTGAGCATGGTTCAGAGTGGTGTTGATGGGCCAATTGTGAGGGTGAGCAATATCTGTGACTACAACTCCCATCATGCTATTGCCTACACCCCCCTTCCCAGCATGCCCATACTTCCTTCCTTTTGCGTGGACTTCACTGTGTGTGAGTGTGACAGCTATGGCAAGATGGCTGACAGTGTGGTCCTGTTGTTTGTTGGTGCACAGTTCCCAGCAGGGCCTTGTGCTCTCCACAGCAGTACCCAGTGTCAGCCATCTTGTCAGTCCTTATCCACTCCCTGTGATGTGAGGATGGTTCAGAGTGGTGTTGATGGGCCAATTGTGAGGGTGAGCAATATCTGTGACTACAACTCCCATCATGCTATTGCCTACACCCCCATTCCCAGCATGCCCATACTTCCTTCCTTTTGAGTGGACTTCACTGTGTGTGAGTGTGACAGCAATGGCAAGATGGCTGACAGTGTGGTCCTGTTGTTTGTTGGTGCACAGTTCCCAGCAGGGCCTTGTGCTCCCCACAGCTGAGGCCAGTGTCAGTCATCTTTGAGGTGGCTTTTCACTCCCTGTGAGGTGTGCATGCTTCAGTGTGAGCTTGCTGGGCCATGTGGGTGGGGGATGTTGAGCTGTGACTGCCACTCCCATCATGCTATTGCCTACACCCCCCCTTCCCAGCATGCCCATACTTCCTTCCTTTTGACTCTGCTTCCCTGTGGGGTAGTGTGCCTGTGCTGACAGGAAGGCTGACAGTGTTGTCCTGGCGTTTGTTTGGCTACAAATCCCAAGAGTGTCCCTGTGCTTCACACAGCATTACCCAGGGTGGTGGTTCTTTGTGAGATCTTCATTTGGAGTGTGAGGCATTGCATTCTCCCAGGTGGGTTATGTGGAGTTTGTGTTGAGGGGGGGTGTGAGGAGAGCTGCTTGTAACTATGGTCAGTGCTGTCAGTCCTCCTTCCCACCCAGCCAGATATCCCACCATGCAACATGCTTGCATTGCAGGGAGTGCAAGTTGGCTTTCAGGATGTCAGGCAGTGGTGTTCTGCTGTTTGTTGTTGCACAGTTCCCAGCAGGGCCTTGTGCTCCCCACAGCAGTACCCAGTGTCAGCCATCTTGTCAGTCCTTATCCACTCCCTGTGATGTGAGCATGGTTCAGAGTGGTGTTGATGAGCCAATTGTGTGGGTGAGCAATATCTGTGACTACAACTCCCATCATGCTATTGCCTACACCCCCTTCCCAGCATGCCCATACTTCCTTCCTTTTGAGTGGACTTCACTGTGTGTGAGTGTGACAGCAATGGCAAGATGGCTGACAGTGTGGTCCTGTTGTTTGTTGGTGCACAGTTCCCAGCAGGGCCTTGTGCTCCCCACAGCAGTACCCAGTGTCAGCCATCTTGTCAGTCCTTTTCCACTCCCTGTGTTGTGAGCATGGTTCAGAGTGGTGTTGATGGGCCAAATGTGAGGCTGCCCATTATCTGTTACTACGACTCCCATCATGCTCTTGGCTACACTGACTTCACCAGCATACACAGGATTCCTTCCTTTCAGTGAGCTTCCCTGTGAGGTGGTGTTCTAGTGGTGGCTAAATATCTGACAGTGTTTGTTGGTTAGATTTGTGCCACTGCCTAGCTCTATTTGTTATTGGGTTTGTACATGTCATGACACAGTTACATATCACTATGACATGGCATGTATTGTGTTTATCTGACTAACATACACATCTTGGGATGATTATCTTTTGGTTGCTGTGGATTTGCTAGGGTGCATGGTTTGACTATCCCCTTGACAGTGATGTGTGTGTATTGTCACACAATATTGTGTATATTTGTTGTATACTCACCAGGCTCTGGGATGTTTGTTAGTCCATATACGCTCACTGGTGGTAGGATGGCCCGCACCTTCTCCTCCCAGGGCCTGAGGTATACTGGTTTGGCAGGAGGGCCACTGCCGGTGTGCTGACTCAGGAGGTAATCCTTCTTCAGTAGGTCCCTGACCCTCCTGCGCACATCATACCACCTGTTCTGGATGTCTTCCTTTGTGCGCAAACATGGTGATTGTGCGTTGACCCTGTCGACGATCCTCACCCACATCTTGGTTTTCTGCGCCATGGGGGTCTGTTGGACCAATGTGCCAAACAACTGTGGCTCTACCCTCAGGATCTTGTCTACCATGACTTCCAATTCACTATCTAGGAACTTTGGATTCTTCTTTAGGGGCATGGTGATGGGTGGTGGTGGTGATTGATGTGTGTGTGTGCAAGTGAGGGTGTGTCAGTGTAGGTTTTGCTGGGTGTGTGTGAGGGTGCTATTTGTTGATGTGCTAATGGTGTGTGGCTTTTGTGTTGGATGAGCTGTGTGTGTGTCTGTGTTTGCTGTCTGATGGTGTTCTGTGCTGGCAGGTCAGTGGAATTTGCAAAGGATCATGGTAGGGATTTGTGGCCTTTATGTAGGTGGAGTTGGGGGTGTGTCCTTGTTCCATCTCCCCCTGTATTTATTGGCTTTGTCATTGCTTGTTTGGCCCTCTTTTTTGTATTTTTTCATTTGTAATTATTGTGCATGTAGGAGACGTTCTTTTGACCGAGTAGGACGTTGCAGTTGTCTCGTGCGCGCCTCTCCGAGTCGTTCCCGCTGTGTTTCAGCTAGGCTTCATATGCGGCGTACGCGTCGGTCGTGGAGTATTGTGTTTGTTCGGCTGGCTTTTGTATGCTTGTCGGTCGTACGGCTTGGGCTCCGTGCGAATCGGTCTGATTTTGCACCCATTGCATCGTACTGCGTGGGTCGGAGTTCGCGAGTACGTTTCGTTCGGGTTCATTCCTGGTGACCCTTGACCTTGCCAGGTAGGTCGCTCCCCCACCACACAGCTCCGCCTGTGTTGTCCGCCCGCTGCTGCTGCTGGTAAGATCGCCCTTCCGCCTGTGGCCTCGGTGCCCGTATTTCTTTGCTTGTCTCCCCATTTTCCTTTCTGTGCCCCTCGCTGCCCCATTTGCGTTGTGCCTGTATTTTTGTCTGTTTTTTCCCCCATTTCCCTTTCTGTGCCCCTCGCTGCCCCATTTGCGTTGTGCCTGTATTTTTGTCTGTTTTCTCCCCCATTTTCCTTTCTGTGCCCCTCGCTGCCCCATTTGCGTTGTGCCTGTATTTTTGTCTGTTTTCTCCCCCATTTTCCTTTCTGTGCCCCTCGCTGCCCCATTTGCGTTGTGCCTGTATTTTTGTCTGTTTTCTCTCCCCATTTTCCTTTCTGTGCCCCTCGCTGCCCCATTTGCATTGTGCCTGTATTTTTGTCTGTTTTCTCCCCCATTTTCCTTTCTGTGCCCCTCGCTGCCCCATTTGCGTTGTGCCTGTATTTTTGTCTGTTTTCTCCCCCATTTTCCTTTCTGTGCCCCTCGCTGCCCCATTTGCGTTGTGCCTGTATTTTTGTCTGTTTTCTCCCCCATTTTCCTTTCTGTGCCCCTCGCTGCCCCATTTTGCGTTGTGCCTGTATTTTTGTCTGTTTTCTCCCCCATTTTCCTTTCTGTGCCCCTCGCTGCCCCATTTGCGTTGTGCCTGTATTTTTGTCTGTTTTCTCTCCCCATTTTCCTTTCTGTGCCCCTCGCTGCCCCATTTGCGTTGTGCCTGTATTTTTGTCTGTTTTCTCTCCCCATTTTCCTTTCTGTGCCCCTCGCTGCCCCATTTGCGTTGTGCCTGTATTTTTGTCTGTTTTCTCTCCCCATTTTCCTTTCTGTGCCCCTCGCTGCCCCATTTGCGTTGTGCCTGTATTTTTGTCTGTTTTCTCTCCCCATTTTCCTTTCTGTGCCCCTCGCTGCCCCATTTGCGTTGTGCCTGTATTTTTGTCTGTTTTCTCTCCCCATTTTCCTTTCTGTGCCCCTCGCTGCCCCATTTGCGTTGTGCCTGTATTTTTGTCTGTTTTCTCTCCCCATTTTCCTTTCTGTGCCCCTCGCTGCCCCATTTGCGTTGTGCCTGTATTTTTGTCTGTTTTCTCCCCCATTTTCCTTTCTGTGCCCCTCGCTGCCCCATTTGCGTTGTGCCTGTATTTTTGTCTGTTTTCTCCCCCATTTTCCTTTCTGTGCCCCTCGCTGCCCCATTTGCGTTGTGCCTGTATTTTTGTCTGTTTTCTCTCCCCATTTTCCTTTTGTGCCCCCGCTGCCTCTCGCCATTCCCGCCGCTGCGTCCCTGCGGCCCCGCCCCTGACTGCCCATTCGCTGCCCCTGCCTCCCACCTCCCAGCTGCTCCTCCCTCCCACCTCCCCATAAATGGCGGCCGCTGCGCGGTCCGCGCCGCTGGCGCGCCGAGGCGCGCCTAAGGCAAGCCCGTCTGCGCCCGTCCGCGCCTGGACCGCGCCCAGCGCCAAACCCCTGGCCCCCGCAGCAGCCAACCCACCCACCGGACTTACGACACCGCCACCCTCAACGCACTCAACACCGGCCGTATCCCCGGCTGCCACCGTGCCACCCCAGGTCGCACCCACGGACCCTTCGCCTGCCAATCCTGCAAGTTCTCCTGCCTCCGGACCTGCACCGCACCCGCCAAGCCAAGCACCAGCAGCAACGACCTGAAGTGCATCCTGCTCAACACCCGCTCCATCCACAGACACGCCGTGGAACTCTGGAACCTGCTCGACTCCACATCACCAGACGTCGCTTTCCTCACGGAAACATGGATGAACGCCTCCTCAGCGCCGACATCGCCATCGCCATCCCGGACGGATACAAGATCACCCGAAGGGACCGCGCCAACCAGACCGGAGGAGGCATCGCCATCGTCCACAAGAACACCATCCGCATCACGACCAACTCCGACGACACCTTCACAGCCGGCGAACACCTGCACTTCCAGATACACACCGACCCCAAGACCACCCTCAGAGGCACCCTCATCTACAGACCCCCAGGACCACGCACACAATTCAGCGAAGACATCGCCGACCTCATCAGCCCGCACGCCCTCCCCTCGGCTGACTACATCCTCCTTGGGGACCTCAACTTCCACCTAGAGAACAACAACGATCGCAACACCACCACCCTGCTGGACAACCTCGCCAACCTCGGACTCAAGCAACTGGTGACCACCCCCACACACCACGCCGGCCACACGCTTGACCCCGTCTTCTCCTCCAGTAAGGACATCTCCTTCAGCCACACCACTGGACTCCACTGGACAGACCACAGCTGCGTCCACTTCAGCTTCAGCAGGACCACCACGCACCACCACACGCAACAGTTTCCGCGCAGAAGCTGGAACAAGATCACCACCGACCAACTCACCACATCCCTGAGCCAGAACCCTCCCGCCAGCTCTACGAACCCCAACCAAGCCGCCAGCAACCTCACAAGATGGATCACCAACTGCGCAGACGACCTCGCCCCATTGAAGACCCCCCAGTCAGACACGGCAACAAGAAAGCATCCTGGTTCACCGACGAACTCAAGAAATCCAAGAAGAACTGCCGGACCCTCGAGAAAGCATGGCGCAGAGACCCGACTGCAGACAACATGACCACCCTCAAGCACGCCACCCGAAAACACCACCAGCTGATCCACTCCACCAAGAAAACCGCATTCAAGGAACGACTGGACAACAACGCCCACAACAGCAAGGAACTCTTCATCATCGTCCAAGATCTCTCGAACCCCAGCGCCGGAAACAACGACATCACTCCCTCGCAAGACCTCTGCAACTCGCTCGCCTCGTTCTTCCACAGCAAGATCGCAGACATACACAACAGTTTCAGCACACAGCCGACGTACCCTACGACCGTTCCAACGTCCCCCACCTCCACCCTCCGAGCCTGGACCCCGATCAACACCGAAGACACTATCCGCACGATGAACTCCATCCACTCCGGATCACCTACCGACCCCTGCCCTCACCACGTCTTCAACAAGGCCGACGCCATCATCGCACCCCACCTCCGGGACATCATCAACACCTCCTTCGACACCGCCACCTTCCCAGAGAGCTGGAAGCACGCCGAACTCAGCGCCCTACTGAAGAAACCGTCAGCGGACCCCACCGACCTCAAAAACTACCGCCCCATCTCGCTCCTTCCTTTTCCTGCCAAAGTCATCGAGAAGACCGTCAACAGACAACTGGCCGCCTTCCTCGAGACAAATGGATCCCTCGACCACTCGCAGTCCGGCTTCCGGGCCAACCACAGCACCGAGACCGCCCTCATCGCAGCCACCGACGACATCCGAGCCCTGCTCGACAACGGGGAAACAGCGGCCCTCATCCTCCTGGACCTCTCCGCAGCGTTCGACACAGTCTGCCACCGCACCCTAGTGCAACGCCTGAACAACGTCGGAATCCAAGAGAAGGCACTGGAGTGGATCATCTCCTTCCTCGCCGGAAGAACCCAGAGAGTCCGCCTCCCCCGTTCAGTTCCGAGGCCACTGAAGTCATCTGCGGCGTACCACAAGGATCATCACTCAGCCCCACCCTCTTCAACGTCTACATGAGCCCCCTCGCAGCCATCGCACGCCAACACAACCTCAACATCATCTCCTACGCCGACGACACCCAGCTGATCCTCTCCCTCACCAACGACCCCACAACCGCCAGAACCAACCTACATGAAGGGATGAAGGACGTAGCCGAGTGGATGAGGAACAGCCGCCTGAAACTGAACTCAGATAAGACGGAAGTCCTCATCCTAGGATCATCACCCTCCGCCTAGGACGACTCCTGGTGGCCCCCTGCCCTGGGCAACGCACCCAAACCAACGGACAACGCACGCAACCTGGGCTTCATCCTGGACTCCTCCCTCTCAATGACCCGACAAGTCAACGCCGTCTCCTCGTCTTGCTTCAACATCCTACGCATGCTGCGCAAGATCTTCCGGTGGATCCCCACCGAAACCAGGAAGACGGTCACCCAGGCCCTCATCACCAGCCGACTGGACTACGGCAACTCCCTCTACGCCGGAACCACAGCCAAACTTCATAAAAGACTCCAACGCATCCAGAACGCTGCAGCTCGACTCATCCTGGACATCCGCCGACACAGCCACATCGCCAGACACCTGAGAGACCTGCACTGGCTCCCCGTCAGCAAGAGAATCACGTTCCGACTCCTCACCCACGCGCACAAAGCCCTCCACAACCAAGGCCCCAGATACCTCAACGACCGTCTGACCTTCTACACTCCCACCCGCCAGCTACGATCGACCAACCACGCCCTCGCCGCCGTCCCCCGCATCCGAAGAGCCACAACGGGAGGAAGATCCTTCTCCTACCTGGCTGCCAAGACGTGGAACTCCCTACCCATCCACCTCCGCCTTACCCAAGACCACCGCTCCTTCAGGAAGCAACTCAAGACCTGGCTGTTCGAACAGTAGCGGACCCCCCTCCCCCAAGCGCCTTGAGACCGTCCGGGTGAGTAGCGCGCTATACAAATGATTGATTGATTGATTGATTGATTGGTGCGTGTCGGTCGGTTCTATTCGCGTGGTTTCCCGGCCAGATAGCTTGTTTCCGTCCGGGTCGGTCGTTCGGCTTGAGTTCCGTACGAGTCGGTCGTGATTCACATGCATTTCATCGTACTACCCGGGTCGGACGGCGCAGGTACGTGTCGGTCGGACTATATTCCCGTACCGAGTCGGTCGGGTGGTTTTCCGGCCTGAATCGGAATCGGCCCCTTAGTGTCCGATAACGGGGTACAATTCGTTTTGAAGGAAATGTCTGATTTTCTTGTTCAATCTGGGATTCTGCACCGCCGGTTGGCTCTTTATCACCCTCAAGCAAATGGCTTTATTGAGCGCATGAATCGCATTTTGTTTGATTGTGTTCAGTGGGCTGTTTCCAACAGGGTGGAGGTTAAAGAAGCAGTGCAGAGCATGTTGGGGGCTCATCGCACTACTCCATGTTTGGCTGTTGGGAAGAGTCCTTTTGAATTGCTGCATGGGAGAGTTGCTACTTTTGGTATGTGTCCTGCTTGGATGAGGAAGTGGGATTTGCGTTCTAAGGCTGCCACTCTGTCAGGTGTGGGGGTTGGTGTTTTGCAGAGCAAGACTCCTGTTGAGGTTTCCTCCAAGAGGGCCAAGGATGTGAAGGAATGGTGTTCCAAGGTTCAGGAGGGTGATTGGGTAAAGATCAAGCTTCCTCACAAGGTTCCTAAGGGGTTATCTAAGTTTGGTCCTCCTGTTCATGTGGATGCAACTTCTCGTTATGCGGTAAGAGTCAATGGCAAGAGTTGGTGGTATCTCTCAAGGATTTACAGGATTCCTAATCAAATCGTTCACCAAATGGGACTGGAAGTCGGATTAGACCACTCTTCGGTTGAGTCTGATCATGGTGTTTCCAATTCCAGCGTTCCTGGGAGTTCTGTTCAATCTCCTTTTACGCGGAGAAGTGGTAGAAAGAGTGTTCCACCAAAACGTATGAGTCTTTGAACTGTGTTCATGTTTTTGTCTTTTTATTGATAATATGCTAAGTATTTTTATACCTTGTTGTTGCTTGCTATGAAATATGGTGTTATATGAAATGTGTTTTCTTTGTTTCTTTTATCTTTTGTATCTTTTTACTTTCTCTTCTTCTCACTTTGCTGAATTGTAGTTTTCTTTTGTTCTCTTGTGCTTTTGCGGTAAAGAAGGGAGATGTTGTAGTAATGCATTTACATGTTTGCCATTGTGCTAGCTTAGCTCTATGGTTATGGAATGTTGATGTTTAAACTGATAGGGACTGCAGGTCATTCCCTGGAAGCTGTGGAGATGAACGGTCAATAAACACAAGGTATCTCTTCTTACCTTGCTTGATGTGGTCACTTCACAAACCCGCACTGCCATTGTCTGTGGCAGCCCTGACTTTGCACTCTACTGGGGACCATTGTGGTGCACTGCAGTGGCTCGGGCGTGGCAACCCTATTACCACCGGCTGCTGCATCAGCATCTCATGAAGGGCACATCATTGGTTGCGGCCACAGTCCTGTATCTTAGTGGATCAGGGTATAGAAGAGGCCATGAGCACTGCTTCTGGGGGGGCAGGGTACAGCACACTGTCATCAAACTAGGGGGTTTTGCCGAGTGAAACACACATCTCCAAGGTTAGCAGCCAAAAGGGCACCCGGGAGGGGACGAGAGATGGTGTGATTCACATTGTGGAGAGTCCTGCCATTTGTGCTGGAACGCCCCCCATCTGTCCAGTCACCCAAATGGAAATTTTGGGTGGAGAGACTGAATCTGTACCTTACACCCATGGGGGATGGAAAAGGGCCCTTTTACTTTATCTGGCAGGTGCTGAGATCTACAAGCTGTTCCACACACTATGAGAGGCAGAGCCCACACATACCTAAGCCACCATGGTGACAGAATTAAACACCCATTTTAAACCAATGGGGAACCCCGACTATGAAAGGTTCATTTTACACAAGCCCGCAAAGAACCAGGATTCCCGAGAGATCCCCCTGGGGATGATTCGTCGCGCCATACAAATGAGTATAATAATAATAATATAATAATAATAATAATAATGATGTTTTCCACACTGGGCTTAATGAACTAGCAAATACATGAACATTTGCCAATAAGACCAAAGAGATTAGAGCCCAGATAATTCAGAGTTGTGTCTCTAATAAAGTGAGGGAGCAAATGTTGCTGGAGCCCAGAAAGCCCCTGCCGGATAAACTCACCCTTGGGAGGTTGAAAGAACTGTCCTGTGTGAGGGCATCCCACATGAAACCGGCACTTGACAAGTCCATCAAAACAGAACTGGTCTACCTGGTCACCCAAACCCGGACTGGCAACAAGCCAAAGAACTGCCCATCACCCCAAAGTGTGTGTGGATACTGTGGAGGTCAGCAGCACCGACTGTCGGAATGCCCAACCAGAGGTAAAAAGTGCACGGCTTGCGGCAAGCAGAATCACTTTGCCAAGGTGTACAGATTCACCCAAGCAGGAAGATCAAAACCACCAGCCACAGTAAATGGCTTCGACCCACCTGTAGAGGAAGGAGGAGATGACATGGATGATGACGCCATAGGTTCCATGGTGCACACAGTGGTGGCAGCTGGGCCCCTGGCCAATGCACCTAAAAGACCCAATAAATGCACAATCTGGATAGGGTCGGCAGAAGTTCCAGCGATAATAGACACAGGGGCTTCGATCATTATAATGACAAAGGTGGTGCATGCAACACTGCAGCCTCAACCCGCTCTCACCCTGGCTGAAGTCAAAGTGTATGCCTATGGACAGCAGCAACCCCTCCCCATGGTTGGACAGTTCACAACCATTATCTCACATGGTGAGCAAAAGACAACGGCCCCGTTGTATGTCACCCAAGAAGGGGTAGGATTGGTCCTGACCTGCAGCACAGCGGAACAGGTAGCCTAGTGAGTTTCACCTTTTGGGTACACCTTATGGTCATAGATGGGAGCCTGGCAGAATTTAAACACCTGTTTGAGGGCATTGGGTTTCTGAAAGGCAGAACAGTAATACTTCACATTGATCACTCAGTCCATCCTGTAGCCTTAAGATATCGGCCAATCGCACTCCACTTAAGACCAAAACTCAAGGCGGAGTTGCTCAAGCGAGAACAAGCCGACATTATAGAGAGGGCGAAGAGCTCCATGCCATGGGTATCCCCCATTGAGGTTACCAGAGAGCCAAAGTACCCAGGAGAAGTGTGTGTGTGTTAACCTGCATCTCCACAACATTGCCATGAACTGGGAGAAATACCTCATGTGAACAGTAGGCAACATCATCCGAGAGCTGAGTGGAGTGGGATCAGGATACCACCAACTGATGCTCCATCCCGACTCAAGATATATTATAACCTTCTTCACTCACCTAGGACTCCACCATGACAAAAGTCTTAATTTCGGCATCTCCTATGCCGCAGAGGCATTCCACAACACAGTAAGGGAAGTGCTGTCCGGGAGTAATCACTGTCAGTGATGGCATTTTAGCATATGTTAAAACAATGGAGGAACACTATCAACAGCTGAGGCAAGTGCTACACCATCTCAAAAAAAAAATGGACTGACATTCCTCTGAGACAAGTGTGCAGTTAGCAGGAGAACATTAGTCTCCTTGGTTACCAATTTTCAGCAGACAGAATAGCCCTTTTTCCAGGGAAGGTCAGATATGTCAAAACGGCATCAGCCCGTTCAATGTCTCAGAGGTGTGGAGTTTCCTCAGCATGGTGAGTTACTGTGGGTGCTCCAACAAATGGCTCACCACTTTGACCCAGCCTCTGCGGGAGTTGACAATGGTGGCTAATCTGTGGGTGGCAACCCTCAATGAGACGTTCCAGTGCACAAAGGTGGTGCTATCAGCTGGCATGACACTTGCCTACTTTCACACTGGGAAATCCATGGCTCTCCCAATAGATGCTATCCCAGTAGGACTTGGAACTGTGTTATCCCAGCAAAAGAGGTGCATAGACTGGGCCCCTGTGTTATGTTTCATATAGGTACCACAATATAGGCTCAGGTAGCAACCTATCATTTCACCTATATTCTCCCCTACCATTACCCAACATAACGGTTCTTGGGACTGACCTTTTACCTAGTTATGGTACTGCTTACAGGACGTGGGGTTTTCCCTGAAAACTAGCTTCATCCATTATGCATGAGGATTCTTGGAAACTTAGCAGGACTACAATCTCCTGCATAATAACTATGTATAAGGGTCATTCCTTCCGTCATCGTAAGTCTGACATGACACAGCAAGGTAGAACCCCTGAGGGTACCACTTTGGGTATATATACACCATATCTGTGCTGAGGCAGGGAGAGGAGAAAAAGGACTTCCATGCTGACACACTGACGCAAGACGCTGAGGTGCCTGCACGCAGACACTCCAGCACGCAGTGGTCTGACATCCCTTGCGGGGTGTCCATCTCGAGACCAAGACGGACTCCCACATTCTCTCACTTCAGGTAATGGGGTTGACTTTATCCTAGAGGGATTCTTGGCTCTACACCTACATACATGCTAGGTACACTTAGTTACATCTAGTTAGGGTCGCATTGTAGGAGTACGCATTTTACTGTCATTTATTTTTATACTTGCCTGTATTCATCGTTTTAGCACTATGGTAGAAATCTACCATACATTTACTCTGTTGGTGCATATAATCATTTATATCTGTTTCTGTCTAAGGGTTGTTTCAGCACACCTATTTTACACTAAAATGACGCTGGTTCAATAAATGCTTATTGAAAACATCCCCACCATTTATTCTGGGCATCTCTCTGAGACAAAGTGAGCACGAGTGACTGAGCGAAAAGCAATGTACTGTTTCCGCAATCCCTGATTGGACAGAGTTGTCATGTTCGATAGTTGCCAAGAACTATTCTCTCCTTGGTAAGAGGGGTTTCTAGTGGCACTGTGAGCTAGCTGGTATACAGGCAAACATACTCAGTGGGGGGGTGTAGACCTGGACACCAATCCCACAGTCTATGTTGTCTAAACACGCAGATCCTATATAGGTTTACTGGAACTACACAACACCTGTGGCCTATATCAGTGGAGAACTGACCCAGACAGAGCAGAGGTACTCTCAGAATGGGAAGCCATCACTGTTCGCTTGGGGTGCTGACACTTCCACCTACACGCCTGTGATGTGGTACACACTGATAATAAGCTGCTAGTACCCTTGTTTCAGGGGACCTCATCCCAAACACCAGCACACATAAAAAAAATAGGTGCTTCAGCTTCAAGAACCTGACTTCTGACGTGAGTACCAGCCAGGCTCATCCAACCCTGCAGACTACCTTTCAAGGTGCCCTCGAGGGGCAACGCAACAGGAGGAGCAAGAGGAGTATGTGTAGTACATGGTAGAGAGGTCCAGGCAGTTGCCGGTAACACTGGAGGCCACTGCCCAGGATGAACGTTCACAACTAGCTCTACAAGGGGTTGCCAAGGGATAGTGAGAAACTCTCAAATCCCTGTGGACACGAAGGACCCCAGAGGGGTAACAAACACTCCAAGGACGAAGGGTATCTCAAGAGGCCTATTATACTGAGACAGCTGCTGGGGCAGAATAATGGTTTTAACCTATCCTGATGGCAGGGAAATAATAAACGGTCATCCATGGTTTCCAGCGGCAGTTCCAAACTAGCCATCTCTGTATGAGGCTTATTATTAACCCCTACTCTGAGTGCTGGTAAGGCCTGCTATGAGGCTCTTACAGGGACAATTTATGTATATGATCAGGCCATAAACAACAAGCCTTCGTTGTTAGTTTCTTTCACTTCCAAACAGCAGACACTCATCAACACTGCTTCTGATTGAAGCCTCAAAAACTCAATGTGCAGTGCCTCCTGTTAATCAATGACTTGCAGATACAAATGCATATGATATTCGACGAATAAAAACAGACACCCTTGGCCTGGATTAGACCTATTTGCAGCCTCTAACAAATGCAAAACAGCAGCGAGCAGTCTTGCAGCACACCATACTCAATTTGTGCTGATCAAGATATTTGGTCTCCATCTGTGTCCTTAGGCACACTACACTTGGGCAAGACAGTTCCCATCCTCACCAACAATGTTCACTATCCTACTCTAACAAAATACACCAAATAACTTTAGAGGCTAGAAATGGAACATTAGCAAGAGTTTTGAGTCAGTTATTAATGGTTTATTCTCAATATATTCATGTTATAGCAATAAACTGATATGTGATAATCAATGTTGCAACTGTTACCTACCGTCAACTTGTTTAGATGGGGATAGAGGTTAATCCAGCAGAAGTCATAATTGCATTGCTTGACCTTTTACTACATGGTCAAGAGGCTTTAAGAGCTTTCACTGCTAGAATTTCAGGATATTTTAAATTTGTGTCCATGTTTACATTGAGCGTGGCACGAGCATTGCCCAAAAGCCACATTGCTTTCTATTATTAGAAGTGAAAACAGCAGCAGGGGAACACGGGCCCTTAATGGAAATATCTAGCATCACAAGTAATGCTCAAATTAATTATTGTTACATTTCATTATTGTGAGACCTTCTCTATCTTCTGTTAATGGTTACTCTCGGGAGGGGCATCTGCACTTCAATACTGGGACTTTACTGCCTTCCTTAAATAATCCAATGAATGGAGCCTGACACTATACTAATCCTGCTTTACTAGCAAATCAATCTTACACAGATATGTTAATGATCATCAGACGTATAAAAAAGATGGTTGTCATGGGATAAGGAAAAGTAGGCACATAGTAATTTAGGATTACATGTAAGAAAACAAAAATTGCAATAAATTACATATAAACAACAAGTTTAAGGTCCGGACACACAAGTTGCCATAATCGAACAGATATGCTCCTTTGTTGTGTCACATAGGCTGTGAGAAGACTCCTACAATAACATGGCCACCAGCATCTGAGGTTATCCTTGACTGTAGTAGGATGTATCCCTGGGAAAGGGGAGAGAAAACGTTAAGCGTAGGAACACTTCAACCTACTGTTGTGCCCAATTATCCATCAGACAATGTAAGACACTAAAATGACTCTCCTCCCACGGTCTGCTCACTGACAGCTGTGCTTAGCACTTTCGTTTTTCTTCCAGCACCCAAGCATTGCGAGGCAGGGGACATCCCAGGAATAGGTTAACACAGATCAAGGGTCCTAAGTACTCTTACTCTTGTTTCAAATCCACTTGTTACTAGGCGGGTGTTCATTTACCATCTGTTCATCGACTGGAGAGACACACAGATAAGTAACTATATATTTACTGAAGACGTGAAGAGACAGTGGGGCATATTCTCAAGAACGTGTGATAACCATCGCAAAAGTAACTTAACGCAACCTTCAACATCGCAGTCTATCGCGGGAAATTTACGCCGTGTTAACCAAGTATTCACAACACGGCGGTACCATGCGATAGTCTCCAGATAACGCGTCAACTGACCGCGTTAAAATCAATGCCACGCCGCAAAAATGCGAAACACGAATGCAAAAAAAGCTGCAATGAGGCCAATCGCGATACGAAAATCAGTGAAACCCAGCTACATGCCTGCAATTCACACGCGTCAGGCGGGAACAATCACCATAAAAGTAGAAAAAAACCAGACAAACAAATGCCAAACAACAGCGAAGCACAATGGACGTTGCCGGAGCAAGTACGGAGGAGAACCAGAACCCCACAAGCACCCCGGAGGACCATCCTGGGACTTCGGGGTCAGGGAAGGGCAAGGACAAGAAGAGTAGGAAGAAGCGGTTCAGTCCGCAGGAAAACAGGATCCTGATAACGGAGGTGATAGAACACCATCAACAACTGTTCGTCACCTCCACTGTGTCATTGGCAACAAAAAATGGACTATGGCAGTCCTTCGTGGACAAGGTGAATGCAGTCGGAGTGCTGAAGAGGACAATGGACGAGGTCAAGAGGCGCTGGAATGATGTCAAGCGCAAAACCAAGCTAAAACTCGCCAACAACCTGAAGGCAGCAATGCAGACTGGAGGTGGGAGCCCAGCGCCACAGGAGGAGCTGGACGACATGGAGGATATGGTGTCCACAGTCATCAGTGGGGAGACGGTGGCAGGAGTTGGGGGACTGGACACTGCTCAACTCGGACCCGACACAACATCAACAGGGTGAGTAACGACCAGGGCCTGGGGGGCGGGGGAGATGGGCACAATGGCACACATGCACAATTAAGTTGAGCACATCTGCGGACAAACCATGCCCCAGACCACCAACTCCCACCAAGAGACCAATGTACCCAAGTATGCAACATGTCAGCACTATACAAGCACAGAAGTCAAAGGCACACCTCATGAAAGGGATAAGGGGCAGCAAAATCTGAGCTGCCGGGGCGACTCCCCCAAAATGCAGCACACACATCACATGCAGAGCACATCTACATTGACAACGATGTGACACAATCCGCAAAACACCTACAACAGAACACAGGACACAACTGGTGCCGCTTGGGTGCAGACACTGGCCAATCACATTTGGCATTGCAGGGAAATATGAGTTGATAATGTACAAGTACAAACACACACACGTCTGTTGTCGAAATGTCCACTGTCCCCCATCAAATAGGCAGCTCCTCCCAAACAGCCACAATGTACCCAGTCATGCTGTCTGTATGAAAACATGTACAATGCGACAACATACATGTGGACACATTGTTAAACTGCATCTCCCCTTCACATTGCAGAGGGAGAATCAACACCTCCTGCAGAGCAGCCCGACCCTCTCTTCTCTGGAGATGAAGAGGACCACCACAGCTTCGACTCTGACGCCCTCCAACTGCTCGTGGACAGCCTACGCAGCCCTCTTCCAGGAGCTGGGCAGCCCAGCTCCTACGAGGAGACCCCATCCCCTGCACAGACCACACAGCAGGCAGCACCCACCAGCACTGCTGCCTCCCAGGACCCCCACGAAGAACACATGGCCTTCCAACGCCGTGTTTTGGGGTGCCAGGAGAATCTGGCTGAACAGGTGCGGGTGGGCTTTGACCGCATGGCAGACAAACTAGATGCCATACGTGGGTGTCTAAGTCCCATCAGGGACCACTCACGGTCCCTAACGGACACCCACAGTCCACTCCATGCTCTCCAACGGACCATGACTGATATCGCTGGAGCCCTGACTCAGAGAATAGTACAACTGTCCAGTCAGAGTGGCTCTAGCGATGTCACACAGGAGTTGGGAAACATGTGGAGGTTAATGGAGACCAAGGAGTGGGCGAATGCGGAACGAGCGGCTGCCACGGCGGCACACCAGCGAGAGGTTGCTGGGTTCCTCAATGACCTCAGGACCATCCTCATGGCATTGCTGCCACAAGGCCTGGCGCGGATGTATGCTGCTGCCACCACTCCATCCACATCTCCGCCCCCTGAAGTGTCAGTGCCACACAGTGCAGCAGACCTTCCAACTCTGGCCACTGATGTGTCACTGCCACACAGTGCTGGAGACAGAAAACCACCACCCACACGTGAGGCACATGAAACAGCAGAGAACGAAGGTGCGGATGATTCTGCCCTCATGGTAAGAAGGACGCAGCAGCATGCATCTCATCCATAGGTCCGGCTTCAGCTTGGTACTGCGCTCTGCATCATCACCTTCCACTATCCCCCGATGCACTCTGCGACACTCACCTTGGACCTAGACATGGACTGCCATATGCTGTTTGATCGCCATTGACTCAGCAATCAGACTGCGGACTGAACTCTTCCTCTTCCTTTGGACCCTGGCTGGCCCTCCACGGGACAACATCGTCATGTGGGGTTTGCGTGGCCCTGTACTGCTCCAGATGCAACACTCCACTGAATGTGCATTAAACATTCATATTCACACAGATGTGTCATGTCTATGGTCTTTCAAGTGTGGAAGTATGGATGAATGTAGGCTCACTGGACTCCTCTTACGTCCATGTGGCTCATGTCGTAGAACAGGGGTCACAGGGTGACACATTGCCCAATGCGGTCCGGGTGGCGCTGACACAACAACAGGGACACACGCATGAGTTACTTCCTTATCCAGCCCAGTACGGAACCACGCCAAGGGCCCCGGGGTCATTTACAAACCCTTACGCTGGACTGGCATACGCCAGGCCAGCCCACTCCGCTTACGCTCACAGGGGGGGACGGCAACGCTACATGTCCCATGTCTTTCCTGTAGTGATCTGCTGCTCACAGGTCTAGTTGTCCGTATGCCACAGCCACTCCCTCACGGCTGGTTTACACCCACACCACACCCATCCAGGACATGTGACCCTGCCAATAAAAAGGGCCGGGCGCACGTGCTCGATGCCATTTCCACTCTCTGTCTGGGTACATCCATGTGGTGTTAATGTAGGCATGAGGGCCTCGGGTCCTGCAACATCACATTCCCCAGGACCGGAGGTGACATGATGGCGTCGGCAACATGATACCCAATCATACAGGGTCCATGACTTTGGGACACAGACTTGGTGGCACCGGATACACACAGGCACACTGCCACAGGACGGTGACTTTGGGTGCACTGAGGTAGGGGCACCTTAAGTGCTGAGCGGTTGTGCAGCCTGCGATGATGCCCCGTCCCGGCCGTCCAGACTGCTCAGGATTTGTGTGCCCTGCTGGACCGCAGTGTAGGCCAGAGCCAGCGGGCAGCACGGGCCTACCGCCACGTGGCATCGCATCCCGGATCACAGAGTTAGTGGCACCTCAAGGGCTGAGCGGGTGTGCAGCCTGCGATGATGCCGGGTGCACTGGTATGTCCTCTGCCATGGCGAAATCAAGACCCAGAATCATATGTGAGACCTGGTGTCCTGCGGAGCGGGGCTGTATGATGTGGAGGGTGCCATGTCCGTGGGCCCCGGGTATGTGGCTTGCAGCGGCACGTGGTGGGCTCTCATTGCTACATGCCAAGGGTGGAAGGTGAGCAGTGAGGCCTGGGTGCGCAGGGCGGGCATGCACCACTGAGCGGCGGGAGGGGCTGGGGTACATCTGCCTGGGTGTGCAGGGGCGGACAGGCGATGATGTCTTGTGCAATTGTATGTACCTTGCCATTCATGTATCTGGACTCTGTTTCAGATGACGGATCTGTTTCAGATGTGTGACCTGGTGAACTGCACTACATGCTGGCACGTGGGTGGAGACACACCGGTGGCAGCAGGTGAGCAGTGTGGCCTGGGTGCGCATTGTCGGCACTCTCTCTCCCTGTCCATCTCTTCTGTTATCTGTGTCTCGCTCCCCCTCTCTGTCCGTCTTTCTCTCGCTCCCCCTCTCTGTCCGTCTTTCTCTTGCTCCCCCTCTCTGTCCGTCTTTCTCTCGCTCCCCCTCTCTGTCCGTATTTCTCTCGCTCCCCCTCTCTGTCCGTCTTCCTCTCGCACCCCCTCTATGTCCGTCTTTCTCTCACTCCCTCTCTTTCTCTCTCTCTCTCCTTCGCTCTCTCTCTGTCCTTTGATGTGCGCAAGACACACCTTCTCATCATGATTTTTGTCTTGCAGGCTGTGACCTACGGATTGTCCCAAGGGGAGCCGCCATGTGTCTTCATTTCTGTTCTGTGTTTCTTTGAATACATTTTCATTTGTTACATCGAAGGTGAATGTGTGATGCTCATTTTTGTGACGACACATGCATGTCACCAAATGTGATTGTGCGACATCAGGCGGATTATTTGGTACATGATTCCGTGTAGTTGATGTGGCATGTCTTTGGCTGGGGGGGGCAGGGAGGGGGGGTCCTGGGGGTGGTGGCGGTGGGTGTTGTGGCCCTGTTGGGGCTCCGAGCTGCATGCTCAGTGGCTTCATGGCATCTGTTGCCCTTCAGGTGTGGCTCTGGGCTGGGCTCCATTTTGTGGTGCAGGCTGTGGTCCGACTTTGCACCAGGTCAGAGCAGGTGTTAATTTCCTGCTGCTAACGCGCCTTATCACCTGTTTTGTGGTCTTATCGCCAATCTGGCTGGTCGTTGAGAATGTTGCGGAGTGGTGTTTTTGCGGCTTTTTGCAAGGGAACGCCTACTCTGCATCTCATTAGTGATAGTTGCGGGGGTCATCTGTGGCGATGTTTTTTGCGACTGCTATCGCGGGTGAACTGGTGTTATGGGCTGTTAACACCAGCTTGTGAATGGGGCGATGAATTTATCGCAACTTTGGCTGCGATAAACTGCCGTTAACTCGGCGATGGCTCCTTGAGAATATGCCCCTAACTGTGTTGTTCAAAGGCTTTGAGAAAGGCAGATTAGCCTGAGCAGGTGAAACACGTGTTGGCTGTTCTTCAACTCTTTTCTGATATCAAATCATTTAATATCTATTAATGAAAGGAGCTTACACACAAATGGGCATGACTATGATTATTCATTCAGGGGAAAACACTCCTACTCGAAGGTCAGAATATCGACCTACAGAAATATCGACGCAAGAATATAGAAGTCAAGAATATCGACATCCTATCTACATTATGGTAAGTACAAAAATATTGCCCAAAAAATATCGTTGTTAAAAATATTGTTTTTTATTTAAGTTAAAAAAATAATGTAAAATAAAGTAAATAATACATATATTTAAAATAAACAGTTAAAAATATTTTAAAATGTTTAAAAATTATAAGTAATATATATGTAATGAAAAAATAAATTAAACATATACATATAATATATAATATATATACTTACTAATAATTTTTAATAATTATTTTAATAACATATATTTAAAAAAATATCATATACATTATAAATACATCTATACACATAAAACAATAATATAAATAAAATGTAAATAAATATGTATAACAAATTACAAAAATTAAAATTATTTTTAATCTTTTTAAAATTAGTTATATACTACATTAACTAAAATAATACAAAAAATATTAGATAGCGGAGGTAATAGAATTACTATTCCAACTCCAAACAGTGCAACAGTAGGGAAAATGTTGGATAGCATAGGGGTTAAAATTACTATTCCGCTCCAGTGAGTGCAACAGTAGGGAACGTGTTGGATAGCGTAGGGGTAAAAATTACTATTCCCACCCCAGTGAGTGCAACAGTAGGGAAAGTGTTGGATAGCGTAGGGGTAAAAATTACTATTCCCACTCCAGTGAGTGCAACAGTAGGGAAAGTGTTGGATAGCGTAGGGGTTAAAATTACTATTCCCACTCCAGGGAGTGCAACAGTAGAGAAAGTGTTGGATAGCGTAGGGGTAAAAATTACTATTCCCACTCCAGTGAGTGCAACAGTAGGGAAAGTGTTGGATAGCGTAGGGGTTAAAATTACTATTCCCACTCCAGTGAGTGCAAAAGTAGGGAAAGAATTGGATAGCGTAGGGGTTAAAATGACTATTCCCACTCCAGGGAGTGCAACAGTAGGGAAAGTGTTGGATAGCGTAGGGGTAAAAAATACTATTCCCACTCCAGTGAGTGCAACAGTAGGGAAAGTGTTGGATAGCGTAGGGGTAAAAATTACTATTCCCACTCCAGAGAGTGCAACAGTAGGGAAAGTGTGGGATAGCGTAGGGGTAAAAATTACTATTCCCACTCCAGTGAGTGCAACAGTAGGGAAAGCGTTGGATAGTGTAGGGGTTAAAATTTCTATTCCCACTCCAGTGAGTGCAACAGTAGGGAAAGTGTTGGATAGCGTAGGGGTAAAAATTACTATTCCCACTCCAGTGAGTGCAACAGTAGGGAAAGTGTTGGATAGCGTAGGGGTTTCAAATTACTATTCCAACTCCAGTGAGTGTAACAGTGTGGAAAATGTAGGATAGCGTAGAAGTTAAATTAAGATACTTATTAATTAAATAATTTTTGTAAAATAAGTAACATATTAATAATTAATTAACTAAAAAATTAATAATAAATACCAATAAAATTAAATTAATATTTACTTAAATAACATTAAATTACTTCCCATCCTATTCCCCCATAAACACACAACCCGCTACACATAAAAAGAACACCATTAATTTAATTATCAATTAATCAATTAATAAAAATTAATAATAAATTAACAATAACAATAAATAAAAAATAATAATAGATTAATTATAATTAATATAATTATACATTAATCAATTAATAAAAATTTATTACCAATTAATAATTAATTAACAATAAATTAATTATCAATAACAATAAAAAAATCTTAATTAATTAATTATAATTAAATTACTTCCCACCCTATTCCCCTATAAACCCACAGCCCTCTCTGATACTAAAACGCAAACATTTAATACATATATTTAAAAACAATAAAAATACATTACAAAAAATGTTAAACATACATATAAAATACATACTAAAATACATAACACTAATATAAATATCGATATTATTAACAACGATATTTTTGCTAACGATATTACTTACTTCGATATTACTTACTTCGATATTCCTTACTTCGATATAAAAAAAAACAATATTACTTACCTTAAGGTTGATATTCTGGTCATCGATATTCTTGACATCGATATTCTGTCCCTACGATATTAAAAACTCGATATTAGTGTAGGTCGATATAAAAAAATCGATATTTTGACTGAGCACCAGGAATGGTGTGGCTGCTCAGATAATGGATTACTGAGGTCAGGTTCTCAGGAAAGAGAGGAAATCCAATACCACTTCTGCAAACCTATTCTTGGTACCATGGCTGAATAAGAAAGGCTATGAGAAGAAAAAAGCCCATAGCAGGAGCTCTGGATCGGCATAAACATGTAACTCTGACATTTTTCAAACATATTAAACAAATTACAGCTAATATTAGAATACAAAACACACATAGTCCAAATTTGAATAAGAGTGGACCCCGTTGTATAGTGCTTAGTCGTGCTTATTTCATCATGGAGGGTTCCTTGCTAGGAATTCAATTATGAGGTAAATAGGATTTTGGAATGTGGCTGAGAGACTCAGGGGCCGATTCCGATTCAGGCCGGAAATCTCTCCGACCGAGCCGGACCCGGAGAGATTTCCGACCGAATCGGAGTCTAGCAGTCCGACCAGACGAGTACGATGCGTACGTATACCATCGGACTCCCATTGAAGTCAAGGGGAGCCGGTCGTACAACGCGTACCCGGGCTCCCATTGACTCCATGGGTGCGAGGCGAACAAGGGCGCCCCCTACAGCGGGTACGCCTCGATGCGACTCGCGCCGTACATGCACAGGTAGGGGAGACCCATGGGTCCCCTCTGTGTGCGACTCGCGTGGCTACGCATACAGGGGGGTCTGACACGGACCCCCAAAGTCCGGCTCCGACTGCTCTTTGGAGCCGCACTGCGCGACTCGGTTGGACTGCTTGGGGCGCGCATCGTACTTACCCAGCCGGGAAACGTCTCCATTGCGTGGTGCGAGTCGTGTCCGTGCGAGTTGGTCGGAGCGGTCGGCTTTCGCGGACGAGTCGGTCGGTGCGGTTGGGTCTCGCGAACGTGTTGGTCGGAGATTTCGCATCGTACTCGCTCGCCCGGACGCAAGTACGAATCGGTCGGGAAACGGCTCCGAATCGGATCCGGTAAAGCCGAATCCGATTCGGAGCCCTACCGGCCGAGATCGGAATCGGCCCCATAGTTGGGAGCTGTGTGGCCAAGGGTCGCTACCTGTACTTTTAAACTTAGATAAATCCAGCCTATTAATCCGGTAATTGTGGAATTTACTTTTTATAAGTGGAGACGAGGATGGTGAAGGACAACGTGGTGAAGGCTGGAGTGGAATAGCGACCCTATCAAGTTGTTATCTTTTAACAACAGTTATGCTGTTGCAACGGGCCACACATCAGACTTGCTGAGTTACACCACAGTTTGTTGGAAAGGTGTGTATCCTGTGGGTTGCCCAACAAACAGAATCAGGGCATTTCTTTCTTTTGTGTTTATTCAGAGTGAACCATAGGCGCATATTTGTGGTGGTTTAATGAGCAGCGCATGACACGAAGCAAATGCCACAGCATCTTGAAAGGAGCAGTGCATGTAGAACCAGCACGGGCTCGAAGTAGCCTGCGGACATCGGCATTCGCACGGCCTCTAAGTGCACTCTGAGCTGGCAGGTGTGCCGGCACTTGAAAGCTCATCTCATGCTGCTTGCAGGTCTTAACCTTGATTTGTGTTGCATGCCCTGCGACTGTCTCTACGCTCTGGAGGTGTGTGAGGAGGACAAGAGGTGTGGTCAACACTGTGTGACGTCAGGTCAATGGAAGGACTAAGCTCAACAGCTTAAGGAGCATTGAAGTGAAGGAAGGACTAGAGTTGACAGGGCACCGGGATAGAAAAAGGACTAAACTCTACAGCTTAAGGATCTTAGTAGTGGAGAAAGGATGTCATTCTCTGGAATATCAATTTAGAATGAGGTTTACACTCTTCCAAGTGACTGTGAAACGGTTTTTCTGAAAAACTGGAGGCAGTGAATGGCGGTGGACAACAGTGACTACTTTTATTGTTTAAGTTTGGTGTTTTCTTCTAGCAAGATTTCTATTCATAATATTTTTATTGCTATTGCTCACACTTTAAACTGTTGTAACATCTTGGCCCAGAATATAACTGCTCCCCCCACATTTTTACAAAATTCTGGAGTTTCAATCATGGTGTGGGAGGATTGGAAAGAGGCTTTTGTGACTTATCTTGAAGTAGTGGTAGGGGATATATTTCTTGCATAGCGGAAGTTATATTTGCTAAACGTTGTTTAGGAGTAGAAGGCCAGAAGGTGCTGAAAACTATATCTATGCTTGTATGTGATGATGGAGGTGATACGTGTTCGGATGAGGATGAAAGTATGCTGGATATGTATGCAAATGCCATGAAAGTTTTAGAAGAGAATTGCCGAAAAATTTTAAGTGTAGTTGTGGAGAGACACAAGTTTATTTCCTCATGCTCAGTTACCTGGTGAGACCATACAGCAACAACTAGCAGTTCCAAGAACATTGATTGTCACTTGTTGCTTTAAGGATCTACAGGAGGAAATCATCAGGGATCAGATGATCAACAGGACATCTAATGTAAAAATACTGGAACAATTGCTTGGGTTAAAAGATCCTTTATTAGAAAAATCTATATGTAATGCACAACACATGGAGGGTACATCTGATTATGTTAAAGAACTGAGTAAGAATAAGGAAGGAATGAAAGAGGAGCACTGTGAGACATGCATAGCGAAAACAAAAAACAAGTCTGGCAAGAAAAATGTTGCATTAGAATCGCAGGTCGAAGCCAAGAAGAGAGATTGTTATGGATGTGGAAGCATAATACATTCAATTGAATTTAGGACATGTTCAGCTCTTAAAGCCAACGGTTTTAAGTGTAAAATAATAGGACATTTTTCACGAGTGTGCACTATGATGGATACATATGGGGGTAAAAGGAGTGTAAATGTAGCTGAAGAACAAAAAATCTTCCACAACGATCATGACCCAAACAGTGGTGAGGACGATGTGGAGGTATGAATGGTGTGTGGAGTCGCTCTACAAGAGTGTGATGAGAGTGTATGCGAGATCCTTTATCATCCACCCAAGTGTGTCTTGAAGGTAAACGAGGGAGAAGTGTGCATGTGGGCTGACTATTGTTCACCTTTTAACCTGATTGATGTAACAAAATGGGGATGTTTGGATGGTAGTGCATTGGTTTCTACTGAAGCGAAACCTGTGGGTTAATTTGGTGATAAATTGCCTGTCAAGGGACATTTTACTGCAGAGTTAGAATATCACAACAGGAAAGCTGTAGATCTATGTGTTTGAGAGAGGACAAATTTCGCTTGGGTGGAAAGAACAGTAAGCTTGGGGACAATTCTTGATCCCAAACAACATGACCAAATGTTACTTATGTCTGAAAATGTAGTTGGTAGGTGGAGCTAAAAATGTCCTCATTTATTTTCGAATGAGTTGGGTTGTTTGCACAAATTTGAGCATCGCATTGTTCTAAGAAAGAGTGCTGTTCCCAAGGTACACAAAGCTTACAACATGCCCATGGCGTTAGGGGAGCAGTTGAGAGATGAGTTGAAGTGATTGTATGAACTGAAAGTAATTGAGCCTACTGAATCATCAGAGTGGCTTAGTCTCATAGTGTTGGCCTGGAAGCAAAAAGGCAAATTGCACATGTGCGTAGATCTGAGGGATCTGAATTAAAACATTTGGGTGGATAGGCATCCACTTTCTTGCATTAATGAGATGCTTATGAGCGTCAATGGTGCCAGGTGCTTTGCTACTTTGGATTTGTTGAATGCGTACCACCAAATTCGGCAACAGCCTGAAACCAAGCATTTGACATCGTTTGTGACTCCAGATGGACATGTCAGATAATTTGCATGCCTTTCGGGTTAGCCTCGGCGTCAGCTGTGTTCCAGAGAGTCATGCAGGGTGTTTTAAGTGGTTTGTCGAATGTACTGTTTTTTTCAAGAAGACGTGCTGGCATGGGGTGTTAACAAAGAGGAACATGATATTGTTTTGGAAAAGGTGTTAAGCAAGTTAGAGGGTGTTGGTCTGAATATTGGGTTGGAACAGTGCAAGTTTCAGATGCAGGACGTAGAGTAATTGTGAGATTCCTTGTCATTTGAGGGAACTAAACCTAAAGTGAAATTGGTGGAGGTCATAGAGAAGGCTCCTTCTCCTGTAAATAAAGACCAATTGCAATCTATCCTTGGACTTGCAGAGTACTATTCAAAATTTGTGGAATGTTTCTCTGGAAAGGTGCATGCATTACGTGCATTAATAAAAGAGGGGGTGGAGCATTGTTGGACTGAGGCCTGTCAACAGGCCTTTGAGGAAGTGAAAAAGTCCATCAGTAATGCTGTAGCACTAAAGCCATTTGATCCAAGGGAGAAAATCATAATTGTCACTAATGCCAGTGATTATGGATTGGGTGCAGCATTGATGCAGTAAAAAGAGGGTTCCCTTCATGCACGCTGAAAGGTGCTAAATGTACATACTTCACGATGGAAAAGGAGGCACTGGCATGTTGGTGGAGTGTTCAGCATTTCAGAACGCTGGAGTGGGGAGCACATTTTGAGCTTCACACAGATCACAAACCTCTTGTTGATCTTTTTTCCATGGAAGGGGCTACTAGAGCAACATCTAGCATTGCCAAGTGATTGTACTGGTTACAAGATCTTACATTTTCTATTAGTTATGTGCCAAGATGCAAGAATGTCACTGCCTCTCACATTTACCTTTGGATAATGAGAATTATGAAGAGGATGATGATTGATTGTTAGCTGATATAGAAGAGTCTTTTGGTGGGGCTATATCAGGAGATGAATTGTAGGCGACTGTGTTGGATGATCAAGGTGAGCAGATACTGATTAATATTTTGGCCATCAAGAGGGAAAAAATGTTTTGAAGAAGGTGAGCTTTTGAGTGAATACAAGAACATGTGGGAAGAGTTGCCGGTGGTGAATGGTATGATATGAAGGGACGGAAGGTTGGTAGTATCCATTTCTTTGCTTGCACGCTTACTCAGCCTGCTGCATGTAGGTCATGGAGGCATGCCAGCCATAAAGAAGAAAGTACATACTGATTACTGGCGGTCCCGAATGGACAAGGACATATAGAGGTGTGTTAGGAATTGTGTGCTTGTAGTGACAAGTCTCACATGGATTATGAAACACCGATTGTGCTGGTGGAATTTCTGCAGGGAGCATTTGAAAAGTTGGCTATTGATGAATGTGGCCCTATTGAGTGTCTAGGGGGTGACAGTAGGTTTGCTATTGTTATGATGGATTATTATTCTAAGTGGTCAGAAGTAGCATTTTTGAAGGAGGTGAGGGCCTCCCATGTGATTGATTTTTGTGAAAAAGTGTTAAGGTGTGAAGGACATCCAATGGTGGTTCTCATGGACAATCGTCTGCAGTTCTTGTCATGAGTTTGAGGTCTTTCTCGTGAAAAAGGGATCAAACACTAAAAAACAGCAGTATATCATCCCCGGGAGAATGGTCTAGTGGGACATTTCAACCGAGTGTTGGGAGAGTGCATTCAGTTGTCCGGTTAGGCGCTGTTTTTCTTATTGAAGGGAAGAGTATCTTGTACCACAGATGTTCTGGCCTCAATGGAAAAGAGGGATGCTGTGAGGTGGATGAGTCTGAGTTGAGAGGAAAGGTTGATGAGTATCAAGCATGGTATGCGTGGAGAAATACAGTAAGGTGATCAGATGCGATGAAGGTAATTGGGTGTTTGTGAAATTGGGAACATACAGAAACGGTAGTTCCAAATGGTTCTGTCATCAAGAAGCATGCAAGATCAAAGGAAACATGTTATGCCTGGCTGATGGTAAATGGTAGAACAGAAGAACAGTGACATCATAAAATACATTGGAACGGGATGCATGGATGTTCACCATACCTCTTAGATCTGATAAGGTCCAGGATGTGGTTCTGGATTGCCTCAGAGTAAGAACTAAACAAAGGTGGATGAAAGACTATATATGTCATTGATGGTATCTACCTCGCATGTGTATATGATTGATCCATGGTCACCCATGGAGGCACAGTCTGGTTTAAGAAATGTTGCAAAGTCATCCTTGTGCCCTGGGCACCCCCATTTTTTTTTGCTGACTGGTACTGGTGGTAGCTGACTCTCACTGTCCCTGGGCTCTGCTTAACCAGGCCCAGGGCCAATGGTACACTGAAAACACAATTAGAATACAGTGAAAACACCTACATTGACTAGGTACACTATGGGCTAGGGTACCCCTATGATTGGCATGACCTTCCCTATAAGGCCCTAGTACATAATAAGGCAGGGGGATCAAAACTACCTTTAAGTCCCTAGTAAATAATGGGACATGGCAATTTAGAGGCCAGCAGCCCTTTCTGCACTTGCATGTGTGCACTGCTGAGGCCTGAGGTCAGTTTAAAACCAGCCCTGTGTTGCAGGACTGCTTCGGTGTTTGGGGCACTTAAAAGTTAATAAACTACAATGTTTTGGCATATTAGGAACCCCAGGGTCGCCCCAAGGTATATATGTACACAAAATAGGCTCCAGGAATTTTGCAATTTATAGAGATATGTGATATATCCCTCCAAACGCTACTCAGTACAAGTGTTGGGCATACAAAACAATGTAAAGGATTGTCCTCACACCACCAGGTGTCATGCTTCATCATAGGACAATCCTCGCTCTCCAAAACCTCAGTTTGATGGAGAGCGGGCCTTCACCTGGGGTCAGGGAGGCACTTCTAATTAAGAATGGATCCATGATATAAGTGTGTGAAAAACCAATTTGGCATCCTAAAACAGTTTTTTCACTAGACATGACACTTGGTGATTAAAATTAATTGTGGAGATAAGGGGAATTAATACCCCATCACTTCTGTTACCGTCAACATGTTTCTGCCTTGTGGCTTAATTGAGTCTGTGGCTTTCATCAGATGGTCAAACGGAATCCTAATGAGACAATGGCGCATATTAACAAGGACAAGCGATAATTATCGCTAAACGCGCTTAGCGCGTTTTTCATAATCGCCGTCTATTGCTGGAATACATCGCCGTGTTAGCGGCGTATCAGCAACGCTTAGCTCACAGGCGATGTAAAATCCTGTGGTAGATGGCGATAACCGGCAATAACGTTGGAAATGCAGCGATAATTGCACATCGCTACTGAACAGCTTGCTAATAGGCAAGTGTGCACTTAACCATTCAATCCACCTCCTATGCAAATTATGGTTAAGTCAAGAATAAAGCAGGTGTTAAAATCCTGCGATAACCCTGCTTAGTGCGACTTTTTTTATTGCGTCGCTTGTCCGGGGCCGCATTGTAAATAGTGAGTAGTTGTGTCTGTGACTGTTTCCATGTAGGTTTAGGGAGGAACGCCCACTTTGCATGTCATTAGCGATATTTATCGCTGACATGCAAAGTGGAGAAAAGACGGTTGCTACCTCAAGGAAACACGCGTTAGCGTGTCCTTGATAATAGAGCGATATTTACATCGCCGCTTTTCAGCCGAAAACGGCCACTAAAGCGGCGGAATTGGGCTTGATAATATGCCCCAATGTGCTTTGCCTCCAAACCAGAGTGAACTGTGTCTACCTCTTAACTAATCTCACTTTCCAATACCTGTGGATAGACAAGAATATCCTTACCATTCCATATTCTGCATGTAAGGAATGCATCACAATGCTTGTATATTTGAAAGCATGCAAAACTTGCATGCTTCGTGGTTCTGTGGCACTTCACACGTGAGGTAAAATCATGTCATTTTTTACAGTTGTGAGACCAGTTCATGATCTTACCCTAATGATGGGTTTTCTACGCCCCATTGAAGAAGGGTACAGGGACACCTGTAGTCCCACTCTAAAGCGTAATGTAAAGGAGGGGTAAAGCTTTTAGTGTGCAGCATACACGTCCATCCACATTCATACATATCCAGGGATATTATGTCCCTCTGATCAATCAATCTCTTACTTCATCAAGGTGTGTCTCTTGCGGCAAGCCATAGATGCATCTGCTCCTTCTTCCCGATGTGTGTGGAGTGGAGTGGGGAGAGCGTTTTTATACTGGCAGAGATTTGCAATCATCAGGTAATTGGTAGTACCTGAGAGGGGAGGAGCTGTTGTTCCTGAAACCAGAGCTACCTCCACAGGGGGCGGCCACTGTGTCAATATGTCATGTAACTCAAGGGAAAGGGCTGGTGGTGGCCCTTTCCGATGGTTCCATTCAGGACGCTTCTAGGTTTAGGAGCGGCCTGGCCGCCGTTGCAGAGTGGATGACTTTAAACTGCCTTCAGTTGAACGCTACTAAAACAGAGGTACTGCTGGTGGGGATGGACAGGAGCCTCTGGAGTGAGCAATGGTGGCCGAATGTACTTGGCAGTACCCCCACCCCTAAGTTTGTGGTCAAGAACCTGGGGGTATGGATGGATTCTACCCTTAGCTTTCAAGAGCATACCAAAAAGGTTGCGGGTACTTGCTTTGGCCTCTTGCGGGGACTTAGGCCTCTGTTGAGGTTCTTTGATCCACCTACGCATCAGCTGATTGTTCAATCAGCCATTTTGTCCAGACTGGACTATGCTAGTTTGCTCCTTTTGGGGGCTAATCAGGCTGAGGTAATGTGACTGCAGCGTGTTCCAAACGCTGCCGCCAGAGCCCTGTTGGGGCTCCCACGTAACTGTCCCTCTACTGGTGCCATCCGGAGGTTACATTGGCTCCCAGTGGCCAAGCGGATTCAATTTAAGGCTCTCTGCTTATCTTTTAAGATCTTGAAACTTGCTTCGCCCAGCCTCCTGGCTAACTTATTAGCCTCGTACGCCCCCACTCGCCTGCTGCGATCCCTGGGGCAGCATTTGGTAATTGTCCCCCGTGTGAAGCGCCTTCGGGCCGGGGGTCGATCTTTCCGTTACTTGGCTGCCAAGCTATGGAATTCTTTGCCTCCTCAGATCCGCAGCCTGGATCGCATGTTGGACTTTAGGAAAGCAATTAAAACTTTCCTTTTTCCCTCTGTTTAGTCCTTTTTGTCCTTCTGCATTTTTCTTATGCCTATCTGCTCTGTTCTTGGCCCTTTTCCTTCTGACGCTGGCAGCGCCGGGACGCCTCTTTGCTGGGGCAGCTGTGCGCTATATAAACTCAGATAACATAACATAACATAACGTCCTGTTGAAGGTTCATGGGAGTTGTAGTTTTGGGTGATGGGGTGGGTACCCGACATCCAGAATCGGGCTAAATCTCGGTGCAATTGGTCTGAGAAGGCAAGTACCCAAGGGGGATCGGCCGTTAGATGCACATTCACCGCACTTGTGTAATGTCCAATAATAATTTACAAATTAATGGGGTAATACTATAACGCCAGATCTAGAGCAGAATATACCAGTAAGTGGCTGATCTCAGGGGCTGATATATATTTTTTTTAATTATATCTATCTCAGTCAATATATATATATAAGAGCCACAATAGCCTTTATTTTTAATTAATCTATCAGACCTGCGTGCGTGAAGTCTGGGGTTGTTATAAGTTGATATATATACACATGTGAGTTGTTACCATGGAATCTCATCGTTTAATCTCATAATTTAATCCCATTTTTGCTAGCAAATCCGAAGTTTCTTCTAAAGGTCAGGGGTGTTGGTGCTTACGTTTTCTAAGACCACCCATGTGAGATCCATATCTCTGTGTTTCACCTCGAGGTAATGGCGTGTCAGTTTACTGTTACTGTTATTGTATTGTACTCCTGTGTTTATTAATGCACACTTTTATTTTCTGTGTAGTCATTCCAACGTAAAATAATCCACATGGACAATAATCAAATAGACCACTTTTTCGCTGTTGCAATTGGTCAATTGTTTTAGAACCCATGGTCTTCCTGTCTTTATATCCACATCTTTGGTTATTTTAGTGAGCTGGCATGACACACAGTCGCCACATGGATAGTGACCCACCGGTGCTTGTGTATCCCACAGTGTTGTCTGAGAAGCATCTTGTGACGGTGCTGTCTTAGAGTGTACCAGTTCATCTCGGAGGTTGGTATTTCTCTTAAATGCAAACAGAGGGGGAGACCATTGTTTAGTTCCACCATTTAAGATCTCCCAGTTCTTCTTGGTAATGGTTTGGACTTTATTCGAGATAGGAGTGTATGTGGTCACACACACACACTCTATCCGTATTCGGTTTCGTATGACTTTCCAACAATGCTTCCCTATTGTTGTTCGTGCTCTCTTCTTAGCCTCTTTCACTGCCTTTCTTGGGTAGTGACGGGCTACCAGTTTTTGTTCCAAAGTGTTAAATATCTCCAGTGAGGAGCAATTCCCTCTGACTCTTAAAAATGGACCCATAGGTACGTTTTGGCGTAATGCTCTTGAATGGAAACTCTTATACAAGAGTAGGCTGTTCTTATCTGTTGTCTTATTGTGGACCTTCGTGCTAATTACTCCCTGATCAATGGTGATTAGAGGGTCCAGAAACACTGCTTCTTTCTTACACACAGTGTGTGTGAATCTCAAGGGTCTGTCTCTGGTTTTGACCCGTTACGCAAATTGGATGGCTAGTTGTTCACTGCCATGCCATATTATTAATACATCATCAATGTATCTACGCCACAATTTAATGTGGTCTTTTTATGGATTTTCTTTGGTGAATGTATGGTCTAAATCAAATTGATGTACATACAGGCAAGCCATACTGGGGGCGAAGGTACTCCCCATCGAAGTTCCTCATATTTGGTTATATATCACCCCTTCAAATTCAAAGAAGTTCTCGGTTAGTGCCAATTCCTCACATTCCATGATGAAGTGGCTAGGAGACAGGATGTCCCACTAATTTTAACGTGTCCCAGTGGTGGGGGGTCAGGTAGCTATAAAGAAGACCCTTATAAAATAGGTTTCATATGCCTTAGGTTTAGTGAAATTGCCCATTTTACTTCCCACTGTAGCAGACAGGGCCAGTCAGTGAAGGGCTATGCTACGCAGCGTGCAAAAAAACACACAGGATACGTTGGTCTCTCTTCAGCCAGTGGTCGCGTGCAACCCTGGCCCGTTTATTTATACCCTCGAACTGAGCCCGGTCGCAAGGGGTGTCTGGGGTGTCTGGGGTGCAACCAAGTGAAGGAAATAAAAGGGAAAAACGCAGGGAGAGAGAGAGGGCGAGAGAGAGAGAAAGAGAGAAGGGAGAACAGAAAAGGAATAATGTGAAAAAAGAATAACCAAACAAACATGTATTGGCATATCAGCACATGAAGTCTTTCAGTCTCTGACTTGGAGCGGGTTTGGGCCACATAAGGTAGTGCTGACTCCGTGGTTCCCTCACCGGACTGGCACCAGGTGTGCTCCCCGAGGGTCTCACCGATGCTGTTGGATGTGATCACTCTCCCCTGCCATCTTCCGGCACGTCTGCGGCCATCGTTGGGGAAGAGGGTGCGGAGCTCTGGCTGCCAGCCATGGTCGGCACATCGTCATCACTCTCAGGCCCCCACCCATCTTCGCTGGGGTGGTCTGTGGGGAAGGTATCACCATGCAGAGCCTTGAACCAGGACACATTCCTCACAACAGTGTGCTGGCCTCGTTGAGCTGTAATCATGGTGCCATCCACTCAGGTCACTGTCCATACTTTAGGCGCATATGGAGTGCGAAACTTCCATCCTGGATGGCAATCCTTAAGTACCACCCGGGCTCCTACTCGCAGTGTTGGAGTCTTTGCCCTCCGATCCTTGCTTGCTTTTTTGTTGGTTATTTGCCACTTCTGTTGGGCCCTCTCTATGTCCAGACAGGGTGGGGTCCACTCTGGGTCTTCTCGGGGTGATGTCCTGTGGTGACTGCTTCAGCAGTAGGGAGGCGGGGGCGCACCCGGTCGTGGAGTGAGGTGTTTGTCGGAATGCCTGCAGGAACTGGTGCAAACACACTTCGGGGTCTTGTTGTTGATCCACGCTGATCCTGAGGGCTCTGTTCAGCATCCTCATGAATCACTCCACCTCCCCGTTAGCTTGGGGCCAATGTGGGGTGAGCCGACGGTGTTTGATGGCCCTTTGTGCCAGGAAATCGTGAAAGTCTTGCCCCTGGAATGGCGGCCCGTTGTCTGACTTGACCTCTTCTGGGAGCCCAAACAGCGCAAAAGTCTTCTCCAGTACTGGCTGGACATGGATGAATGCCGTAGTCGGCACGAGCTTCACTATAGGGAACTTCGGGAATGAGTCCATGATTACCACTGTGTGCCGCCCATCTGGGAAGCTCTCAAAATCAATGATATTTTTCATCCAGGGATCCCAGCAGGATTCTTCCGTCAGTGCGGGAGCCGGAGCCGGTTCCTTCCCGGTGATTGCACAGGGATGACAGCACCTGAATTTTTCGTCCACTATCTCGTCCATGTTGGGGAACCATACTTTTGCGCGGAGTCTTGCTTTTGTCTTTGCGGCCCCTTGGAGTCCTTGATGGGAAAGTGCGACCATTTGACTGGGGAGGCTTCTTGGAACGACAATTCTTTGCCCTCGTAGTACCAAACCTGACCCGCTGGCGTCTGACATTCTGTTCCTCTGGCATGAGTGACTTGGAACCATCAAGGAATTGATACCACTGTCCGCTAGTCAGAGTCTCCTTCACATTTTCGAGGGTGTCATCTGCGCCTGTGACACTCCAGAGGTCTTCTCGTGTGATGGCGATGGGGCAAGCATTGGCTTCCACCATGTTTATGAAGCATTCGGTATGTTCGCTCTCCGTCATGGGTACCCCTATGCTGCCGGGTGGTGGGTATCTTGACAGGAAGTCTGCCGGGTTGTCCGCCCCTGTTCTGTAAATCAACTGGTAGGAGTAGGCTTGTAGCTGGATGGCCCATGTCTCTATCCTTGGTGGTGCTAGGCAAGACAACCCATTGAACAAGGGTAGTAGAGGCTTGTGGTCCGTGACTACATGGAACGGGTGGCCGCAGAGGTATAGGTAGAAATGTTTGCATGCCCACCGGATGGCCAGGGCTTCCCGCTCTATTTGTGTGTAGCGGGTTTCAGTCTGCGACAGTGCCTGACTGGAGTACGCGAGTGGGACACAGGTCCCTCTGTCGTTTTCTTGCAGGAGGACTGCCCCGAGCCCTACGGGGCTGGTGTCCACTACTAGCTCCTTTTTCTTCTTGGGGTGGAAATACGCCATGGTTGTCTAATCCAGTAGCGCCTTTTTAATATTGTTGAATGCCGTCTCTTCTCTGGGGCTCCACCCCCAAGGCACACTGGACTTCGTAAGTTGGCGAAGGGGTTCAGACAGCATGGCTAGTCCGGGGATGAACTTCCCGCAGTATGTCACCATGCCAAGGAAGCTCCTTCCTTCCATCGGGCTCTGGGGAACAGGGGCGTTTCAGATGGCATCCGCCTTTCGTTGATCTACACGGAGCCCATCTCGTGAGAATGCATATCCAAAGAACTCAATCAACCCTTGATAGAATGAGCACTTCTTCTTGTGCAGCGTGAGGCTGCAGTCCACCAGACGCTGCAGCGTGGTTCGCAGCCGGGTGTGGTGTTCTTCCAGTCTCTGAGAATATATCAAAATGTCATCACTGAGATTGATCACGTCAACCAGGCCTGAGAGAGTCTCTTTGATTGCATTTGGAGCACCTCGGCGGCGGAGGATACCCCGAAGCTGAGCCGAGTGTATTGCCAGAGGCCCACATGTGTTGAAAAGGTCATTATGTAATGACTTTCCGGCGCCAGCTCTAGCTGGTGGTATCCCGACTTCAAGTCCAGTTTGGAGAACCACTGAGAGCCATTTACATCGGCAATGATGTTCTCCATCGTCGGGGTCACGTGCCTTTCTCTCCGGATTGCCTGGTTGGGGAGCCTCATATCTACACATAGCCGGATGGCTCCCGGCTGCTTGGGCTTCGGGGCTGTCACCAGCGGGGATACCCATGGGGTGGGCCCAACACCTTCTCGATGACACCCTTGCTCTCGAGGTCTTGTAGCTCTTTCTCCACGAGGGGGCGAAAATGGAATGGGACGCGCCTTTACCTGAGCGCTGTTGATTTGACTGCCTTGTCTATGTGGAGCTTCACTTGGTGTCCTTTGAGTCGTCCCAAACCCTGGAAGAGCTGTGGGAATGCGTTCAGAATATCCTCTGCATGTGTGTCGTATACTTGCTTGGAGAAGAACACCAATTCCAGATCCTTGGCAGATTGGCACCTAAGCAGCGTCACTTTCTGGCCTTCCGTTATGAGGAACCTTGTCTGGATGGAATGTTCCATGCTGAAGACGTCGACTTCGATTACTCCCAGGAGTGGTATCGGCATTGTGCCGCCATAAGTGTATATCTTGGCAGAGCTGGGGGCGAGGGTTGTCGAGGTGATAGTTTTTCATACTGATCGGTGCCCATGACAATCACAGACGCACCTGTATCGATCAGTGCATGAACAGTGGTGCCTTTGACCTGCACATGGCACATTGGAGGGGGGCGTTTCTTTTGGCCTGACCGTCCGACAAAAGAGATGACAAAAACGTCTTCTTCCTCGTAGTGGGCCACCGCTCCTTGTCCCCATTGCTCTTCTGTGTGGGTGGGGTCTTCTAGCATCAGGTGTCGTATGGTCATGGTGCGGCCTCTTGGTGTGTGTCCTCGGGGTCACGCTCCACCTCCACGGCAGATGCTGGCATAGTGGTTGGCCTTGCCACACTTGGAGCATGTCTGCCCTCTGGCCGGGCACTGGTCCTGCACCCTATGGTCAAAACCATAGTATCCACACTTCCCTGTGAGCCAGCTGGGGTGGTTCCACACCTGTGTAGGTCTGGGGCGCCGTTGTCCTGCCTCCACAGAGTCTTCTTTGATGTGGACAGGTTTCAGCACTGGAGTAGCTGAGCTACTGCGAACCCAGGCAGCCTCCATCTCCTCTGCCTGGCTGTCCGACAGCTCGTGGGAGCGTGCCAGGACAAGGATCTTGTCAAGGGATATGCCTGGTTTGCGGAGTCTCAATGTGATGGACTTGCACCCCTGAATGATCTGTGCATGGATCTACTCCGACTGATTGATGTTAGTGCATGTGCGGGCAAGCTTCCTCAGCCTTGCGCAGAACATATCTACAGTCTCCACCTCCATTTGCCGGGCCTGATGCAGTCTGAACCGCTCATAGTCCGGGTTCATTTGGGGGTCAATATGTCTGTTGAGGGCATTGACCGTTGTGTCTGACAGCGTCTCGAACAGTTCGTATAGCTCATCTCCCCCAAAGTCCTTTAGCAGGGAGCGCTTCACCACATAATCAGTCTCTCTGGTCCCCTGGAAGTAATGATAGAGGCAACCCAACCAGAGCTTTCACCTGGGTGCGGCTGTGGCGGGGTCGGCGAGCTTGCTGAAGGGGTGTATGGGCGTCACTGACAGGTGTGAAAATGGTGCTGGTGGTGCCTGCGTGGGCGGTTGTGGCGGTGGGGGATCTCCCATTGTTAGAAGATGGTGGCTCCTGTGTGTTGTTCGGGCAGTGCTGCTGGAGGTAGGTGAGGTGTTGGTAAGGCACTGCCTTTTTTTTGTCTGCGACTAACCTTCTTTGTGTTTGTGCCTGTCTTTCCTTGCCTCTTTAAGCAGTCGTGGGCGTGCTTGCCTCCACGTGATGCTTCAGGCGGTAGTGTGCTGCATAAAACTGTGGCAGGATGCAGGTGATGGGTTGTAGGCTTGTGTGATGCTATTGATGGGCACCAGCTGCCTTAACAAGTCTC
Organism: Calotriton arnoldi; assembly: GCA_963921515.1. Lineage (NCBI taxonomy): Eukaryota > Metazoa > Chordata > Amphibia > Caudata > Salamandridae > Calotriton > Calotriton arnoldi. Next base: position 713,282 of record CAWUFW010004592.1, on the reverse strand, counting down.
TTGGCCGTTGAGTGAGGGAGGGGAAGGTCTACCTTATTAAGCCTCTCTTCATGCTCCCGATGTGACCTTATCCAGCTCTGGATCCCTGCAGGGCGGGGCACTTAGTCCTCTACCCATGTAGCGGGCCTTGCTTCAATGTGATGAGGAGGTGGGCAGGAAACCATGCCCCGTGGTGTTTTTTTTTCTCTTGCGGGCCTCCCTGACTGGAGTCGGCTGCCTGCATATGTCGGAGTGCGTCTGCACTCTACACTTGCTGCCGATCACTGCCACGGACTTGGGCTGATTTCTAAAACACTCACGCTGTGCTGCCGATCAGGATTCTGTCAGCCAAAGAACACACCAGCCTAGGCATCTCCACACTTGTCTGGCAGTGCAGGTGGCAGGCTCACCACTCAGCGGATCTGGTGAGTGAAGCTATCAGAAGGAGGGCGTAAGTTCATCACCCTTCATTGCCAGTCTTGCATACAGGGCCGGTCAGTGAAGGCCTGTGCTACGCAGCGCCCAAGAAGCCACACAGGATATGTTGGTCTATCTTCAGCCAGTGGTTGCGTGCAACCCTGGCCCTTTTATTTATGTCCTCAGACCAAGACGGTCATGAGGGGTGTCTGGGGTACAACCAAGTGAAGGAAATGCTGGGTGACACTCTACACCCACATTGTAGTAAACTGCTTCCCAAAATCGACTTTTGTGCTAGGAGCACTTTGGAGTGAGGATCTGCAATAATTTTACAGATTCAGAACCCCTAAGGTCACCCCTAGGAGTTTCAGGGGTGAGGGGTCCTGTAGATTTAGGCAGTGTCCTTATAAAATAATTTTTATAAGCCCTGGTGTTGGAGAAATTGCCCAGTTAATTTTCCCCATTGCAGATCTCCAGCCACATAGAGTAACATGGCAAGAAGTTATTAACTAATAATTCCCACCAGGAGAATCATAAAATATCATTCAAGGACTTACTAGAATAGTTTTGATAAATCCAACAATATGGTGTGTTGAATTTATCCTAAAAGGTACAGACAAGAAGTTATAAGACTTTCTTGTCTGTAAGCCAAAATTCAGCCTTCCAGTGATCTGCACTGATTGGATAGAGTTAAGTGGATTAGCCAGGCTGCTTTGATGAGGTGATAAGTACCACCTGGGGTTAAAGAGGTATTCTGTGAGGAGAGGATCTGCTACATAGGAATGCCAGCGCAAGGGGTAGGGGCCGTAAACAATAATCTTCAATAGACGGAGGAGACAGGCAGCAGAAACCAGTTTCATTTACACCCCTACTCTTTGAACCCAGCCAGATGCCAGGCTTAAGGAAGGAATGTGCAGATCCAGGGGGAGGGAGAACATAGAGATGAGCCATCCTGGAGGTTGCTTTAGACAGCTCTTGACTCTCTGCCGGGATTCCAGCCATATTGAATTTTGGAGAAATAGTGCTTTCTGGGAGACCATGGCGCCACTCTTTGGAGGAAATGGTCATGCTCTGGGGTGTTGTCCTCCTCCTCTGTGACTCTAGAGAACACTGAATAAGTATCTGAGAGGGGAGTGCCTCTCAGATCTGCTGCTTGAAACTACAGAGGAAGACAGGTCCATGCTGTAAGTTTGATTTGCACCAATCAGGCCCTGCACTCTGACTAACTACACCTGCTGCACAATCTGGAACTACAGCCCTGTGGATCAAATCTGCTTCAAAAGGACTAAAGAGTGGACTCCCTGTAAGATACAGGTTAACAGAGCTCACCTGGACCATCACCACCAAGAATTCCCAGCCTGGAGTACTACCAGTGAATTTGTAAGGATTTTGTCCAAGTGGATTGTGGGAATTGAAGTCCCATACATTCAAGGACCATCTGGGAGCTTCCAGACCCTTGGAGTAAGTTTTGGACACTTTGGACCCACAAAGGAACTTCAGGAAGAAATTCCAGAAGTTTGAAGAAGTTTGGAACAACTTTGGAATAAAGCTCCATAAGTAGGCCGACTCGGCCAGGCAAGCTAATCTGGCAACCCTCAACCATGAGCCGGCCTGCCCTCCAGCTTCATCCCGCTGAAAAGCTCCAGAGGTCCGACTTCCAGAGTTTGACCTGGAGTTGGCAGAAACCCAAGCAGACGACCCTCACTGAATCCGGCCAGGTGAAGAGCATCAAGGGACCGTAGAAAAGGTGACCGGGACCAACCGTGAGAGTCAAGGCGCCCACCTTCAACAGCAACGCCGCCTAGATCTCTGGTTAATCCTGCAGGAAAGCTCCAGAGGTCTGACTTCCATTAGTTTGACCGGGAGCTTGTCGCAAGTCAAGCCGGCGAACCCTCACCAAATCTGGACTGGCTGAGAACTTCAAGGGACCCCGGGAAGAAAAGTTCCAGAAAAGTTTATGTCAAAAGGTAAAGATTTTGACCAAGACCTACACCGAGAGGTCGCCACGCAGGGCTCCATCGTGGTTGACCTGAAACTTTGACTTTGTCCCGGTCCAGAGCGACCAGATGTCCCAATAGGCGCTATAGTTTTCTATGTGCTATATAGTGCTAAATCTTAAAAAAATCATATGTCCGGTTCCCCAAATTGAATTCTTTTCATTTTTATGTCATTTTAAAGATAGAAATATTTTGGATTTTTATAAATTAAGTTTGTATTTTTATTGTGAATTGTGTCTTAATTATTTGCTGAATTGGTGTTTTAAATGCTTTACATACCTGTCTTTGAAGTTAAGTCTGCCAGCTCGCAGCCAAGCTACCAAGGGTTGAGCAGGGGAATAAGTTCTAAGACCTATTCAGAGCCCTATATTGTGTCAGTGGTATTATTGCCAGTGGTAGATGCATATTTTCTTCTACTAATAATCCACTTTCCAACAAGTAATTTTTTGTATTTTGTTATATCACCATTCATCTGTTGTGAATTATAGTGAAGATTATGTTTCTTTGCACCAGTGTATTGCTCTCCTATGATGCTTAAATGCACTCTGTTGAGCATCTACATTTTCTTTTTACGGGGCACAATTTAATTTTTTCCCTATGTGTTTCAGATAAGGGAGATGTGTTGTATAGCGGCGTAGTCCTGCTTATTTCATCTACGAGAGTTCCTTGCTAGGAATTCCATGATGAGGTTAACAGGATTCTGAAATATGGATGAGAGAGTCTGTTTGGAGCTGGGTGGCCAGTCTATTAATCCTGAAATTGTGGATTGTACTTTTTAAATGACCCTGGTTTAATCGTAAGGCAAGACCCATGTAAATTCCACGTCTCCTAAATTCTGAATTACCAACGGGAAACACCTGTCCCAAAGGGGGCAGGTGCAAACACTGGATAGTTTTAGGCTCTGGCAATTTTATAGGGGCCTTCATACTTCTGCCCATTAAATTGAAAACCAAGGGACATATTTACAAGCCCCTTTCGCCACATGAACATCACTTTTCATGACATTCCTGTGGAGATAAACTCTTTGCCTTATTTACAAGGCAGCGTCAAGCCACTTAATGTGGCTTAACGTCACCTTGTAAATAAGGCCCCCTTTCACACTACACTTAGGGGCCGATTCCGATTGGGGCCGGAAAACGTACCGACCGACTCGGTACGGGATTTTAGTCCGACCGACACGTACCGGCGCTGCCCGACCCGGGTAGTACGATGAAATGCATGTGAATCACGACCGACTCATACGGAACACAAGCCGAACGACCGACCCGGACGGAAACAAGCTATCCGGCCGGGAAACCACGCAAATCGAACCGACCGACACGCACCAGGAATGAACCCGAACGAAACGTACCCGCGAACTCCGACCCGCGCAGTACGATGCAATGCGTGCAAAACCAGACCGAGTCGCACGGAGCTCAAGCCGTACGACCGACACGCATACAAAAGCCAGCCGAACCAACACAATACTCCGCGACCGACGCGTACGCCGCACATGAAACCTAGCTGAAACACAGCGGGAACGACTCGGAGAAGCTCGCACGAGACAACTGCAGCGTCCTACTCGGTCAGAAGAACGTCTCCTACATGCACAAAAATTACAAAGGAAAAAATACAAAAAAAGAGGGCCAAACAAGCAATGACAAAGTCAATAAATACAGGGGGAAAAAAATGGAACAAGGACACACCCCCAACTCCACCTATATAAAGGCCACAAATCCCTACCATGATCCTTTGCAAATTCCACTGACCTGCCAGCACAGAACACCATCAGACAGCAACCACAGACACACTCACAGCTCATCCATCACACAAGCCACACACCATTAGCACCTCAACAAATAGCACCCTCACACACACCCAGCAAAACCTACACTCACCCACCCTCACTTGCACACACACACACATCAATCACCACCACCACCCATCACCATGCCCCCAAAGAAGAATCATAAGTTCCTAGATAGTGAATTGGAAGTCCTGGTAGACGAGATCCTCAGGGTAGAGCCACAGTTGTTTGGCACATTGGTCCAACAGACCCCCATGGCGCAGAAAACCAAGATGTGGGAGAGGATCGTCGACAGGGTCAACGCACAATCACCATGTTTGCGCACAAAGGAAGACATCCAGAACAGGTGGTATGATGTGCGCAGGAGGGTCAGGGACCTACTGAAGAAGGATTACATCCTGAGCCAGCACACCGGCAGTGGCCCTCCTGCCAAACCACTATACCTCAGGCCCTGGGAGGAGAAGGTGCGGGCCATCCTACCACCAGTGAGCGTATATGGACTAACAAACATCCCAGAGCCTGGTGAGTACACAACAAATATACACAATATGGTGTGACAATACACACACATCACTGTCAAGGGGATAGTCAAACCATGCACCCTTAGCAAATCCACAGCAACCAAAAGATAATCATCCCAAGATGTGAATGCCAGTCAGACAAACACAATACCTGCCATCTCATAGTGACATGTAACTGTGTCATGACATGTACAAACCTAACAACAAATAGAGCAAGGCAGTGGCACAAATATAACCAACAAACACTGTCAGATATTTTGCCACCACTAGAACACCACCTCACAGGGAAGCTCACTGAAAGGAAGGAATTCTGTGTATGCTGGTGAAGTCAGTGTAGCCAATAGCATGATGGGAGTTGTAGTCACAGATAATGGTCAGCCTCACAATTGGCCCATCAACACCACCCTGAACCATGCTCACATCACAGGGAGTGGAAAAGGACTGACAAGATGGCTGACACTGGGTACTGCTGTGGGGAGCACAAGGCCCTGCTGGGAACTGTGCAACAACCAACAGCAGGACACCACTGACTGACATCCTGAAAGCCAACTTGCACTCCCTGCAATGGAAGCACGTTCCATGGTGGGATATCTGGCTGGGTGGGAAGGAGGACTGACAGCACTGACCATAGTTACAAGCAGCTCTCCTCACACCCCCTCAACACTAACTCCACATAACCCACCTGGGAGAATGCAATGCCTCACACTCTAATTGAAGATCCCACAAAGAACCACCACCCTGGGTTATGCTGTGTGAAGCACAGGGACACTCTTGGGACTTGTAGCCAAACAAACGCCAGGACAACACTGTCAGCCATCCTGTCAGCACAGGCACACTACCCCACAGGGAAGCAGAGTCAAAAGGAAGGAAGTATGGGCATGCTGGGAAGGGGGTGTAGGCAATAGCATGATGGGAGTGGTAGTCACAGCTCAACATCCCCCACCCACATGGCCCAGCAAGCTCACACTGAACCATGCACACCTCACAGGGAGTGAAAAGCCACTTCAAAGATGTCTGACACTGGCCTCAGCTGTGGGGAGCACAAGGCCCTGCTGGGAACTGGGCACCAACAAACAACAGGACCACACTGTCAGCCATCTTGCCATTGCTGTCACACTCACACACAGTGAAGTCCACTCAAAAGGAAGGAAGTATGGGCATGCTGGGAAGGGGGTGTAGGCAATAGCATGATGGGAGTGGTAGTCACAGCTCAACATCCCCCACCCACATGGCCCAGCAAGCTCACACTGAACCATGCACACCTCACAGGGAGTGAAAAGCCACTTCAAAGATGTCTGACACTGGCCTCAGCTGTGGGGAGCACAAGGCCCTGCTGGGAACTGGGCACCAACAAACAACAGGACCACATTGTCAGCCATCTTGCCATTGCTGTCACACTCACACACAGTGAAGTCCACTCAAAAGGAAGGAAGTATGGGCATGCTGGGAAGGTGGGTGTAGGCAATAGCATGATGGGAGTTGTAGTCACAGATATTGGTCACCCTCACAATTGGCCCATCAACACCACTCTGAACCATGCTCACATCACAGGGAGTGGAAAAGGACTGACAAGATGGCTGACACTGGGTACTGCTGTGGGGAGCACAAGGCCCTGCTGGGAACTGTGCAACAACCAACAGCAGGACACCACTGCCTGACATCCTGAAAGCCAACTTGCACTCCCTGCAATGGAAGCACGTTCCATGGTGGGATATCTGGCTGGGTGGGAAGGAGGACTGACAGCACTGACCATAGTTACAAGCAGCTCTCCTCACACCCCCCTCAACACTAACTCCACATAACCCACCTGGGAGAATGCAATGCCTCACACTCTAATTGAAGATCCCACAAAGAACCACCACCCTGGGTTATGCTGTGTGAAGCACAGGGACACTCTTGGGACTTGTAGCCAAACAACCGCCAGGACAACACTGTCAGCCATCCTGTCAGCACAGGCACACTACCCCACAGGGAAGCAGAGTCAAAAGGAAGGAAGTATGGGCATGCTGGGAAGGGGGTGTAGGCAATAGCATGATGGGAGTGGCAGTCACAGCTCAACATCCCCCACCCACATGGCCCAGCAAGCTAGCACTGAAGCATGCACACCTCACAGGGAGTGAAAAGCCATATCAAAGATGTCTGACAATGGTGCTCTGTTGTGGGGAGTACCAGGCCCTGCTGGGACCTGTGCACCAACCAACAGCAGGACACCACTGAATGACATCCTGAGAGTCAACCTGAACCCACTGCAAGGGTGGCATGCTTCATGGTGGGATAACTGGGCTGGGTGGAGAAGGAGGGCCGGATGTCCACCAAATACAACCAATGCTGGCCATGCACACACCTCAACATTCACATTGAAATGCCTCAGGTTAGCAGGACAATGTGCTACACCAATATCAACCTCTTACTGTGACAACTTAGGACAATGCAATGTACAGGCCCGCATCCAGAGGTACAGTCACAACTGTCAGGTGTGTGAACCATTGATGCCTGTAGAAATATAACATACATTGTGTGTCTCTTCCAAAAACAGGTGATGATGGGGACACAGCAGCAGGCGAGGAGGAGTCCCTGTCCCAGGCTCCGGGGGACACTGAGCCCACTGGTGTGGAACAGCCTCTGCCCTCCTCGGATGGCGAAGACCTACCTGGCCCCTCCAGCGTGAGTCATCATGCAGCACCAGCAGGACCAACATCTGCACCCCCTGCACCCACTGCTCCAACAACTGCCAACACACAGACCACCCCCGCCGACACGGACAGACCAAGGACCACCAATGACAACAGCACAGGGACCCTGGCCCAACGTCGAGCTACGGACAACGACCCCAGTAACAACCCCCAAGGGGGCCTAGGGTCACCTGTGCGTGCCACCGCAGGTCCCGCACGTGTCGCCAGGGGTGGTGGGAGGGGTGGTAGACATAGGTCGCTGTTTGCAGAGGGGTCTGGACTGCATGATGACCCACAACTGGCACGCATTGCTGAGGCGTACCAGAATAGCACCGGAGAGGTCACCCAGGTAGTGGGGATCCTCAAGGACATTAAACAGCAGCAGGCTGCCCATCATGCCCACTTGGACTCACACATGTCCCGTGTGGAGACACACATGTCTCGCATGGAGTCCAAGTGGGACACATGGCAAGAACTGACAGCGGTGCATAGGGACATATTGACATGGCTCCGCCAGAATAGCACCAACATGGCCACACCTCCCTGTGTGGCCACAACATCTGGTGCTGCAACAACTGCAACTGCCACAGGGAGGGAGGAGGACTCTGGCGGAGAGTCCCCTGCACCGCAGCAGCCTGCACGTGAGGGTCCCCCCAAAGAAGAGGGGTCGTCCGAGGAAGGAAAACTGAGAGGTCGATGGCCATGTACATCCCCCAGGAAGCCAACACCTGTTCTGGAAATTCTCCTTTGTGTACAAACTGTTCACCCTGTAGAATGCAACACAACTCTCCCACATGACATGGGGAGTTTAAGTTGGACTAATGTATCAGATGACTGTGGACTTCACTCAGGACATTTCTGCTACCAAGACTTGCAACTCATCTGGGAACTTCGGATCACAATCCCAATGTACAGCACCCACCATCCTGTGCACTATACTCACACATGTATGTAAATAAAATCACTAATACACCATACTTGCCTCTGTTGTGATTCCAACGTGGTTACTGTCATGGGGATGATGATCTGCTAAATTACACTGTGTATGCTAACTGCTACAGCAAGTACAACACCGTCATGTGAGTCATGGTGACGTGACACATATGAGGGAGACACACCACTAGGGCTACACAACACAGAGACACCAGGGCCATCGGACTCATCGCCTACACTGATGTTGCCAGGAAATACTGTGGAATGCACAGACACCACACCTATTCAGAGTCTGTGTTAACTAGCCCACAGGTGCAGTAAGCAAATGTCAGTCAGATGTGTGACCACAGACAACGCACATCCCAAAGTGAAGCACAGGTTTATTACACATTTGCAACATGTTGTTTCCACTACAAATGCAAGGTAATCCCACGTGGCAGTGGCCACACAGTCAACAAGTGCAGAAGATATAAAGTCCAGGGGTGTGTGGCACATCACCTGTAGGGAAACGACTGCTGCCACCCTGAAAGCTGAATCATGGTGTCGGGGGATCCAAGTTGACCAAACAACTCTGTAAGCACCCTGTGAAGGACAGACATGACACACAGTCAAAACCACTGAAGAACAGGACAGAACTGCAATACTCATGCCCAATACATGTCACAAGATAACTACACAAAACCAAGTTAGCATGTCAACACTGTTGGGGAGTACAGACTACCTGTAAGGACACATCGCTGCACGCATCCAGTCAAGTAGCACATGGCCACACTCAAACAGCACCAGAGCACCACCCACACATATCATGCAAACTCACATCATTGACATGACAACTCTCTGGATACTCACATTCAGCTGAAGAAGTTGGTGATGAGCTGTGTGCGGACATCACCATCATCATCATCACTGGCATCGTGGCCCAGGCCAGGATCCTCCACAGGTGGCGGACGTTGGTCATCGTCATCCAGGATGAGAGGCAACTCCTTCCGCACTGCCAGGTTGTGTAGCATGCAGCAGACGATGACAATCTTGCACACCTTTGCTGGGGCATATGGGAGGGCCCCTCCTGTCTTGTCCAGGCAGCAGAAGCGGCTCTTCAGGAGACCAAATGTCCGCTCGATCACTCTCCTGGTCCGACCATGTGCCTCATTGTAGCGCATCTGGGCTGGTGTCACAGGGTTCCTGAGGGGTGTCAGCAACCACGGCATGTTGGGGTATCTGGAGTCACCTACAGACAGACAATTGTACATTAGCTGAGTTGGAAAAGTGGGTGGAATACAACATAGCAGAACACACACAATGGTACAAAGTCAGTACACACCGACAAGCCAGCCACGCTGGTTCTGCATCTGTGACATCATCCTCGGGATGCGACTACTCCTCATCACGTAGGCATCGTGTGCCGAACCGGGGAAACGGGCACACACATGTGTGATGCTCATATCTGCAAGACATACCACCAGAGCATTGATCGAATGGTAATGTTTCCAGTTCCGGTATGCCTGCTCATGTGCCTGTGGTGGTACCAAAGCCACATGTGTCCCATCAATGGAGCCAATGACATGTGGCATCCTCCCAAGGGCATAGAAGTCACTCTTGACGTCAGTGAGTTGTTGACATGTAGGGAAATAGATGTACTGGTTCAGGCATCTCAACATTGCCTCCAAAACATCGCGTAGCACACGGCTGAACATAGTCTGTGACATCCCACCAGCAGTCGCCACAGTGTGTTGAAAGGTACCGGTGGCAAAGAAGTGTAGGGCTGTCATCACCTTTACCTTGGGGGTCAGCGCTGTAGGGTACGGCCGGCCAGGTTGCAAATGTGGGGCCAAGCGCACTGCCAAATCCTCAATCAGCTGCCTGGTGAAGCGGTACTGTTGGATGCTGTCACGTTCCACCATCGTTGCCAGGTCAGGGAATGGTCTATGGACAGCTGGAGCCCTGCAGTGCATAGGTGAAGAAAGAAAGATTGTCAGTCACCCCATATATGTGCCATTCACCATACTCAATTTCACATGATACATCATTACGAGACACAAGTACTTGATGTGTGTGCCGTTCGGTTCGGACATATATGGCACCTACATGGCCATCATCTAACGTCTCAGTTCAACATGTGTTGACAACAGGTTCCAGGTTGTGCTATGGGAAACCATTAGGCTGTGTCACAGTACCCATTTACTGCTGTCACGTTCCACACACACACCACAGTGACATGTCTGGACAGATGCGCCACAGGCATCACAGCTCATTGACAGGTAGATTCCCAGTGACCCTGTCTTGCCACATGGACACTGGCATGACATGGCGAATCATGTACACGTCAGAAAAACAAACATGACTCCCACAGGTAGTGGCCCCTGTTGCCTCCGCAGGACAGACATGGACGTCTGTGACACACACACGCACAACATCAAAGTCCATGCACAAACAACGTTGATGTGGAGACTGTCTCCCATTGTGCACATGGAATCAGAGACATCGGAAACACAACATGCACACAGACTGTGGAGGGCCATCACTATTGTGGCAATGGGTCACCCTGTGACGTACACGCCTTCCCACATGGGACCCTGGGGGTATGTGACATGTCATACACATACACAACCTGGAAATGTGACCATGCCACATGCTCCGAAATAAACAGTTGCACATCACAGGGGTCATGTGCACCACACAAAGGATCCTGTCCCCATGAACACGTGCACAGCCTGGGTGTGGCTGCCCCCAAGTGCCACCCCAAAAACCACATGTTTACCCCCATACACAGAAAAGGTAATGCAGCCTTACATGCCTTAGGATACAGTGTGGACTGGGTGTGGTGTTGTAGGTGTGCCCCTGAGTCCCTGGCAAGTATATGTGGCTGGCATACATTCACCAGTGACAAGCATGGTGACATATGCGAGTGACCTGTACAGGGACGCGTTGTACAGCAATGGATCGATCGGTGTGCCCGCACGGCCCATTGTATCTGTTGTGAGCGGGTACGCGTTGTATCCCGGAATACGCGTTGTACAGCAATGGACCGATCGGTGTGCCCGCACGGCCCATTGCATCTGTTGTGAGCGGGTACGCGTTGTATCCCGGAATACGCGTTGTACAGCAATGGACCGACCGGTGTGCCCGCACGGCCCATTGCATCTGTTGTGAGCGGGTACGCGTTGTATCCCGGAATACGCGTTGTACATCAATGGACCGATCGGTGTGCCCGCCCGGCCCATTGCATCTGTTGTGAGCGGGTACGCGTTGTATCCCAGAATACGCGTTGTACAGCAATGGACCGATCGGTGTGCCCGCACGGCCCATTGCATCTGTTGGGAGCGGGTACGCGTTGTACAGCAATGGACCGATCGGTGTGCCCGCACGGCCCATTGCATCTGTAGTGAGCGGGTACGCATTGCACAGCAATGGACCGATCAGTGTGCCCGCACGGCCCATTGCATCTGTTGTGAGCGGGTACGCGTTGTACAGCAATGGACCGATTGGTGTGCCCGCACGGCCCATTGCATCTGTTGTGAGCGGGTACGCGTTGTACAGCAATGGACCGATCGGTGTGCCCGCACGGCCCATTGCATCTGTTGTGAGCGGGTACGCGTTGTACAGCAATGGACCGATCGGTGTGCCCGCACGGCCCATTGCATCTGTTGTGAGTGGGTACGCATTGTATCCCGGAATACGCGTTGTACAGCAATGGACCGATCGGTGTGCCCGCACGGCCCATTGCATCTGGTGTGAGCGGGTACGCGTTGTACAGCAATGGACCGATCGGTGTGCCCGCACGGCGCATTGCATCTGTAGTGAGCGGGTACGCGTAGTACAGCAATGGACCGATCGGTGTGCCTGCACGGCCCATTGCATCTGTAGTGAGCGGGTACGCGTTGTATCCCGGAATACGCGTTGTACAGCAATGGACAGATCGGTGCGCACGCATTGGCTGGGGCCTGGCATGGCATCGGACGCGTTTTCGAAGCTTCAACGAGTCTGATGCAGTGAATTCAGTTGGCCAGCCACAACAATGTTGCAAATTCATGGGTGTCATGAAGTTTAACTTTTGAAGGATGCTGTGGGCGTGTATTAGTGGTGCAATTCCATGGATTGGCCAGATTCAGAAGATGCAAACGACTTGGACCTATCACTTTGGACACATGGGACAGTATCTGCCTCTGCAGCACACATATAATGCTGGCTGTTCCCCTGAGGGCCCACTTGCCTGCACTACATGCTCCAGGATGACATCTGCCACCAACACTGCTGCTGTCTCTGCATCCTCTGGCTACTGCAATGGCACGTACTGTGGAGAGAGCCCCAGCCTTCAGCCTTGAGGAGAACCAGGCCCTGCTGGACAGCCTCCTTCCACAGTACAGCAAGCTGTATGGGACACCAAGGGAGCAGGTGAGTGTGCTGTCCACTGCCTTACTAATTGTGCATGTTGTCTGACTAGCAAGACTTACAGTGTGCACACCACTGGCTAGCATGCTCACTGAGTAGTTCTCACCCCCAAAGTGTGTAGTCACATGCACTGAACAGGTACGGTGCAGTAACAGTGCATTCCAACAAGGTTTACTTCCCATGCAATGATACCATGTAGTAACTGCTGGCAAACTGTTCATAGCCATCGTTGCACTGCCTGTGTACATCATATGCCCCTGTGATTGAGACATGTATATCCAACTGTGTGATGCACGTATATGTTGCATGTGTAGTAATGGCCTTTTCACTTTGTCATCCTCACAGGTTGATGCCCACCATAAGCAGGAAATCTGGCTGACCATCTCCCGGGCAGTAAGATCCGTGGGGGTCTACAAGCGCCGGATCCGCAACTGCCAGAAGAGGTGGCAGGACCTTCGTGGCTGGACCCGGAGGATCGCAAGGGTCCAGCTGAAGCTGTCGCCTCCTCGCAGGAGGGGCGGACACCGGACCCTGACCCCCCACATGCTCCGGATCCTGGCGGTGGTCTTCCCTGACCTGGATGGGCAGCTGAAGGCCAGACAGCAGCAAGGAGGGGGTGAGTCCATGACTGCACTGTGAACTTTGTCTGACATGCTATGTGCCCTCCTCTGGCCTGGTTAAACTTCCACAGTACATTAGTCTTGTGGTCCAGGACCCATGTCCCTCAATTGTGACATGCCCACTCCTCATCTGATATGCTGGTGTGGTCCTTACAGTCAGGAAATTGTGTCACTTGGGTACTGTGTCCTTGCATTTTGCTTTGCTCAAGGTGGGGGACAGCATTTGTTCCCGTGACTTTGTGGTGTGCTTCATGGGTGGGTCAATTGCTCACACAATGCCTAAGTCCTGACATGTAATCTGGGTGTAACTTTGATATGTGGTCCACTTGCTGATCTGAATCACCACATGTCCCTGGGGTATTTGGCACACCTGAGGTGTCGGGTAAAGGGCCTAGCCATTAGACAGGGAAAGGGTTTCCAGCCAATGAGATCCAGAAACAACAACAGGAAAGAAGAATTTCTTTCTTGAGTCCCCTCACTCACCAGGGTTTCCCCATGGTGACATGCTTCATCATAGGGGCCATAGTGGGCTAAAGTGAGTTAAAAATACCTTGCTAGAGGGCGAAATACTTTATTGTTGCTCCGTTAATCTGTACATACGATCAAGACTTTCTCATGTAGTATTTCAAAAGAAGCATGTATATGCCTCATGGACCATGGGGGTCAAGGAATCTCTTAGTCCTAAATCCGGAAAATGATGTGAGAGTGCCTCGCAGGAGAATACCTAGTTGTCTCCCCACCGGACTACGTGAGAAAGTCTTGATCGTATGTACAGATTAACGCATGCTTTACTCTTGCAGCGTTTATTTATTTATTGTTTAGATTGCCTTATTTTGGCTGATTAGGAGTGGCAAACACAGGGCTGGTCCCTGTGTGATCCTGACGAAGAGCTTTGGGGAAGCTCGAAACATTTTGATGTATACCAAGGATTTCTGACTCATTATAGTTAGGTTTACTTGTTTCACACCCCGTTTTTAGATATACCAAACTAGGAGCAACAATAAAGTATTTCGCCCTCTAGCAAGGTATTTTTAACTCACTTTAGCCCACTCCACCACACTCTTGCACTACACATAGTCTTCCACTAAAGTGCTCCTACGCAAATTTCGCAAGTCGCAGTACGCCTCGGTTCGTAGAGAGCTGAGATGGCCCCTATGATGAAGCATGTCACCATGGGGAAACCCTGGTGAGTGAGGGGACTCAAGAAATAAATTCTTCTTTCCTGTTGTTGTTTCCGGATCTCATTGACTGGAAACCCTTTCCCTGTCTAATGGCTAGGCCCTTTACCCGACACCTCGGGTTTTAGGTTCTATATTGATAAAGGAGGGTGTACCTAGCTCAAAAAAACCTCTACCTCCCTCTATTTTTCGATTTGTATTTGGCACACCCCCATGCTGCTGGTGGGAACAATGTTTGGGCCTCAGGAGTATGTATATCAAGTGTGTCACACATGCTTAGCCACCTGCCTACTGTCCAGGGCTCATCCCTCTTTCAGGTGGAGCAGGACAGTCATGCCTACTCCAGGGCATACAATACACTCTGTACTCCCACTCCCGTGTATCAGCTGACATGTTGTGATCAGTGAAATGTTCCCTCAGGTGTCTGCCTCTGTGTCATTGTGCTGTGGCTTCGTTGTCAGGACTACTGGGATGTTTATCGGTTAGGGCTCAGCATGCCATCTAAGATGTGACCATGAGAGACGATACTTCTGTGACTTATAGGTGTTTGATCACTTGACTGTGCACACAGGTGTATGTGACTGTGAATTTCAGGCAGCTGTTTTTCATTCACTGCAGACTGTGAGGTGCTCAGGTTCAGAGAGTTGTGTTTCATGTCTCCCATATGTCCAATTGGTATGACGTGGACAAATAAGAGTTCAGATGATGTGGTTTGTGGGGGATGGACATGTGCACTTGTCAGCTACATAACTTGCATTCCCCATGTCCTAGGATTGTGACACAGTGCAGACTGTTGTTGGCTGGCTGCCATGCCCATGTGACTGGAGACAGTGATGTATGACTTTGCAGGCATGCCTGTGGCATGGCATTAAACTTCCTAAGAGTGATCCTGCAGAGGAGTGACATGTGCAACATGCACCCCATTGTGGCATTGACTATCCGGACATGGGTGCATCATGGTGTCTGGTGCTGGTATGCATCACATGCATTTCTAATTAGACTCTGGCCATCCCTTTATCCGGACACCTGTACTGACTCAGTGGCAAGAGATGTGATGTGTGCATGTTCACATACTTCACCGTGTTCTCTGCAATGTCCAACAACTGTGTAGGTGGTGCATGTGTCCACACTGGGGTATTACCATCAGACAGGCACCAGACAGATAGGTGCAAGGGCAGGAGGGGTGTGAGTTCCATGGTTGACCATCAGACTGACAATTGGCTTCTCCTAATCTGTGTGAGGACTTTTGGCAATGTTCAACTAAGGATGCCAGGGCTTGCTCTGTAATGTGCTGTACTTACTGTGGTGTGTGCGGTCAGTGCAGGTGACTGATGTTTGTCTGTTTCCCTAATTGTTTGCAGATACATCCATGACCTCAGGAGGGGACAGCTCCACGGACCAGGATGAGCTGGAGAGCCAGACTGGGTCAGCAGCCGACGAGTGGTCGGAGGGACCCAGTGGCACGGAGGGCGAGGGGAGCCACACCGAGGAGTCCTCAGCACCATCCACCTCAGCTGAGGACCACAGCAGCTCGGAGGATGACTCCCTTGTGGAGGCGGGTGTCAGCAGCCACCACACCGCAGCTAGTCTGTCTGGCCCCGCCACCACCACCTCCACCACCACCGCCCTCCCATTGGCTCCCATTCCAGAGGTCCGTGGAGGCTCCCGTGTTCGGGAGCGTGTCTCCTTCGTGCCAGGCACCGCACCCCCTGCCCCTGTGTCCCCTGCTGCCCTGAGTGAGGAGTCTGTGTACCTACTTCAGCAGCTCCATGTAGGGCAGACAGCAATGCTGAGTGTCCTCCATGCACACACCACTCTGTTGACACAGCTGGTGTCGTTCATGGAGGGCATCTCGTCGGGTATGTCTGCCCTACAGAGGAGCAATAAGTCCATGGACTCCTCCCTGACGGCAGCAGTGTCCCTCCTCCAACAGTCCCTCACCCTCCTACCTCTGCCCCATCCACACTTCCTGGCACCCTACCTGTCCCAAGCACATGCACACCAGCACGATCACCCAAACACACAAACACGAGCAGCACAGAAACACCCAAAACAAAGGCAAGACGTGCACACAAGCATCCTCAGGGGACTGATACCACACCCACAGGGGATGGGGAACAGACACACACACAGGCATCCACAGTCACTCTGCAGTCCTCCAAATCCTCTCCCTCCAAGACCCCTTCCCTTGCCTCACCTGCAACCCCACCTACACAGCAGCTCTTCCTCTGTGACCTCGGCCTCTTCTCCTCCGATCCCGCTGATCCAGCATACAGACGGAAGAGGAAGTCCACCCACACAGAGGGGAGTGCCCTCGCCCCCAGACACCCTGCCCCAGGCGCAGACAGACGGGGGCCCCCACCCGCAAGTCCCCCGGTCCCGGAAGAGCAAGACCCCGCCACCGCCCTGCAAGTCAAGCACACAGTCTCCTTCCTCCATCCCTCAGGCCCCCACAACACAGGTTCCCCCACCACACCCCGCCCCAGGTTCCCCCACCCACAGATACACCATCCCCAAAATGATCCGGCCTTCTCCACCTACCACTTGCTCTTCCAGCACCACACCCCCCGCTGCACATGTTAGTGCCACTGGTGTGGAGACCATGTCCTACCCCTCTGTCCTGCCCACCTTACCTGAACCCCATTCTACTCCCCTGGAGATGGGCACTGCAGTGGAGTCCACTACCACCCCGTCTGACATGGGCACTGCAGTGGGGAACCTGTCCTCTCCATCTGGCCAGCCCACTAGAGTTGTGCCGGCACCCACACCATCTGACTCATGCCCCCAGTTGTGCCGGCACACACCATGTCAGACACCTCCACTGCAGTTGTCAGTGACTCTCCAGCACCAGCCACCCCTTCCCTGCCTCCTTCTGGTGAGCCCTGATCCTGTCCCTGCGGTGCCTGGCCTGCCCCCCGTATGCCCCTCCGAGGGGAATGTCCCTGGTCCCTAGCAGTGCAGGCAAGCAAAGGGTGACATCTGCCACTGTCACCCTGTTTGGACTTTATTCATGGACTGGCCATTGGCCTTTGTGTTTTTCTGGACTTTAATTTTCCACATAACATTTGCTGAATAAAGCTACTTTCAGTTCTCTAGTGGTTTTGCTTCAGATGTACATGATGTTGATGATGCTAACCATGCCCTTGCTGCAGTGATGTTGATTTTTGATGTCAGGTAAATGAAGTGTTACTGTGCAGGACCCCATGTGGTCCAGGGGGAATGTGTCCTATCCTGGTGTGTAGCCATGTCATCCTTTGCAGCAATATGAGGGTGTCATGTTTTCCATATTTGCAAATGGGATTCCCTAGCTGTTTTTTCAATATCACATCTGTGGCTTACACCCCTGCACATCAGATGTGCTTGCCATTGTTCAATTGGTCTATTTTCCTGAACGTGTGACCATCTCCACTGGACATGCATGTTTGGGCATCAATGGGGAAGGACTCATCTGTGGTATCAGTGCAACTTGCTATACATGTGTATTTGATCGGTGCAGATGATTTGGGTGACAATGCCATGACCAGGCTGATGTGACGTGAGCCTTCATTTTGTGCTAATTGTTGACTGAGTGACCAAGTGTTCTGCTGACATGATAGCGCCCTGCAGAGACAACGTATGGCACAGCTTTTCTTACACAGGAGTGGAGTCCCCTCATGGCAGTGTGTAATTCCGTGACATTGCCTGAGCCCAAGGTGTGTGTTGTGTGAGCATGTCTGTGTGTGTTCACTTCCATTTTGCTACGCCCTAGTGATGTTCCTGTTTGTGATGCTTGCTGAGTTGAGCAATTTTCCCCCCAAATCTTCTCCCTGGGTGCTCTGTGATGTGTGTGCATGGCACATTACTGGTGATCAGGGTGTCATCCATAGGTGTGTTTGCTGTCAGGGCTGAGTTTGTGGGCAAACGCAGATGAGACACAGTCAGGATTCCCCTTGGCACTTGTTGGTTACACAAGTCATGTAATTTACAGTTTGTGTTAGCTTCCAGTGATTGTGACACGTTGTGTGTGACTGCTGCCACTCCTCAGGGTCAGAGCTGCAATGTTGGAAGTTGTCTATGTGTGTTGTTTGTGGGTGAGCTTGCCTTCTTCATTGGTGTGTGACTGTGTCCGGGATCCCATTGGTTGGTGTGGATTTGACGTCATGCCCATGTACAGCGTACTGTGCAGTGTGTGAGACATTCACAAGTCTTGTTGACTGGCCATGTGTGATGGGTATCTCTGCCTTAGTTCCCCCCACCACCCCTGGGATTGTCATGGGTGCATGTGCAATGTCACCAGTCCATGTGAGCTTCACTGCTGCACATTGGTGGAGATCAAGGTGTGTGGTGTTGAGTGTGTGCCAATGAGAGCTGTTGCACGGCTATACCCCTACCTCCATGTTGGCCTTGGCTGACAGGCCGTGCTGTTTTATTTGTGCTTGTGTAGGTGTGATGGTAGTTAGTTGCTCAGGACACATGACTGTGGTTCACAGTGTGTACGACATCTACCTTTGTCATCACAGTGGGATTATCATGCAGGCCAGTGTCACCACAATGTGGGGTCCCTGGGGGTAGTGCTGTGGTGGGTCTGTCTCTTGCTGTGTTAGTTGCTGTTCCTACAAGCTTGTGTGACATTTGTAATTTGGGCTCCCTCATCTAACAATGCCTGATTGCCCACATAGGGAATCCGATCCATGAGTTACTTTTGTGTGGCACTGTGTTGACATCTGTGTAATAGGGATTCAGGCCTCCTCGTGTGTTGTGTGTTTGCCTGGGGACACTGGCACACCACCCCCTCACCTGTTGTGTTTGATATGCAGTGTGAGTCTGCCTGTTTGTGTTTGTGCATTTGCACCACTGCATTGTCATATCTTTGTGTGCCATTGGCTGTATGTTGTTTGGTGGGTTTCCCCTGCTGTCCCTGGGACTCCTAGGTCATCAGTCAGCACAATGATCATGGTTTGTATGTCCCATTGCTGCCATGGTATGGTATTTGTTCACCTGACATCTACAGTCTCCACAGGATATCTACATTTGTGTGTCCATTGGTGCAGATATGTGGATCTGCATTATGATGGTCACTTCTGTCATTGTGTTATTTGTGAATGTTGACAATGTGAGCCCCCATGGGTGATGTTTGTCTGCACATGGCCAAAGCGATGTTTCATTGGTACTGCACTGTTTGCCTCACCCAATCTATGTTGCTATGGGACACAAGCACTACTATGCCACTGATGTGTTTGTTGTTGTGTGACCAGGAATAATCCATGCAGTTTGGCATTTGCAACTTTTACCATGACTACACTTACATTTTGGTCACTGTGGTGATGGGGCTTTAGACCCCATTGCCACAATGTTCAAAATGTGCTTCAGCTATGGACCCCACACTTACCTTTTGGTCACTGTGATGATGGGGCTTTGGGCCCCATTGCCACAATGTTCAAAATGTGCTTCAGCTATGGACCCCACACTTACCTTTTGGTCACTGTGATGATGGGGCTTTGGGCCCCATTATCACACTGTTCAAAATGTGCTTCAGCTATGGACCCCACA
The DNA here is from genome assembly GCA_963921515.1 of Calotriton arnoldi. Classification (NCBI taxonomy): domain Eukaryota; kingdom Metazoa; phylum Chordata; class Amphibia; order Caudata; family Salamandridae; genus Calotriton; species Calotriton arnoldi. The sequence continues at coordinate 693,261 of CAWUFW010004592.1, read as the reverse complement.
CTTACCTTTTGGTCACTGAGATGATGGGGCTTTAGGCCCCATTGCCACAATGTTCAAAATGTGCTTCAGCTATGGACCCCACACTTACCTTTTGGTCACTGTGATGATGGGGCTTTGGGCCCCATTGCCACAATGTTCAAAATGTGCTTCAGCTATGGACCCCACACTTACCTTTTGGTCACTGTGATGATGGGGCTTTTGGCCCCATTGTCACACTGTTCAAAATGTGCTTCAGCTATGGACCCCACACTTACCTTTTGGTCACTGTGATGATGGGGCTTTAGGCCCCATTGCAACAATGTTCAAAATGTGCTTCAGCTATGGACCCCACACTTACCTTTTGGTCACTGTGATGATGGGGTGTTCGACCCCATTGCCACAGTGGTCATGGTCGGCTTGCATTGTGGAGGCCACACACATTTATGTGTGACACATGTGATAGGGGGTCACATTGTATGTTCAATGTCATGTTCAGTGTTGTAGGCATTTGACACAGACTACACACGCTTGTCATGGTGTTGGGGGATGTAATTTTCAGACATTCCTTATGTTGGACTATGCTGGTTGTGTCATGCATTACCCGTCCTATGAGTAGGGGTTGTGTGGGTGGTAGGCATCCATCCCCCTATGAGTGGGGGTGGTGTTAGTGGTAGGCATCCATCCCTCTATGAGTGGGGATGGTAGTAGTGACAGGCATCCAGGCCCCCTGAGTAGGGGTGGTGGTAGTGGCAGGCATCCAGCCCCCCATGAGTGGGGATGGTAGTAGTGACAGGCATCCAGGCCCCCTGAGTAGGGGTGGTGGTAGTGGCAGGCATCTAGCCCCCCATGAGTAGGGGTGGTGTTAGTGGTAGGCATCCATCCCCTATGAGTGGGGATGGTAGTAGTGACAGGCATCCAGCCCCCATGAGTAGGGGTGGTGTTAGTGGTAGGCATCCATCCCCCTATGAGTGGGGATGGTAGTAGTGACAGGCATCCAGGCCCCCTGAGTCGGGGTGGTGGTAGTGGCAGGCATCTAGCCCCCATGAGTAGGGGTGGTGTTAGTGGTAGGCATCCATCCCCCTATGAGTGGGGATGGTAGTAGTGACAGGCATCCAGGCCCCCTGAGTAGGGGTGGTGGTAGTGGCAGGCATCCAGCCCCCCATGAGTAGGGGTGGTGGTAGTGGTAGGCATCCATCCCCCTATGAGTGGCGATGGTAGTAGTGACAGGCATCCAGGCCCCCCTGAGTAGGGGTGGTGGTAGTGCCAGGCATCCAGCCCCCCCTGAGTAGGGGTGGTGGTAGTGGTAGGCATCCATCCCCCTATGAGTGGGGATGGTAGTAGTGACAGGCATCCAGCCCCCCCCTGAGTAGGGGTGGTGGTAGTGACAGGCATCCAGCCCCCCATGAGTAGGGGTGGTGGTAGTGGCAGGCATCTAGCCCCCCATCAGTAGGGGTGGTGGTAGTGGTAGGCATCCATCCCCCTATGAGTGGAATGGTAGGAGTGACAGGCATCCAGGCCCCCCTGAGTAGGGGTGGTGTTAGTGGTAGGCATCATCCCCCTATGAGTGGGGATGGTAGTAGTGACAGGCATCCAGGCCCCCCTGAGTAGGGGTGGTGGTAGTGGCAGGCATCCAGCCCCCCATGAGTGGGGATGGTAGTAGTGACAGGCATCCAGGCCCCCCTGAGTAGGGGTGGTGGTAGTGGCAGGCATCCAGCCCCCCATGAGTGGGGATGGTAGTAGTGACAGGCATCCAGGCCCCCCTGAGTAGGGGTGGTGGTGGTGGTAGGCATCCAGCCCCCCATGAGTGGGGATGGTAGTAGTGACAGGCATCCAGGCCCCCCTGAGTAGGGGTGGTGGTAGTGGAAGGCATCCATCCCCCCATGAGTAGGGGTGGTGGTGGTGGTAGGCATCCATCCCCCTATGAGTGGGGATGGTAGTAGTGACAGGCATCCAGCCCCCCCTGAGTAGGGGTGGTGGTAGTGACAGGCATTAGCCCCCCATGAGTAGGGGTGGTGGTAGTGGCAGGCATCTAGCCCCCATGAGTAGGGGTGGTGTTAGTGGTAGGCATCCATCCCCCTATGAGTGGGGATGGTAGTAGTGACAGGCATCCAGGCCCCCTGAGTAGGGGTGGTGGTAGTGGTAGGCATCCATCCCCTATGGGTGTGTATGGCATTGGTGATGGCCATCCCGCCCCTATGGTTCTGCTGTTGCTAGTGTACGTCATTTGTGCATCCCTATGTGTGTGTGACATATTTCGGGTACGTGTCGTTTGTTTGTGTTGTTGGTGTTTGACTTACCGTCTGCGCCATACTCGTCCGTGCCGGTCCCGGTAATAGATGTAGAGTATTAGTAGGACCTGCACGATGGGATTCATGCTTGGGTCGTCTTGTTCGGGTTTCTCGTGTCTTCGACTCGTACTCGTCACTGGCTTGTTTGTCTCGTAGCCGTGGATCGTCTTGTGGCGCGAAACGGAGCTTATGTACGGCTCTCCCGGATGCCTAAACGTGCCGGACATAGCGACGGGTTCGGCGCGTACGGAAGGCGCATCGTACTAGTCCGGCCGGAAGGTGCTGTGTATTTGCTTCCGTGCGACTCGAATCGGCGTTTACGGATCCGGCTCGGGCGGGGAACAGGAGCTGAAATGGGTAAGTATGGCTCGCTCGGAATCTGGGCTGTTATGCGCATCGTACTTGTTCGTTCGGACGAGTGTTCGAATCGGTCGGGAAACACGCGTTCGGCTGGTTTTTTTTCCGGACGAATACTGTTAGGTGCGCTTTTGGCCGAGATCGGAATCGACCCCTTAGTGTGAAAGAGGCGTGCAATGGGTGTTGCGGTTGGCGTTCTGCCGCAACACCCATTGATTTTGATGCTGCCCCCTATTTACAAGAGTGGCGTAAATAGGAGGCAGCGCCAAAATTAAGACCAGGAAAACCGTGTCTTAACATGGAGAAAAGAGGAGAAATGCTTAATTTCTCCTCGTGTTGCTGTTTTATGTGTGCTGCATTGTGCAGCACACATAGAAACAGTAAATCGCCATGAATGTTGTTCATGTGCAGGAAGGTGTTCCTTCCTGCACATAAACAATCATTTAAAAATTGATGATTTGCAATTTTTATGTGTGCTGCACAATGCAGCCCACATAAAAAATTACAATTCACCATTCTGGATTGCACCATAGTGCAACAGTGTCTGCATAGAATGAAACACCTTCCTGCACAAAAAACAATCATTCCCTCCATTGCAGACACCATTGCATTATGGTGTAAGGGTTCCTGCATTGGCACAAGGCAGCTAGATTTAGCACCAGCACTAGAGGAAACGCAGGGGTGCACCGCATTCTTGTGAACACGGTGCATCCCTGCATTTGCAAAATGGCAGAGCGTGGCATTAGCAAAGTTTGCTTAACACCACGCTTTGCCATTCTCTTGTGAATATGCCCCCAAGTTGTTAGCACTTGAATCTGTGGCTAGCATGTCTCTTCAGTCCAAGAACGAGGAGTAACGTAAATCTTCTATGTCTGTGTCAGGGTTCTCGGGAGGTTTCCTCCTCGAGACCCCATTGTGGCGCTTACGCAGACCCCACCAACCTATCACCCCACTTGGCACACTCACCATGCTTATAGTTGGCGAGTATGCTGGCGACTCTGGACATCCAATATGGCCACCAGCGTGCCCGCTAGGTTAGCAGTATAGCGTTCTAAAGAATACAATCAAACCTCAGGTGAAGCGCGCTGTAACATTCTAAGGCGCACTTCACCGAACCTTTTTACCTGAACGGATGTATCGTGAAGGCGTTGAGCTCTAGTCAGTCAGGGGGCGCTCCGAGGGCGTCGGGTTCAAGAGCGTCGGTCAACTAGTCTGCCAAAAAATATCAGGTTAGTGTTCTCAGACGAACGCATGCTCTAAAGGCACGTTAGTTAGGCAATGCGCATGTTCCTAGTGTAGCGTCTCCGCGCAGACCCTCCTCCTTCTCTAACGCCTTCCTAGTGTAAATAAAGTTAGAAGGGAGTAGCATTTCTTCTCTTCTGTGTGAATTGTGAAGAGACTTTCGGTCGTTGCGAAGGGAGCGATAGTGAAGCGTTGTCTAAGGCTTTCAGGCACGCTAAAGGGTTACGTTGTCAATGGTTTATTCAGGTTTCTGAGAGACTCTGTAAAGGCAATATAAAGACAAATCTTACTCGAACTATTGGGTCACTACTGATTAACTAAAGGTTGGAGTTAAGGTGACAATCCTCGTAAACTAAGAGATATTCAGAACATGTATATATTTGTAAATATATTGAAAGAGTCTTAGGATCCACAGTCAAGAACCAGTTGCTCTGCCAATAAATATATAGTTGGTTTGAGTATTGAAGGAGATACTACATAAGAGCGCCAGCATAAAATCACAGTAAGTTAGTTTTTAGAGATAGTCGATGGTTAGGAGTGCATAGCAAATAAGATAGAGACTTACCTGTTTTTTCTTCTTTTGAGTTTGGAATCTACAATGTGGCATTCTGGCACGAACTGTAAGAAAGAGAGAGTATTACAATGACTTCACCTTAGAACAAGTCGTTATCTGTATTAAAAAGAAATAAGAAGAGAGGCAAGCCCATAAGCATTTTCTGGTAAGACAAGTTGTTTAATTAATGCATATGTGAACAGTAAATGTTAAGAATCAAAAGTAATTAGTATATACCTGTTGACAGCCTAATAAGAAGAAAAGAAGAAGACGAGGCAGAAGCTGCAGAAGAATCATAGGGCTGTCTCTTCTCTGTCCCATTCCCCTTTCCCCCTTGGTACTTACCTGTGAAGGACTACTCAACCTAGCAGGGACGTATTTGGAGGAGTTGGGAACTAACGTCATTCTGCTCCTGTGTTGTTAAAAGAATTATTCATAGCTCTGACAGTCTGGGTCTTGTGAAATGGTTTGTCCCACACCATAACCTTAACGCAGGGTATTCACAATTCCAAGGCTTAGGGGCCGATTCCGATCTCGGCCGGAGGCGCACCCAATACCATTCGGTCGGGAAAAAAGCCATGCGAAAGCCAGTTTCCCGACCGATCCGTACAGCACACCGAACGAATAAGTACGATGCGCACAACAGCACAGAATCCGGCCGAGTCGTACTCACCCAATACCAGGTCCTGTTCTCCGACCGAGGCGAATCCGGAAACGCAGAATCGAGTCGCACGGAAGGGAAAATGCAGCTCTGTCCGGCCGGACAAGTACGATGCGCTTTCCGTACGCGCCGAACCCGTCGCTACGCACGGCACGTCAAAGCATCCGGGAGAGGCGCACATAAGCTCCGAATCGCGCCACAACACGATCCACGGCTACGAGGCGAACACAGCACAGACGAGCGACGCGGCGACGAGGACGGCGAAGCGACGAGGACGGCCAGCGACGACGACGCGAAGCAGAGAAGGACGAACGACACGAACCAACCATGAATCCCATCGTCCCGATCATACCAATATTCTACATCTACTACCGGAACAGGCACGGACGCGTACGGCGCAGAAGGTAAGTCAGACACCAACCACAAAACACATACAACACGTACACGACACATCACACACATACACTGAGGGATGCAGAATTTACTTACACCAGCAACAGCAGCACCATAGGGCGGGATGCCCATCACCAATGCCACATATGAACACAGGGGCCTGAATGCGCACCACCACCCCTACCCAGGGGGGCCGGATGCCAACCACCACTACCACCCTTAGCCAGGGGGTGCCAGGATGCCTACCACCACTACCACCCTTACCCAGGGGGGCTGGATGCCTACCACTACTACCACCCTTAGCCAGGGGGGTGCCAGATGGCTACCACCCTTACCCAGGGGGGCTGGATGCCTACCACTACTACCACCCTTAGCCATGGGGGTGCCAGATGCCTACCACCACTACCACCCTCACCCAGGGGGGGCTGGATGCCTACCACTACTACCACCCTTACCCAGGGGGGCTGGATGCCTACCACTACTACCACCCTTAGCCAGGGGTGCCAGGATGCCTACCACCACTACCACCCTTACCCAGGGGGCTGGATGCCTACCACTACTACCACCCTTAGCCAGGGGGTGCCAGATGCCTACCACCACTACCACCCTTACCCAGGGGTGCCAGATGCCTACCACTACTACCACCCTTAGCCAGGGGGTGCCAGATGCCTACCACCACTACCACCCTTACCCAGGGGGGCTGGATGCCTACCACTACTACCACCCTTAGCCAGGGGGTGCCAGGATGCCCACCACCACTACCACCCTTACCCAGGGGGCTGGATGCCTGTCACTACTACCACCTCTACCCATGGGGGGCTGGATGCCTACCACTACTACCACCCTAAGCCAGGGGGGCTGGATGCCAACCACCACTACCACCCTTAGCCAGGGGGTGCCAGGATGCCCACCACCACTACCACCCTTAGCCATGGGGGTGCCAGATGCCTACCACTACTACCACCCTTAGCCAGGGGGCAGGATGCCTATCACTACTACCACCCTTACCCAGGGGGTGCCAGATGCCTACCACCACTACCACCCTCACCCAGGGGGCTGGATGCCTACCACTACTACCACCCTTAGCCAGGGGGCTGGATGCCTGTCACTACTACCACCCTCAACCCATGGGGGCTGGATGCCTACCACTACTACCACCCTTACCCAGGGGGCTGGATGCCTACCACTACTACCACCCTTAGCCATGGGGGTGCCAGGATGCCCACCACCACTACCACCCTTACCCAGGGGGCTGGATGCCTACCACTACTACCACCCTTACCCAGGGGGTGCCAGGATGCCTACCACTACTACCACCCTTACCCAGGGGTGCCAGGATGCCTACCACTACTACCACCCTTAGCCAGGGGGCTGGATGCCTACCACTACTACCACCCTTACCCAGGGGGTGCCAGATGCCTACCACCACTACCACCCTCACCCAGGGGGGCTGGATGCCTACCACTACTACCACCCTAAGCCAGGGGGCTGGATGCCAACCACCACTACCACCCTTAGCCAGGGGGTGCCAGATGCCCACCACCACTACCACCCTTAGCCATGGGGGTGCCAGGATGCCTACCACCACTACCACCCTCACCCAGGGGGCTGGATGCCTACCACTACTACCACCCTAAGCCAGGGGGCTGGATGCCAACCACCACTACCACCCTTAGCCAGGGGGTGCCAGATGCCCACCACCACTACCACCCTTAGCCATGGGGGTGCCAGATGCCTACCACTACTACCACCCTTAGCCAGGGGGCTGGATGCCTACCACTACTACCACCCTTACCCAGGGGGCTGGATGCCTATCACTACTACCACCTCTACCCATGGGGGGCTGGATGCCTACCACCAACACCACCCCCACTCATAGGATGGACAATGCATGACACAACCAGCACACCACAACCTAGGGAATGCAAGATAAATACATCCCCCAACACCATGACAAGCGTGTGTAGACTGTGTCAAATGCCTACAACACTGAACATGACTTTGAACATACAATGTGACCCCCTATCACATGTGCCACACATGTGTGGCCCCCACAATGCAAGCAGGCCATGACCATTGTGGCAATGGGGTCCAAACCCCCATCATCACAGTGACCAAAAGGTAAGTGTGGGGTCCATAGCTGAAGCACATTTTGAACATTGTGGCAATGGGGTCTAACCCCCCATCACCACAGTGACCAAAATGTAAGTGTTGGGTCCATAGCTGAAGCACATTTTGAACATTGTGGCAATGGGCTCTAACCCCCCATCACCACAGTGACCAAAATGTAAGTGTGGGGTCCATAGCTGAAGCACATTTTGAACATTGTGGCAATGGGGTCCAAACCCCCATCATCACAGTGACCAAAATGTAAGTGTTTGACAAAGAAAGAGCTGCAACTGCCAAACTGCATGGATGATTCCTGGTCACAGAACATAAAACACATCAGTGGCAAAGTAGTGCATGTGTCCCATTGCAACATAAATTGGGGGAGGCAAATACTGCAGTGCAAATAAGACATACCTTTGGCCATGTGCAGACAAACAACACCCATGGGGGCTGACACTGTCAACATTCATCAATGACACAATGACAGAAGTGACCATCAGAATGCAGACCCACATATTTGCACCAATGGGCACACAAATGCAGATACCCTGTGGAGACTGTAGATGTGAGGTGAACAGATACCATACCATGGCAGCAATGGGACACACAAACCATGATCATTGTGCTGACCGATGACCTAGGAGTCCCAGGGACAGCAGGGGAAACCCACCAAACTACATACAGCCAATGGCACACCCAAGATATGCCAATGCAGTGGTGCAGATGCACAAACACAAACAGGCAGACCCACACTGCACATCATACACAACAGGTGAGGGGGGGTGCCAGTGTCCCCAGGCAACCACACAACACATGAGGAGACCTGAATACCAATCATACAGATGTGCATACAGTGCCACACAAAGGTAACTCATGGATCCAAATCCCCTATGTGGGCAAGCAGGCATTGTCAGATGAGAGGGAGCACAAATCACACATGTCACACAGGCACGTAGGAACAGCAACTGACACAGCAAGACACAGACACACCACAGCACTACCCCCAGGGCCCCCACAATGTGGTGACCCTGGGCTGCATTACAATCCCACTGTGATGACAAAGCTAAATGTCGTTCACACTGTGAACCACAGTCATGTGTCCTGAGCAACAAACTACCATCACACCTACACAAGCACAAATCAATCAGCATGGCCAGTAAGCCAAGGCCAACATGGAGGCAGGGGCCTAGCCGGGCAACAACTCTCATCTGCACACACTCAACACCACACCCCTCGACCTCCAACAATGTGCAGCAGTGAAGCACACATGCACTGGTGAAATTGCACATGCACCCATGACTATTCCAGGTTGGTGGGTGGGAACCAAGGTGCAGAAACACATCACACATGGCCACTCAACAAGACTCCTGAATGTCTGACACACTGCACACTACGCTGTACATGGACATGACGGCAATACCACACCAACCAATGGGATCCCAGCCACAGTCACACACCAATGAAGAAGCCAAGGTCACCCACAAAGAACTCACATAGACAACAACCAACATTGCAGCCCGGACCCTGAGGAGTGCCAGCAGTCACACACACAACGTGTCACAATCACTGAAAGATAACACAAACTGGAAATCACATGACAGGGGCAAACAACAAGTGCCAAGGGGAAACCTGACTGTGACCCATCTGCGTCTGCACACAAACTCAGCCCTGACAGAAAACACACCTATGGGTGACACCCTGATGACCAGTAATGTGCCATGCACCCACATCACAGAGAACCCAGGGAGAAGACTTTGGGGGAACATAGGTCAACTCAGCAAGCATCACAAACAGGTACAACACTAGGGATCACAGCATGCACAGCTAAACGGAAGTGAACACAGAGACATGCACATACAACACACACCTTGGGCGCAGGCAATGTCACAGGAGTACACACTGCCATGAGGGGACTCCACTCCTGTGTGAGGAAAGCTGTGCCATATGTTGCCTCAGTAGGGCCCCATCATGTCAGCTGAGCACTTGGTCACACAATCAACAATTAGCACCAAATGAGGGCTCCCGTCACATCAGCCTGGTCATGGAAGTGCCAACGAAATCATCAGCACAGATCCAACACACTTGTATAGCAATGTTGCACTGACAACACAAATGAGTCCTTCCCCATTGATGCCCAAACCTGCATGTCCAGTGGAGATGGCCACACCGTCAGGGAAGTAGACGAATTGAACAATGGCAGGCACAACAGATGTGCAGGGGTGGAAGCCACAGATGTGAAATAGCTAATGTAAGTAGGAAATCCCATTGCCAAATACTGAACACATGACACCCTCAGATGCTGCTATGGATGACATGGATACACCACAGGATAGGACACATTCCCCCTGGACCACATGGGTTCCTGCACAGTAACACTTCATTATCATGAGACCAAATATCACCATCACTGCAGCAAGGGCATGGTTAGCATCATCAACAACATGTACATCAGAAGCATAAGCACTAGAGAACAGAAAGTTGCATTATTCAGCATATGCGTGCAATGAAAACTGAAAGTCCAGAAAAAACACAAAAGCCAATGGCAAGTCCATTGTCAAAGTCCAAACAGGGTGACAGTGGCAGATGTCACTCTACGCATGCCTGCACAAAACCAGGGACAATCCACTAGGAGGGGCAACCGGGGGGGCAGGCTTAGGCACCGCAGGGACAGGATCAGGGCTCACCAGGAGGAAGCAGGGAAGGGGTGGTGGGTGCTGGAGAGCCACTGACAACTGCAGTGGAGGTGTCTGACATGGTGTGTGCCGGCACAACTGGGGGGCATGACTCAGATGTTGTGGGTGCCGGCACGACTGCAGTGGACCCTGCAGATGGAGTGGACAGCTCCGCCACTGCAGTGCCCAAGTCAGACAGGGTGGTAGTGGACTCCACTGCAGTGCCTACCACCAGGGGAGGAGAATGGGGAACAGGCAAGGTGGGCTGGACAGAGGGGGAGGACACCCTCACCACATCAGTGGCACAGACAAGCGCAGCGGGGGTGTGGTGCCGGGAGAGCAAGTGGCAGGGGAGAAGGCCGGATCCTCTTGGGGATGGTATATCTGTGGGTGGGGGAACCTGGGGCAGGGTGTGGTGGGGGCACCTGTGGAGTGGGGGCCTGAGGGATGGAGGAAGGAGACCTGGTGCCTGAGCTGCAGGGCGGCGGCGGGGTCTTGCTCTTACGACTCCGGGGGGACTTGCGGGTGGGGGCTCAGTCTGTCTGCGCCTGGGGGAGGGTGTCTGGGGGTGAGGGGCACTCTGCTCCGTGTGGGTGGGCTTCCTCTTCCCCCTGAGTGCTGTATCAGCTGGATCGGAGGGGAAGAGGCCGAGGTCACTGAGGAAGAGCCGCTGGGTCTTTGGGGTTGCAGGTGAGGCAAGGGAGGGTGTTTTGGAGGGAGAGGCAACTGAGGACTGCGCAGTGCTCGTGGATGCGTGTGTGTGTTCACGCTGAGTGTCCTCCATGCGCACACCGCTCTGTTGACTCAGCTGGTGTCGTTCATGGAGGGCATCTCATCGGGCATGTCTGACCTACAGAGGGGCAATAGGTCCATGGACTCCTCCCTGACGGCAGCAGTGTCCCTCCTCAGACAGTCCCTCACCCCTCCTGCCTCTGCTCCATCCACACTCCCCAGCACTTTACCTGTCCCAAGCACACACACACGGCACAGGCACACACCAGCACACACATCCAGCACACAGACACACACGCCACAAACTAAACGCACACGCACGCACAGTCAGGGGACTGAAACCAGACTCACAGGGGATGGGGTGAGTCTGGTTTCAGTCCCCTGACTGTGCGTGCGTGTGCGTTTAGTTTGTGGCGTGTGTGTCTGTGTGCTGGATGTGTGTGTGCTGGTGTGTGCCTGTGCCGGTGTGTGTGTGCTTGGGACAGGTAAAGTGCTGGGGAGTGTGGATGGAGCAGAGGCAGGAGGGGTGAGGGACTGTCTGAGGAGGACACTGCTGCCGTCAGGGAGGAGTCCATGGACCTATTGCCCCTCTGTAGGTCAGACATGCCCGATGAGATGCCCTCCATGAACGACACCAGCTGAGTCAACAGAGCGGTGTGCGCATGGAGGACACTCAGCATGGCTGTCTGCCCTACATGGAGCTGGCGAAGGAGGTACACAGACTCCTCACTCAGGGCAGCAGGGGACACAGGGGCAGGGGGTGCGGTGCCTGGCCCAAAGGAGACACGCTCCCGAACATGGGAGCCTCCACGGACCTGGGGAATGGGAGCCAATGGGAGGGCGGTGGTGGTGCTGGTGGTGGCGGGGACAGCAACACTAGCTGGGGTGTGGTGGCTGCTGACACCCGCCTCCATAAGGGAGTCATCCTCCGAGTTGCTCTGGTCCTCAGCTGAGGTGGATGGTGCTGAGGACTCCTCGGTGTGGCTCCCCTCGCCCTCCGTGCCACTGGGTCCCTCCGACCACTCCTCGGCTGCTGACCCAGTCTGGCTCTCCGGCTCCTCCTGGTCCGTGGAGCTGTCCCCTTCCGTGGCCGTGGATGTATCTGCAAACAATGAGGAAACAGACAGACATCAGTCACCTGCACCAAATGCACACACCACTGTGAGCACAGCACATTACAGAGCAAGCCCTGGCATCATTAGTTGTACATTGCTAAAAGTGCCCTAACTGAACAGGAGAAGCCAATTGTCAGTCTGATGCCAACCATGGCACTCACATCCCACATGGCCTTGCACCCATCTGTCTGGTGTCTGTTGGATAGCAACACCCCAGTGTGGACACATGCACCAACTACACAGTAGTTGGACAGTGCAGAGGACACGGTGTAGCATGTGGACATGCACACATCACAACTCTTGCCACTGAGTCAGTACAGGTTTCCGGATGAAAGGGACGCCCAGAGTCAAATAGGAAATGCATGTGATGCATACCAGCGACAGACACCATGATGCACCCATGTCCTGATAGCCATCGCCACAATGGTGTGCATGTAGCACATGTCACTCCCCTGCAGGATCACCAATAAGTAGACACATGCCATGGCGGAGGCATGACTGCTAAGTCATACATCACTGTCTCAGTGATGTATGACTTGGCAGCCAGACAACAACACTCTGCACTGTGTCACAATAGTAGGTCATGGGGAATGCAAGTCCTGGAGCTGCACAAGTGCACATGTACATCCCCCACACAACACATCATCTTAACCCTCATCTGTCCAGGTCATACCGATTGGACATATGGGAGACCTGTGACACTACCCTCTGAACCTGAGCCCCTCACAATCTGCTGTGAATGGGGAACAGCTGCCTGAACTTCACATTCGCATACCCCAGTCTGCACGGGCAGCTGATCAAACACCTATGTGACACACAAGTATCGTCTCCTATGGTCACATCTCCAGTGGCATGCTGAGCCCCTACCGGGAAACACCCCAGCAGTCCTGGCAACAAATCCACAGCACACAGAGGCAGACACCTGAGGGGTCAAATCACTGCGCACAATGTGTCAGCTGATACACGGGAGTGGGAGTACAGAGTGCATTGCATGGCCTGGAGTAGGCATGACTGTCCTGGACCACATGAATGAGGGATGAGCCCTGGACAGTGGATAGCTGGCTATGTATGTGTGACACACGTAATCTGCACACTTCTGGGGCCCAAACATTGTTCACACCCGCTGCATGGGTGTGTGCCACATACCCCAGGCACATGTGGTGGCTCAGCTCAGCAAGTGGACCGCATATCAAAGCAACACGCAGATTACATGTCCGAACACAGGCGTTGTGTGAACAATGGACCCACCCATGATGCCCACAACAGAGTTAGGGAAACAGATGCTGTCCCCCACCTTTAGTGAAGCAAACTGCAAGGACACAGTCCCCAGTGACACAATTCCCTGAATGTAAGGGCCACACCTGGGTATCAGATGAGGAGTGGGCAGTGCACAATAGAGGGACATGGCTCCTGGACAACATGACTGCTGTACTGTGGCAGTTTAACCAGGCCAGAGGAGGGCACATAGCATGTAATACAGAGTTCACAGTGCAGTCTTTGACTCACCCCTCCTTGCTGCTGTCTGGCCTTCAGCTGCCCATCCAGGTCTGGAAACACCACCGCCAGGATCTGGAGCATGTGGGGGGTCAGGGTCTGTGTCCCGCCCCTCCTGCAAGGAGGCGACAGCTTCAGCTGGACCCGTGCAATCCTCCGGGTCCAGCCCCGAAGGTCCTGCCACCTCTTCTGGCAGTTGCGGATCCGGCGCTTGTAGACCCCCACGGACCGGACAGCCCGGACGATGTCCTTCCAGATCTCCTGCTTCCGATGGGCATTAACCTGTCAGGATGACAAAGTGAAAAGGCCATTACTACACATGCAACATATCCGTGCATGACACAGTTGTATATACATGTCTCATTCACAGGGGCACATGATGTACACAGGCAGTGCAACGCTGCCCATGGACAGTTTGCCAGACATCACTACATGGTATCATTGCATGGGAAGTAAAACCTTGTTCAAATGCACTGTCACTGCACCATACCTGTCCAGTGCATGTCACTACACACTATGGGGGGTGACAACTACTCAGTGAGCCTGCTAGCCAGTGGCGTGCAGACTTTCAGCCTTGCTAGTCAGACAAAATGCACATTCAGAAAGGCAGTGCACAGAACACTCACCTGCTCCCCTGGTGTCCCATACAGCTTGCTGTACTGTGGAAGTAGGCTGTCCAGCAGGGCCTGGTTCTCCTCAAGGCTGAAGGCTGGGGCTCTCTCCACAGTACGTGCCATTGCAGGGTCCAGAGGGGCAGAGACAGCAGCAGTGCAGTGGCAGATGTCGTCCTGGAGCATGTAGTGCAGGCAAGTGAGCTCTCAGGGGAACAGCCAGCAATATATATGTGCTGGAGAGGCAGATACTGTCCCTTGTGTCCAAAGTGATAGGTCCAAGTCGTTTGCATCTTCTGAATCTGGCCAATCCATGGAATAGCAGCACCAATACACGCCCACAGCATCCTTCAAATCTTCAACTTCATGACATACATGATTTTGCAACATTGTTGTGGGTGACCAACTGAATTTCCAGCAACCGACTCGTTCGAATTTCGAAAACGCGTCCGTTGCCAGGCTAGGCCATTGTCAATGGGTGCGCATCGATCGGTCCATTGCGGTACAACGCGTACAGGGGTACAACGCGTACCCGCACACATTGAATGCAATGGGCCGGCCGGGGGCACCGATCGGTCCATTGCGGTACAACGCGTACAGGGGTACAACGCGTACCCGCACACATTGAATGCAATGGGCCGGCCGGGGCACCGATCGGTCCATTGCTGATCAACGCGTACAGGGGTACAACGCGCACCCGCACACATTGAATGCAATGGGCCGGCCGGGGCACCGATCGGTCCATTGCTGATCAACGCTGCACAGGGGTACAACGCGTACCCGCACACATTGAATGCAATGAGCCGGCCGGGGCACCGATCGGTCCATTGCTGATCAATGCGTACAGGGGTACAACACGTACCCGCACACATTGAATGCAATGGGCCGGCCGGGGGCACCGATCGGTCCATTGCTGATCAACGCGTACAGGGGTACAACACGTACCCGCACACATTGAATGCAATGGGCCGGCCGGGGCACCGATCGGTCCATTGCGGTACAACGCGTACAGGGGTACAACGCGTACCGCGCACATTGAATGCAATGGGCCGGCCGGGGCACCGATCGGTCCATTGCGGTACAACGCATACAGGGGTAACAACGCGTACCCGCACACATTGAATGCAATGGGCCGGCCGGGGCACCGATCGGTCCATTGCGGTACTAACGCGTACAGGGGTACAACGCGTACCGCGACACATTGAATGCAATGGGCCGGCCGGGGGCACCGATCGGTCCATTGCGGTACAACGCGTACAGGGGTACAACGCGTACCCGCACACATTGAATGCAATGGGTCGGCCGGGGCACCGATCGGTCAATTGCTGTTCAACGCATCCCTGTACAAGTGACTGGCATATGTCACCATGCCTGTCTCAGATGGACATATGCCAGCCACAGATAGCTCCCAGGGAGTGAGGGGCACACCTACAACACGACAGCCTGTCCAAACTGTATGATAAGGCATGTAAGGCTGCATTTCCTATTGTGTGTATGTTGGTGTACATGTTGTCCTGTGGGTGTCACCTGGGGGCAGCCACCCCCAGGCTGTGCACGTGTTCATGGGGACAGGATCCTGGGTGTTACGTGTACATGACCAGTGTGATGTGCAACTGTTCATATCTGTGCATGTGCCATGGTCACATTTCACGGTGGTGTATGTGTATGTCATGTCACATACCCCGTGAGTCCCATGTGGGACGGTATGTTTGAGCCAGGGTGTCCCAGTGTCACAATAGTAATTGGTCCTCCACAGTCTGTGTGCATGTAGTGTTTACAATGTCTCTGATTTCATGTGCACAATGGGAGACAGTCTCCACATCCACGTTGTGTGTGCATGGACTTTGATGTTGTGCGTGTGTGTGTCACAGACGTCCATGTCTGTCCTGCAGTGGCAAGTGGGACCACTACCTGTGGGGGTCATAGTTGTTTTGCTGTGGTGTATACATGATACTCCATGTAATGCCAGTGTCCATGTGGCAATACAGGGTCCCTGGGAATGTACCTGTCGTTGAGCTGTGATGCCTGGGGCACATCTGTCCTCACATGTCACTGTGGGGGGTGATTGTGACACGGCAGCAGGAGATGGGAACTGTGACACGGCCTCATGATATCCAATGGGCCAACCTGGGACTTATTGATGCCACTTGTTGAACCGTGTTGACAGATGTTGGCCATGTATGTACCATACATGTCCTTACGGAACTGCACACTTCATGTAGTTGTGCCTCATAATGATGTATGTTGGGATATTGAGTGTGTTCAATGCCGCATATGTGGGCTGACTGACAATCTTGCTTTCTTCTCCTCTGCACTGCAGGGCTCCTGCTGTCCATCGACCATTCCCAGACCTGGCAACGATGGTGGAACGGGACAGCATCCGACGGTAACGCTTCACCAGGCAGCTGATTGAGGATTTGGCAGTGCAGTTGGCCCCACATTTGCAGCCTGGCCGGCCGTATCCTACAGCACTGACTCCCAAGGTGAAGGTGATGGCAGCCCTACACTTCTTTGCCACCTGTACCTTCCAACATACTGTGGCGACTGCTGGTGGGATGTCACAGACCATGTTGAGCCGTGTGCTCCGCGATGTTTTGGTGGCAATGTTGCTATTCCTGAACCGGTACATCTATTTCCCTAGACTGCAACGACTCACTGACGTGAAGAGTGACTTCTATGCCCTGGGGAGGATGCCGCATGTCATTGGCTCCATTGATGGGACACATGTGGCTTTGGTACCACCACAGGCCCAGGAGCAGGCCTACCGTAACCACTACCACTCGGTCAATGCACTGGTGGTGTGTCTTGCAGATATAACCATCACACACGTGTGTGCCCGTTTCCCTGGTTCAGCACACGATGCCTTTGTGATGAGGAGTAGTGCCATCCCCAGGATGATGGCACAGATGCAGAACCAGCGTGCCTGGCTTGTCGGTGTGTACTGACTTTGTGCCATTGTGTGTGATCTGATCTGTAGTATTCCGCCCACTTTTCCAAGTCAGCTAATGTGCACTTGTCTGTCCGTAGGTGACTCGGGATACCCCAACATGCCGTGGTTGCTGACACCCCTCAGGAACCCTGTGACACCAGCCCAGATGCGCTACAATGAGGCACATGGTCGGACCAGGAGAGTGATTGAGCGGACATTTGGTCTCCTGAAGAGCCGCTTCCGCTGCCTCGACAAGACAGGAGGGTCCCTCCCATATGCCCCAGCGAAGGTGTGCAAGATTATCATCGTCTGCTGCATACTCCACAACCTGGCAGTGCGGAAGGAGTTGCCTCTCATCCAGGATGACAATGACCAACATCCGCCACCTGTGGAGGATCCTGGCCTGGACCACGATGCCAGTGATGATGATGATGATGAGGGTGATGTCCGCACACAGCTCATCACCAACTTCTTTAGCTGAATGTGAGTATCCTGAGGTGTCATGTCAATGATGTGAGTTGGCATGATATGTGTAGGTGGTGCTCTGGTGCTGTTGGAGTGTGTCCATGGGCTACTTGACTGGATGTGTGTAGCGATGTGTGCTTACAGGTGGTCTGTACTCCCCAACAGTGTTGACATGCTAACTTGGTTCTGGGTGGGTATCTTGTAACATGTATTGTGCATGAGTTTTGCTGTTCTGTCCTGTTCTCCATTGCTTTTGACTGTGTGTCATTTCTGTCCTTCACAGGGTACTTTCAGATTCGTTTGGTCAACTGTGTCCACCGACGACGTGATTGTACTTCCAGGGTGGTAGCTGTTGTGTCCCTACAGGTGATGTGCGCCACACCCATGGACTTCCTTCCTTCTACAGTTGTTGACTGTGTGCCCGCTGCCAGGTGGGATTACCTTGCATCTGTAGTGGTTACGACATGTTGCAACTGTGTAATAAACCTGTGCTTCACTTTGTGATGTGCGTTGTCTGTGGTCACACATTTGACTGCCATTTGCTTACTGCACCTGTGGGCTACTTGACTACAACTGGGAATAGGTGTGGTGTCTGTGCATTGCACCGTCTTCCCTGGCAACATCAGTGTAGGCAATGAGTCAGATGGCCTAGGTGTGTATGTGTTGTGTAGCCCTGGTGGTGTGTCTCCCTCATATGTGTCACGTTGCCTTTACTCACATGCCTGTGTTGTACTTGCTGTTGCAGTTCGCATACACAGTGTAATTTTGCAGTTCATCATCCCCATAACAGCACCCACGTTGGAATCACAACAGAGGCAAGTATGGTGTATTAGTGTGTTTATTGTGATACATTTGTGTGAATAGTGCATAGGATGGGTAGTGCTGTACATATATCTTGCAATCAGAAGTTCCTAGGTGAATTGAAAGTCCTGGTAGACAAAATCCCCAGTATCGGGGCCACAGTTGTCTGACACATTGGTCCAACTTGTACTCCCCATGCAATGTGTGGGAGTTGTGTTGCCGTCAACAGGGTGAACAGTCTGTGCACAAAGGTGAACATCCAGAACAGGTTCAGGCTTCCTGGGAGTTGCGCTTGGCCATCGGCCTCTCACTTGCCCCTCCTCGGACGACCCCTCTTCTTTGGGGGGGCCCCTCAAGTACAGGCTGCTGCGGTGCAGGGGACTCTCCGCCAGAGTCATCCTCCCTCCCTGTGGCAGTTGCAGTTTGTTCAGCACCAGATGTTGTTGGTACACAGGGAGGTGTGGACTGGTTGCTGTTCATCTGGCGCAGGCATTGTAAAATGTCCCTGTGCACCGCCGTCATCTCATGCAGTGCGTCCCACTTGGACTCCACGCGGGACATGTGTGGGTCCAAGCGGGCATGATGGGCAGCCTGCTGCTGCTTCTTGTCTCTGAGGAGCCCCACTACCTGGCTGAGATCTCCGGTGCTGGACTGGTACGCATCAGCTATGCGTACCAGTTGTGGGTCATCATGCACACCAGCAACCTCTGCAAGCAGCGACCTCTGTCTCCCACCCCTCCCACCACCCCTGCCGACATGTGCAGTGCGTGCAGTGGCACGCACAGATGACCCTGGTCCACCTTGGGTGTTGGTGGTGGTGGTGGTGTCCATGGCCCCACGTTGGTCCAGGGTCCCTGTGCTGGTGTTGCTCCTTGTTCTGTCCATGTCGGCAGGGATGGTATTTGTGGTGACAGTCGTTGGAGGGGTGGGTGCAGGGGGTGCAGCTGGTGGTCCTGCTGGTGCTGCATGTAGACTTGCACCGGATGTGCCAGGTTGGTCTTCTTCGTCCGAGGAGGGCAGAGGCTGTACGACACCAGTGAGCTCCGCATCCTCTTGAGCCTGGGACTGGGACTCCTCAGCGTCTGCTGCTGTGTCCCCATCATCCCCTGTTTTTGGGAGACACACACAATGTATGTTATGTTTCTGCAGGCATCAATGGTTGACACACCTGACAGTTGTGACTGTGCCTCTGGGTGCGGGCCTGTACATTGCATTGTCCTAAGTCGTCACAGTCAGGGGTTGATATTGGTGGGGCACATTGTCCTGCATTATTTGGGCATTTCTATGTATTTGTTGGGGTGTGAACATGGTCTGCATTGGTTGTATTTGGTTGACAGCCGGCCCTCCTTCCCACCCAGCCAGTCAGTTATCCCACCATGGACTGTGCTTGCATTGCAGGGAGTGGAAGTTGTCTTTCAGGATGTCAGTCAGTGGTGTCCTGCTGTTTGTTGGTGCACAGTTCCCAGCAGGGCCTTGTGCTCCCTACAGCAGTAGCCAGTGTCAGCCATCTTGTGTGTCCTTATCCACTCCCTGTGATGTGAGCATGGTTCAGGGTGGTGTTGATGGGCCAGTTGTGAGGCTGAGCAATATCTGTGACTACTACTCCCATCATGCTATTGCCTCCACCCCCCTTCCCAGCATGCCCATGCTTCCTTCCTTTTGACTCTGCTTCCCTGTGGGGTGGGCTGCCTGTGCTGGCAGGATGGCTGGGAGTGTTGTCCTGGCAGTTGTTTGGCTAAAAGTCCCAAGAGTGTCCCTGTGCTTCACACAACATAACCCAGGGTGGTGGTTCTTTGTGGGATCTTGAGTTAGGATGTGAGGCATTGCATTCTCCCAGGTGGGTTCTGTGGAGTTTGTGTTGAGGGGGTGTGAGGGGAGGTGCTTGTGACTATGGTCAGTGCTGCAAGTCCTCCTTCCCACCCAGCCAGCCAGATATCCCACCATGGAACGTGCTTCCATTGCAGGGAGTGGAAGTTGTCTCTCAGGATGTCAGTCAGTGGTGTCCTGCTGTTTGTTGGTGCACAGTTCCCAGCAGGGCCTTGTGCTCCCCACAGCAGTAGCCAGTGTCAGCCATCTTGTGAGTCCTTATCCACTCCCTGTGATGTGAGCATGGTTCAGGGTGGTGTTGATGGGACAGTTGTGGGGGCGAGCTATGTCTGTGACTGTGACTCCCATCATGCTATTGCCTCCACCCCACTTCCCAGCATTCCCATACTTACTTGCTTTTGTGGGGAGTTCAGTGTGTGTGGGTGTGAGGGCAATGGCAAGATGGCTGACAGTGGTGTCCTGCTGTTGGTTGGTGTGCAGTTCCCAGCATGCCCTTGTGCTCCCCACAGCAGTAGCCAGTGTCAGCCATCTTGTGAGTCCTTCTCCACTCCCTGTGATGTGAGCATGGTTCAGGGTGGTGTTGATGGTACAGTTGTGGGGGTGAGGTATGTCTGTGACTATGACTCCCATCATGCTATTGCCTCCACCCCACTTCCCAGCATTCCCATACTTACTTGCTTTTGTGGGGAGTTACGTGTGTGTGGGTGTGAGGGCAATGGCAAGATGGCTGACAGTGGTGTCCTGCTGTTGGTTGGTGTGCAATTCCCAGCATGCCCTTGTGCTCCCCACAGCAGTAGCCAGTGTCAGCCATCTTGTGTGTCCTTATCCACTCCCTGTGATGTGAGCATGGTTCAGGGTGGTGTTGATGGGCCAGTTGTGAGGCTGAGCTATGTCTGTGACCATGACTCCCATCATGCTATTGCCTCCACCCCACTTCCCAGCATTCCCATACTTACTTGCTTTTGTGGGGAGTTCAGTGTGTGTGGGTGTGAGAGCAATGGCAAGATGGCTGACAGTGGTGTCCTGCTGTTGGTTGGTGTGCAGTTCCCAGCATGCCCTTGTGCTCCCCACGACACAGCAACAGTGTCAGACATATTTGATGGGCCTTTCCACTCTCTGTGGGATGTGCATGCGTGAGTGTGAGCTTGCTGGGCCATGTGGTGTGGGATGTAGAGCTGTGACTACGACTCCCATCATGCTATTGCCTCCACCCCCTTCCCAGCATGCCCATCCTTCCTTCCTTTTGACTCTGCTTCCCTGTGGGGTGGGCTGCCTGTGCTGACAGGATGGCTGGGAGTGTTGTCCTGGCAGTTGTTTGGCTGAAAGTCCCAAGAGTGTCCCTGTGCTTCACACGACATAACCCAGGGTGGAGGTTCTTTGTGGGATCTTGAGTTAGGATGTGTGGCATTGCATTCTCCCAGGTGGGTTATGTGGAGTATGTGTTGAGGGTGTGTGTGAGGGGAGGTGCTTGTGACTATGGTCAGTGGTGCGAGTCCTCCTTCCCACCCAGCCAGCCAGATATCCCACCATGGAACGTGCTTCCATTGCAGGGAGTGGAAGTTGTCTCTCAGGATGTCAGTCAGTGGTGTCCTGCTGTTGGTTGTTGCACAGTTGCCAGCAGGGCCTTGTGCTCCCCACAGCAGTAGCCAGTGTCAGCCATCTTGTGAGTCCTTTTCCACTCCCTGTGATGTGCGCATGGTTCATGGTGGTGTTGATGGGACAGTTGTGGGGGGCAATATGTGTGACTACGACTCCCATGATGCTATTGGCTACACTGACTTGCCCAGCATACACAGAATTCCTTTCTTTCAGTGGTCTTCACTGTGTGTTGGTGTTGTAGTGGTGGCTACATGTCTGGATGTGTTTGTTAGTTCTATTTGTGCCACTGCCTAGCTGTAGTTGTAGTTGTGTTTGTACATGTGATGGCACGGTTAAATGTAACTTTTTTGATGGCATGTGTTGTGTTTATCTGACTGACATACACATTTTGGGATGATTCTGTTCTGGTTGCTGTGTAATTGCTATGAGTGCATGGTTTGACTCTCCCTTGACAGTGATGTGTGTGTGTATTGTGGCAGAATATTGTGTACATTTGTTGTGTACTCACCAGGCTCTGGGATGTTCTCTAGTCCATATACGCTCACTGGCGGAAGGATGGCCCGCACCTTCTCCTCCCAGGGCCTGAGGTATACTGGCTTGGCAGGAGGGCCACTGCCGGTGTATTGGCTCAGGAGGTAGTCTTTCTTGAGCAGGTCCCGGACCCTCCTGCGCACGTCATACCACCTGTTCTGGATGTCGGTCTTTGTGCGCAGACATGGTGATTGTGCGTTCACCCTGTTGATGATCCTCTCCCACATCTTGGTTTTCTGGGAGATGGGGGTCTGTTGGACCAGTGTGACAAACAGCTGTGGCTCTACCCTGAGGATCTCGTCTACCATGACTTCCAATTCACAATCTAGGAACTTGTGATTCTTCTTGGGGGGCATGGTGATGGGTGGTGATGGTGAGTGTTGTGTGTGTTGGTGTGCAGGTGAGGGTGTGTGAGTGTGTGTTTTGCTGGGTGTATGTGAGGTAGGTATTTGTTGGTGTGCTGATGGTGTGTGGCTTGTGTGAGGGATGAGCTGTGGGTGTGTGGTTGCTGTCTGTTGGGTGCTGGCAGTAGAATGGCATTTGCAAAGGATCATGGTTGGGATTTGTGTCCTTTATATGGGTGGAGTTGTGGGTGTGTCTTTGTTCTCTGTCCCCACCCCCCCAGTATTTATTGGCTTTGTAATTGCTTGTTTGGCCTTTTTTTGTGTAATTTTTCCTTTGTACTGTCTGTGCATGTTGGAAACGTTCTTGTGACCGAGTCGGACCCTGCATTTGTCTCGTACGGTCTTCTCCATTTCGTTAACGCTGTGTTTGTTCAGTTTTCTATGCTGCGTACGCGTCGGTCGCGGTGTTTTGTGTTACTTCGGCTCGGTTTTGTATGCGTGTCGGTCGTACGGCTTGTCCTCCGTACGACTCGGTCGTGGTTTTCGCGCCTTGCATAGTACTTTGCGGTTTGGAGTTCGCGTGTACGTTTCGGTCGGATTTGTTCCGGGTGCGTGTCGGTCGGTTCGATTCGCGTGTTTTTCCGGCCGGATTGCTGTTTTCCGTGCGGCTCGGTCGTTCGGCTTGGGTTCGGTACGTGTCGGTCGGATTTTGCCCGCCTTGCATCGTACTTGGCGTGTCGGGCGCCACAGGTACGTGTCGGTCGGAATAAATTCCGGCTCCGAGTCGGTCGGTGCTTTTTCCGGCCCGAATCGGAATCGACCCCTTTATTCCTAATAAATATTATGACAAATAAATATTTACAATTTATTAGCTACCATTTCCCATTTTTCAAATAGAAAACTATTTTATATTTTATTTCTCATTAAAACATTAAACTATATTAATAAAGATATTATAATTTATACTTATACTTTATTTATTTTCTACACTACACCTAATTTATTTGCTATTCCCACTCCAGTCTAAAATAAATTGGGGTAAGTGCTGGACACTAAAGCCAAATAATGTACTATTCCAACTCCAATCTAAAATAAATTGGGGTAGGTGCTGGACAGTAAACCTAATTAATTTAGTATTCCAACTCCAGTCTAAAATAAATTGTAGTAGGTGCTGGACACTAAAAATAATTAATTTACTATTCCAACTCCAGTCTAAATTAATTGTAGTAGATGCTGGACACTAAACCTAATTAATTTACTATTCCAACTCCACTCTAAAATAAATTGGGGTAGGTGCTGGACACTCAGGGGCCGATTCCGATTCGGGTCGGAAATCTCTCCGACCGAGCCGGAGAGATTTACGACCGAATTGGTCCCTAGCTGCCCGACCGAACGAGTACGATGCGCACGTATGCCATCGGACTTGAGTCGGTCGGACTCCCTTTGAAGTCAATGGGAGCCTGTCGTACAACGCGTACGCGGGCTCCCTTTGACTCAATGGGTGCGAGGTGGACAAGGGCGCCCCCTACAGCGTGTACGCGGCGAAGCGACTCACGCCGTACACGCACAGGTAGGGGGGCCCCATGGGTCCCCCCTGTGTGCAACTCGCGCGGCTACGCGTACAGGGGGGTCCGACACGGACCCCCAAAGTACGGCTCCGACTGCTTCTTCGGGCCGGACGGCGCGAGTCGGTCAGACTGCTCGCGGCGCACATCGTACTTGCCCGGCCGGGGAACGTCTCCATTGCGAGGTGCGCTGCACATCCGTGCGAGTCGGTCGGTGCGGTTGGGACGGGCGTACGAGTCGGTCGGCGAATTTGCACGCGCTCGCATCGTACTCGTTCGGCCGGACGCGCATACGAATCGGTCGGGAATAAGGCCTCCGAATCGGATCCGGTTCAGCCGAATCTGATTCTGTGCCCTACCGGCCAAGATCGGAATCGGCCCCTAAACCTAATTAAATTACTATTCCCACTCCAGTCTAAAATTAATTGGGGAAGGTGCTGGACACTAAACATAATTAATTTACTATTCCAAATACAGTCTAAAATAAATTGGGTTAGATGCTGGACACTAAACCAAAAACATTTACTATTCCAACTCCAGTCTAAAATAATTTGGAGTAGGTGCTGGACACTAAACATAATTAAGGGGCACATTACGATACCCGGCGTAAATAATTCCGCCAGGCATGGAAGCGGCAAAAATCCGCCCGCACACACCGCCTGAACACCGACCACGCCATTACGATTACACAAACCGAATACCGCCATCGGCGGAAAAAGCACACAAAATACCGCCCGCCAACGTCCGAGTCGGAGACAAACCGCCCGCCACGGACGGAAACACGCACGACAACACAAAACCGCCCGCCCTCACGGCCGACACACCGCATGTGAAATTACGATCGCACCGACATGAGCGCGGAAAAACCACAAATATACCGCCCGCCAGCGCAAACAACGCCGATGAGAATCGACACGGCAGAAGCCATGGCGCCCACGTACCTGCACAGAAACCATCCGCACACAAAACCAATAGCACACAACATGGCCAACAAGTCCACACAGCAAGGCACGCACAAATACACAAGCACAGTACACATCCCGAAAACACCCCCGGACAAACAAAAAATACAAAGGCCAGAACCCCAGACACAACACACCTGAAAACAACAGACCATGAGGACACACCCACATAGGTGAGTACAAAAGCAGCACTCCCACAGACCACAACCCCTTGCTACATTGCAAACCAGAGAGGAGAGGAGAGGACACAGTGACACAGCAAGGACAGCAGCACACCACAGAAACGCACACATCACAACCACCACCACCACCACCACCACCACCAAACACCACCACCACCACCACCACCACCAAACACCGGCACCACAAACCCCCTGCACATTACACAACACACACCGCACCAGCACCACAAACACCATGGCACCACAAAGGATGCCCAAGTTCACGCCCATGGAGCTGACGGTCATGGTTGACGAGATCATCAAGGTGTACCCACAAATCTATGGGAACATGGTCCAGCACACACCACTAGCCACCAGAAACAGAATGTGGAACCGGATCGTAGACCAGGTCAATGCAGTCGGGACCCTGCCCAGGAACAGAGTCGAGATTAACAAACGTTGGAATGACGTCAAGAGCCTGGTCAAGAAGAAGGAGGGCAAAAACAGAGAGCTGGCTGCCGTCACTGGCGGAGGGAATCCCGCGCTCTTTAAGACCTTCAAAGCGTGGGAGGAGAAGGTGCGAGTCGTAATCCATCCGGAGATCCTCGCCGGATTAGCAGGGGAGTGGAGGCTGGTAAGTACAAACTAATGTATACCAGCACACCGCTATGTACTCACATGCACTACCACCATGCCACAGCTCCCAGGGACAAACACCCCCATGTCCAGCACACAATACACAACACATCACACACACATGCAACAGACACCACTACACACAGCCCAAACCGAACAACTGTAAGATGCGTGGGGACATGTGTACACTAAGCCAGCCACGTAACCACCAACAGGTCCCCAAATATGCCAGAAGCGCCACAACGAGCACCCACCACACCCATGTGTCCGCCACAGCTGCACTAACCGACAAGTAACAGGTAAGTGGCAGGAACACAAAGTGCAGTGGGTGGGACGGTGGACATCCCAAGTACAACACACACCAGGCCCCAGTCCCACAGCACAGCAAGGAGGAGCATCCCCCACACCCCACAGCCACGTGTCAGCCACCGCAGTGCACAACGACAGCCGAAAGGCAGACATCACGGTCCACAGCAATCGGTGTCAGTGGGTGTCCAGCCACCCCCACGACCCACAACACCCCCCACCCCCACAGACCTGCAACATGGAGCACCCCCGCTTAGAGCCATGTGGCATCCAGTACAGTGCACGCACGAACAACTTGCAGGTGGGAAACTGGACAGGGCTGGATTACTGGAGGCATGAGGACCATAACACGACCAACACATGGGACATGTCACGTAGCAGACGAACACGCAGCACCGCCCACCGTCACGAACAAGTGAACAATGTGCACACGGACATGAACAACAGACTCACACCCCACATGACCCATCACAGACATAGCAACACCCAAGGAGCCACGTCTGCATGCACAAGCCACACTGAATATAGTACCACACGGCAGCCACTGTGCAACTCATCACACACAACCGAAACACCATTGAAGTCCTGTCCATGTAGCCCCAACTGCCTGTCAACCACACACCCCACAACTACGCCTATGTAAGACAAACAACACTAGACGCAACAGAGCGGAACAACATAAATGCACACGAACACCACTGAACCCATCAAACACACAGACACACCATGCACAAACAACATACCATCCATCCCATCCGTCAGCCCCAGTCCCATGAAAGGCATGTCATCCGCACAGCTGCCACACATACAGCAGTCACGCTAAGATACATGCCCATTAGCAACCATGTGCCAGAAGTCAATGAAGTGCACGACACACTGTGAGCAACAACACATAACATGGGCCACACCCCCCCGCGAGCACTGCAGTGATGCACATGGCACAGGGCAGCACGCACACCAAGGAGATGGGACAACTGCAATACGTTGGCTGGCACACAACCATCACTCACTCATAACGATGCGTCCAATGCCATGTCCAGTAATCACAACAGACAGCAAATATGCAGGCCATGTCAAGCATGCACACACCTCAAACCATGCACTGTCATGCTGCCACAACACATGTCACGTTCGGCACCCATGGCTCACAGCATGTACCCCAAAAGCATATTCCCTCCCAAATGCGAATCTGGGGCATGGCCCCCATGTTGCCATATGCGTTCCTAAGCGTTCCATTTGAACCCCAAAAGCATATTCCCTCCCAAATGCGAATCTGGGGCATGGCCCCCATGTTGCCATATGCGTTCCTAAGCGTTCCATTTGAACCCCAAAAGCATATTCCATCCCAAATGCGAATCTGGGGCATGGCTCCCATGTTGCCATATGCGTTCCTAAGCATTCCATTTGTACCCCAAAAGCAAAGTACAAACCAGACCCAGGATGGGCCAGGAGCCCGCATACACCAGAGTCACAATAAGTAGGGGCACAGCAACACACCCATCGGCATGGCCAATCCGTCCCATGCCACATGTGCACAGCACACAGTCCCATTGCCAAGCACACACAACTACAGATGCTACAGCCACACACACGCCTCCGGGAAACCCATGTACGAGATTGCACGAACTGTCAATGTCAGACGACAAATACATACTTCGCCAGGTGCAACACAATAACTAATCTCATTCTCTCCACAGGTGACGAACTGCTGGATGCTGGGGATGGAGCCAGCAGCCAGCACAGCCAGCCTACAAGCCCCCAACGAGGACACACGGATCTGGAGGATCTGTCCTCCTCTTCGGACATGGACAACCAAGCAGGCCCATCTGGTGTGGCAGGGCCCAGCCGCTCCCCAGGACCCCTCCTACCCACCAACCCATCATCCAGGGCTGCTGAACATTCACAGCCCCCTGCTGCCACTGTCGTTGCGGCCACACCCACGGTCATTGTGGCCACTACCACTGCCGCAACCGCCACCATCGCCGCACCGACCACCACCGCCGCCACCACCGCCACGTCTTCGCTGGCACCAGCCCCAGCGCAGGTGGTGGCCCGGACGACTGGATCCACCCTGGGAGCCACAGCGAGGACCGTGGTGAGCAATGTGGCTAGTGGGCAGGCCGGTGGCAGCAGGACTGGTAGGAGGAGCAGGGTCAGGAAACGCCAGCCTCCCCTGGGAGCCATGCCCTGCCTCACATGGCCAGAGTCCTTGGGGCCTATGAAGAGGCCCAAGGACAATGGGTCCGGTCTGCCTCAGACACGCGTGAGGTGCTGGGGGTGTTGAGGTCCATGGACGCCCGTATGGGCCAAATCGTGGACCTCATGGGACAGCTGGTGGTGGCGGTGAGGTCACAGCCAGGGACAGCAGCTCCCCTCCGCCACCACCTGCCGGGGCGCAGGGTGGAGCAGCAGTGTCCAGTTCCCCTGCGTCCACAGCCAGTGATCACACCTCAACCACCAGCATGTCGCAAGCAGGCACCCCCTCGCAAACGTGGAAGGGGCCGTCCGAAGAGGAAACAGATCTCCCGGGAGGACTTCGCACGCTCCAGTCGCAAGTGAGGCAGCCAGCCAGCCTTCCGCCAGCCTTCCTTGACCAGCCACTGCATTGACTTGGACTACGATCCCACTCCACACAGCCATCTGGATGGCATGTGTGTGTTGGACTATGGACATAGAACCAGTGGGTACACCCTGATCATCACGCAGCCATGACCGACAGCTCATTGTCACTGCACGCACCACTTTTGTCATCACCTTACACACAATCACATGTCACAGTTTGTAATAAATGCACCTTTTTCACTAACTGCTGTTTGTGCCCTGTGTCTTATTTGTACGGAATACAACGGCCACCTTGGGCGGAAAGGCACCTGATGCGTGGCATGGCATTTGAATCCGGAGGGCCTGTAGGGACCTAGGGGTGGGAGACAGAACAGGAGCACATTCAATGAGTGTGTCACACACCCATCACACAGTACATGTCAACAACTACAAGCAATGTACACACATCGCACAGAGCAATAGGGCACAATGCCACAGCCACCAACAGTGGCATACTACCCTGGCCATGGAGCGTTGACACACAGCACGCAGTGAACAAACGGCCACCCTGACACAGCACACACACACCTGCACAGATACAGCCACATCAGCCGTCGTACATGGACACTCACCGTCAAGTGAAGTAGCGGGCGATGAGCTGCTGCCGCACATTACCAGCTTCCTCCTCTCCGCTGTCCTCCTCACTCGAGCTGTCCTGGTCTGCGGGCTGGGGCCCTGGTTGATCTCCGTCATCCACGATGAGGGGGATCTGCTTCCGAATGGCCAGATTGTGCAGCATGCAGCACGCCACCACTATCCGGCACACCTTCTGTGGGGAGTACGCCAGCGCACTCTCGGTGCGGTCCAGGCACCTGAACCTGGACTTGAGGAGGCCAAAGGTACGCTCGACCACACGTCTGGTCCTCCCATGTGCCTCATTGTAGCGATCGTCTGCTGGAGTGCGAGGATTCCTCAATGGACTGAGCAGCCATGCCCCATTCGGATACGCAGAGTCACCTGGGTGTGAGGGACACAGAGAACCGTTGCTAATCCAACTGGACAGGGGACAGCATCGCACAGCCAGCACCCTACACCACTCCACATACTCACCGACAATACAGGCACAATCCTGTTGCATATTGGACATCAGTCGTGGCAAGATGCTGTTGCGCATTATGTGTGCGTCATGGGCCGAGCCTGGGAACTTTGCACACACGTGGGTGATCACCATGTCCGCAAGGCACACCACTTGCACATTCAGGGAGTGCGTGTGCTTCCTGTTGCGGTACAGGTGCTCAGTGGCCTGTGGTGGAACAAGGCCGACATGTGTGCAGTCAATGGCTCCAACGACGTGTGGGATTCTGCCAAGGGCATAGAATGCACCCTTCACTGCCGCCAATTCACGAGCCCTGGGGAAGCGGATGTACCTGTTCCGGTACAGCATCATGGCTGCCAGTACATCCCTCAGCACCTTGCTGAACATGGGCTGGGACATCCCTCCTCCAATGCCCACTGTGTGCTGGAATGACCCAGTGGCGAAGAAATGCATGGCGGCCATCACCTTAGCCGTGGGGGTGACAGCAGTCGGATACACCCTGCGGGGACGGAGATGGGGTTCTAACATGGCACACAGTCGATGCAGGGTTGGCCTGTCCAGCCGAAACTTCCTAATAACCTCTGTATCGTCCATGTCCGCCAGCAATTGGTATGGGCGGTCAATGTTCGGTCTCCGCCTAGGGACAATGGCAGAGGACACATGTCAAAGCAACACGACACATAGCAATTTCGCATACACATCACTGACATGACTGAGCAAGCACATGAGCCACAGCCCAGCTGTCAAGCTGGGACGGCACGGCCACAATACACTTACACAGGTCTCCCAACAATGGCAATGGCTAGTGATACAAACCACTGCCATGTGCATGCACATGGGGATCCAGGCCCCAATGACTTGCGGGGCATGCTGATGGGGACTGACTGCATATCCGTCAAGCGGCAACGCCACGGCAACATGAATGTCTGCTGAGCATGGAACTGCTTCCGCGGCTGGATGAGTATGGCACACGACGACGACGATGTGGGCAGAGGCTGAGCGGCCAAAACAAGTGGGACCTGTGGCACGAGGGGATATGAGACAGTAGTAGGTGTCAGCACTGCACCCTATGTACAGCACTGTACGGATCACACCTCCCGAAACATTGACAGGTGTCCACATTGACAGCCCCATGCCAAGACGGCTGTGTGCTTGCAGTCACACGTCACAGGTGAGAGGTTACATTGCACGTGCCAGGTGGCAGTCGTACATAGTGGGAGCTGGCATGTGTGTGCATGTGTCTCCTGTTCAGGATCCACCAGATGGGCGGTGACTCTGTACTGACCATTGGACACAGCATGTTCCGTGGAAGGCTTGTGTGTGTGGGATGGTGGCACTGGATGTGCCGCCGTTGGGTGGGGGCCATGCACAGGGCGGGTACGTCGATGATTGCGCATTGTTGGTCACGGTGGGTGCACCCACTAAGATGTGTTGCCCTGTGTTCAATTCCTATGTCCGCATGATGATGGACTGTAGATGTGGGCAGACTACACATTGGTCGATGTGCTGTCTATATGCATGTGCCTTCACACCAGGCACAGCTGCCCCTGCACATGTGACCCCTGCTGGACTCGCTGCTGGGTCTGTGGAGCTGATGCACCTTCTGCGCGTGGGGCGGGCAGCTCTCCTCACTTCCCTCATTGCGCATGTCATGACTTTGCCGCAGGTGACATGGATCATGGAGGGCCCACATGTACGCGTGGGTAGGCTACACATGATTGTACACTGGTCGCCACCCCCAGTCAGTGTTTCGAATGGGAAGGTTGTCGTGCTGGTGGTATGTTCGATGTGGTGGATGGGCGGGCCTAGGTGCGGGCTTACATTCCGGACATGGGGGGTAGTTGTATTGGCGACTAGTTGCAGTACATACGGGACACGTCTCTTCCTTTCCACATCTGGGTCATCCCTTGTACTAACTGACAGTGATACAGTCATCTTCGCCCCAGCCCTCATGTCCTCCCCTCGCTCCCCCAATATGCATGCTCACCTGCGAGGCTAGCGCTTGCACAGGCAGCCCCAAGCTCGCACCAGAGAGGGCAAGGAGTGTATGTGTGGGTCCAGTTGCACGAGTGGGCTGTCTCAGGGTATGATGTGTCGCGGGACGCCGTCCACCTGCGTGGTGCCCCAAATGGTGACCCGGCCTGCATGGACTATGTATCACAGTCTTCGCCTTCCGGATCCGCCACCTGCGACACCCAGTGGCTGTGGCTGCCCTTGCGGCCAGGCCGCGTCCGTCTGTGGCTGATGGCCCACACATTCACTCTTTGGCCTCTCTGGGGAGGGCTCGGGGGTGGTGGCGCACGCGCTTGCACTTAGGGGCCGATTCCGATCTCGGCC
Organism: Calotriton arnoldi; assembly: GCA_963921515.1. Classification (NCBI taxonomy): domain Eukaryota; kingdom Metazoa; phylum Chordata; class Amphibia; order Caudata; family Salamandridae; genus Calotriton; species Calotriton arnoldi. Next base: position 660,955 of record CAWUFW010004592.1, on the reverse strand, counting down.
GGTAGGGCTCCGAATCGGATTTGGCTTTACCGGATCCGATTCGGAGCCCTGTTTCCCGACCGAACCGTACGCGGGTCCGGCCGAGCGAGTACGATGCGAAATCGCCGACCGACTTGTCCGGGCATCCCGACCGCTCCGACCGACTTCGCTCCCGGCTCGAACCGCTCCGACCGACTCGCTCGGACTCGACTCCGCACCGCGCAATGGAGACGTTTCCCGGCCGGGTAAGTACGATGCGCGCCGCGAGCAGTCCGACCGAGCCGCGCCGTCCGGCTCGTAAGAGCTGTCGGAGCCGTACTTTGGGGGTCCGTGTCGGACCCCCTGTACGCGTAGCCGCGCGAGTCGCACACAGGGGGACCCATGGGTCCCCCTACCTGTGCGTGTACGGCACGAATCGCTTCGCCGCGTACCCGCTGTAGGGGCGCACTTGTCCGACTCGCACCCATTGAGTCAATGGGAGCCCGCGTACGCGTTAGTACGACCGGCTCCCATTGACTTCAATGGAGTCCGACCGACTCGAGTCCGATAACATACGGACGCATCGTACTCGTTCGGTCGGACTGCATGGGTCCGATTCGGTCGGAAATCTCTCCGGGTCCGGCTCGGTCGGAGAAATTTCCGGCCCGAATCGGAATCGACCCCTTAGTCGCAATGGCATGTGGCGTGGTTGGTATGATGGGCAATGGATGGGATGGTGCGAGCCACCTCCCGTGACGTCAGTGCTGCTCGTGCTGTGGTGCGTCCCCCTACACTTCCATCTGACTTGTGCCATGCTAGACGTTGAGGTTCTATTGCCTGCGTGATATGACCAGGAGGAGCGCGAGGAGACCTCTCACACACCATGCTCCACTGCCATCCCGTGCCCTGTATCGCCTGTGCGGATTGACTATGTTGGGGTTACACCTGGTCGACTGGGGCTGTGTGTGCCTTGTCAGGGGCATGGCGGGCGCACAACAGGAACCAGCTTGTCCACAGAGGGTGGGCTGAGGTGCCCATGCCACTGCCTCCCACGATGCATGCGGTGTTCCTGGATGTGATGGGGAACAGTGTGCATGTCCCGGTCATATCCGATGTCATGGCGATGTCGTTGATGGTGTGGTTACAGTTGCCGGTCGTTTGGTATGGCTGTTGTGGTGGTGACTGGCCAGTCCGTGCGGAAGCTAAGCATGGGTGCGGGGTTGGACATCATAGGTCACTCGGGGAACCTGCGTTGTGGTCCGACGTATTTACAGGTTGTCAGGTATGCGATGCCGTCCAGCAGGGCTTCCATGTCATTGGTGGTGTACATGTTTGCCAGCCAATGAAGCGGATGGTGGCTGTCAAGGTGTTGTTCGTAGGTTGTCCCTTGGAGGACCATGATGGGGCATGCTGGGTGACATTCGATGTAGCTGTTATCGATGATCCGTCGTGTGGAGGCACAGTGGTCCCATTTCAGTGCGGGTGCGATGTTGGCCACATACGCCATGCCCCCATAGGCAGAGCAGGCCCTGTCGTGTGCGTCCAGAGGGAGGAGTAGTGGTAGCAGGTCCGCCTTCAGACATGCCGGGTTGGAGAGGCATATCTCGACGGGATGCTGGTAGGGACACCTCCGACAGTAGAAGACGGGCATGACGCAGCTGAACAATGTGATGCGGTAAGTCAGTCGGTAACTTACGTTCAGCAGGGACAGGAGATCGCATCCCAATGTATGGCACAGGTTGGTTTTGTACAGCTTGAGCTGTTCGGCGTAGTTGGGTAGGTGTGTTGCGGTTGCCATTTCGCAGCGGTTCGTTGAGGTGGCGTGCTCCGGCTGTGTGTGCAGTCTGCAATGTGCACCCTCCGGGGTTGCTGTGAGCTCTGTGTAGTCGTAGGGAGACAGGACTTGTGTTCTGTTGGCTTGTTTGGAGGACACGGGCCCTCTTCCCACATGCTTCTCAGACAGTTCAAGGTCAGTGCTGTGTGACTCCTTCCAATTAACTTGCATGTGGCCGACATGGGGGAGTGTTTTCTTCTTTCTTCCCGTCCGTTGTGTGCTTCTGTGATATGCGCTATCTGCCCTGTGGTCGGTCTCCTCGGCATGCCTGTGTTGGTCTATTCTTGGACAATGGCTGTATTCACCGGCTTCTGTCGTAGGGCTGTGGTTTCGGAGTTGGAATGGAAGGTCATTCAGTGCTGTCTGCTCTCCCTTGTGTGGGCGGCAGGCTGCCTTTCCGCTCTGCGTTGGGCCTTGTGTGTGAATGTTATTCTTGGGCCACCTGTTGTCGGTCCCCGGGCTCTTTGGTGTTCCGTTTTATATGTCTTGTTCATATGTGCAGGGTGGTATGGGTGTTTCTGTGTGGTACTGGCGTTCCTCTTCCTGAAGGGGCCCTGCTTCTCCTAGTTGGTGTTGCCGCCGCTGTGTGCTACGCCATGTTTGTTACACTGGGGTGTGTCCTGCTGTTGCGTGTCTTCACTGATATGTGTGCGTCGGTTGTGTGGCGTTGGGTGTTGTCCGTGAATTGGGCGTTGGGGACATGTCTGTGGCCGGCCTGTCACGTGTCATGTGCGTTCGGGGTGGGGCTGATGTGTGTGCTGCTTGGTTGTGTCCCTGTGTCTGTGTGCGACGCATGCATGGCGCTGCGGTTGGCCTCTGCGTTGTGCGCATGTGTGGCGGCGTCATCGGCGCTTTGGGGCCGTGACGGGGTGGTTGGTTCCTAGTCCCAGGTGGTGTGTACACATGTGTTCTGCGATGTTACGATTTGGCCTGTGTGTCATATGTGGATGCGATGGTGGATGTGTAGTGTACACGCGCTGGTGGGGGTTGTCCTCTTTTTCCGCCCTTGCACTGTGTGCGCTGTTTGCGTGCACTTGTTGTGTGTGTGCCTACCTGCGTCTCCGCGGTACGTTGCGTCCTTGGTGGTGCATCAGCAGGAGCATGGGGACGGCCTGCAGTGCTGGATTCATGCTCGGGGAGCCGCTTCTTCGTTGTCCGTGCTCGGCGTCCGTGTTACCGCTTCGGTTTGTCGTACGGTATCTCTTGGCCGTGGGAGCCGTTTGTTTGCGGCATCGTAATTTATGCGCCGGGCGGGACGTGTTTCGTCGGACGGTGTGTGTCAGTTGGGCTGCGCCGCTACGTGTACGGGCGCACTTTGATGGCGGACGGTGTTGCTGGCTTGCCGGCGGTGTTTGGCCTACTTTTCGCATCGTAATTGGGCGGGCGTGTGGACTGCTGCGTGCCGGCGGTAACTGGTGGTTTTTGCATCCGCCAGCACGGCGGTTGTGCTTCCGCCCGCCATCGTAATGGGCCCCTAAATTACTATTCCCACTCCAGTCTAAAATAAATTGAGGTAGGTGCTGGACACTAAACTTAATTAATTTACTATTCCAAATACAATCTAAAATAATTTGAAGTAGGTGCTGGACACTTAACCTAATTAATTTACTATTCCAACTCCAGTCTAAAATAAATTGAGGTAGGTGCTGGACACTAAACATAATTAATTTACTATTACAACTCCAGTCTAAAATAAATTGGGGTAGGTGCTGGACACTAAACCTAATTAATTTACTATTCCAACTCCAGTCTAAAATAAATTGAGGTAGGTGCTGGACACTAAACCTAATTAATTTACTATTCCAACTCCAGTCTAAAATAAATTGAGGTAAGTGCTGGACACTAAACCTAATACATTTACTATTCCAACTCCAGTCTAAAATAAATTGGGGTAGGTGCTGGACACTAAACATAATTAAATTACTATTCCAACTCCAGTCTAAAATAAATTGTGGTAGGTGCTGGACACTAAACCTAATTAATTTACTATTCCAACTCCAGTGTAAAATAAATTGGGGTAGGTGCTGGAAATTAAACCTAATTAAATTACTATTCCCACTCCAGTCTAAAATAAATTGGGGTAGGTGCTGGACACTAAACCTAATTAATTTACTATTCCAACTCCAGTCTAAAATAAATTGGGGTAGGTGCTGAACACTAAACCTGATTAATTTACTATTCCAAATCCAAATGTCTAATTTCAAAATTAAGGGGCCTATTAGGAAGGTGGTCAGATGTCCACCGCCGGGCCGGCGGTGGCGCCCGCCTTACCGGCAGTGCACATCCGCCTGCCATCGCAACCAGGAAAACCGCCGGTCACATTAGGATGGCGGTGGTGACCGCGGTGGTGGGAAAATCCGACCGCCGCTTTTCCGCCGGTTGCCATCCGCACTCTTGCCTGGCGGACGGATTAGGACTGGGATAATGGTGGCGGTGCCGAGCAGGCTCCGCCGGCACGATTATGATGCCGGCGGTAGCCAGCCTTTCTGCAGCGGTCAGACCGCCATTGAAAGGCATGCGGTGATTGTCTTCCGGGGGCCCGTTGCGGGCCCCCAATGTGTTGGGGGGGTGGGTGTACTGGGGGGGTACACATGGTCCCCCCCTACATTTCCCTGTACCAGGTGGCAGGCACTGTGCAGTGCCTGCCACGCAGTGCAGGGAAATGCAGGATATGCTCCTTTTGGCATCGCGGCGGTGCTGCGGGCAGCAGCAACCGCCGCAATGTTAATGCCCGCGATCCGACCGCAGCGGTCGGATTTCGACAGCGGGTCATCGTAATTTGACCGGCGGTGATGTCGCGGTACATGCGGGCAGTCTTTTCCCGCTACCATGGCGGTCGGGGAGGTTTCCCGACCGCCATCATAATAGGCCCCTAAATTTCTAAATTAAAACTTTTAAATTATAATAAATTTAAAATTTCTAGATTATTTTGTAAAACACTACCACCCTTATCCACTATGAACTCAACATTACACTCATAAAAATAATTTAAAAATTTCTAATTTAAATTTCAACATTAAAAATGTGAAAATTAAAATATTAATTTTTTGCAATTATTATTTATAAAACACTACCCACCATTATCCACTATAAACACCTCATCCCGCTCATAAAAATAAATATCTTAAATAACATTTCACACAATTTATTTTCAATTTACATTTTCAAATTATTTTAAAAATATTAAATATTTTTAAAACACTCCCCACCCTTATCCCATATAATCCCAACATCCCACAGCAAAACTTATAAATTAAAATTCGAAATTCTAAAATTAGAAAAAAATATTATAGTGTTTGTAATTTAAAACATATATTTTTAAAACACTCCCCACCCTTATCCCTATAAACCCAACATCCCGCTCCTAAAAATATATTTATAAAAAGAAATTCACAATAAAAATATCTATTTACAATTTTAAATAAGATATATATATATATTTTTAATTTTTAAACACTCCCCACCCTTATTACATATAATCCCAACATCCCACATCAAAAATTCTAAAATATAAATCGAAATTCTAAATTTCATAAAAATTATTAATTTTTTTTTAATTTAAAACATATATTTTTAAAACACTCCCCACCCTTATCCCCTATAAACCCAACATCCCGCTCCTAAAATTATATACCAAATTGAAAATATTTATTCATAATTTAAAATATAAAAAGTACAATTTAATAAAATTCCACAGCACATTTTTAAACACTTATATACTATAAAAACTACTAAACACTAATAAAATTTACAAAATACTATACATTTATTCTTAACAAAACAAATATTAAAAATACAATACTGTAACGATATTTTTACATAACGATATTTTCACAGTCGATATTGTTGACTTCGATATTTTTCTACACACCTAAATATCGATATTTTAAGCATCAATATACAAAACATCGATATTTTTTATCATCGATATATAAAACTCGATATTTTTGTATATCAATATTAAAAATTTGATATTTTGACTGCTCACCACCTCGGCCTACTTTTTGGGTTCCACTGGACTCTGTGCACACCATACCTCACTTTGATATAGTATACACAGAGCCAGCTTCCTACAGTACATGGGTGTTCCCATGTAACCACCCATACATTTTGATGCTAAACCCTATCTACAAACAATTGTAGACAGGGTTTTGCGCCAAATGGTAACACCATTTTAAAGGAGGAATTAGGAGGAGAAATGTTTTCATTTCCTACTTTGCATCCATGCTGCACTGTGCAGCAAACATACAAAGTGAGAAAAGTGGTTGAACTTGTCTAGGCATACCCTTCCTGTACAAAACCTATGCTAGACTTAGGCACGGACCTTAGCACTACTGCGCTAAAGTGTGTGCCTTGTGCACAGCAGCTGAAATCAGTGCCGGCGCTAGGAAGAGGGGAGGAGATAGCCATATCTCTGTAGATATGGCGCTCTCCTGCTCCCTCCTTGTCACATAGTGCTGACAGAATTTTTGGCTGCTGCGTTGCATGACTTCTTTAAAAATCTGCCCCCAAATGTCCATATACAAATCCACACCCCTAATTAAGGATAGCCCCAATCACAAACAGTATATCTTGATGTTACTCCATGTGATTTTCTTTAACTTAAAGAGCACAAAGTAACCATAGCAACACTGAGGTTTAAGTCCTGATAAAAAGCCTGTCAGCCAAATTAGTCACTGCAGCTCCAATGACACTCCACCTGCATATTTCATTCAAGTGTGAAAGGGCACACTGGCATATCTTTAAACTCTAAATGAAACCATGAGTCTCCTGCAGAATAATGACAAGAGTTTTCTGGAGTTTGTAGTCTGACATGTGTAATCTAACAGAAGTACCAATACAAGCAAAATAGCTTGGTAATGCATCTGCAAAACAAGAATGTGTGTGTGTATCTTCAAGGTTTTTTATATGTTATGCTACGCACTAATTCTCACATGACGCTAACTCCAATGAGGAGAAAGCCATTTTACAGAGAAAAGTTTTATATTGACAGAATCATCACGTGCTGAAGGCATGCACTGGTGCTTTTGGAATCACATGGCAGGTGAGGTGAGGAATAGTATCATGTGATAGTAAAGCCCAAAACTGATATCATGGATGCACTCTATTTTTGGTTTCAATAATCCTTCCTTTATTCAGCATCACCTACTGCACTGTGGACCATATGATTTTGTCTTTTGCAGGTAATCAGTGTAAAAAATTGACAGTGAGTGCTTTTAAATATAAAAAGAATAGAACTTCATTGAAAAAACAGTACTCAATGCAATGCCTTACTTTGCAAATATTGACATGACGGCAGGTGTAAATACCTATGGTGCCACGCTACTAGCAGTTCACAATACTAATGAGCACTGAATTCTATTCCACAATACCCCGCAACATATTCTGTGTCAAGTACAGTGAGGTGTAGTTAGCAAAAGGAAGGCCTTCTGGGTTTGTCAGGGTGTAATCACATTCATAAAGCAGATATATTTTATGATAACCAATGTAACACCATTAAAATCACTAAAGATTGTAGCATCTCACAGCAATACTCATTAGGACTTGTGACACCCCGCTATTAACTTTGTGATAGCCAATGAAGCATATCAGTGACCTTCATTAATACATACCATGTTTCACTGATACCTTTGTCATTGTCAATCAAGTATTTCAGTGCTCAACAAACCATATGCATGAATCTTTATTCTGTTTATTTACATTATGCTGCACCACAACCTTTGGACCCACCAGTAAGTATCTCTACACTCCAAAACCTTTATGGAAGCTACGGAAGTGCTCAAAATGGCCACTATTGCAAGTGACTGGTAGACCTAGAATGATGGTGTAACTTCAAGGTAAGTCTCTAAGGGCTTTCGAGGGGATTCACCGCTGATCCTGGGCTGGTCCATCAGTGTCTTCAACATGCTGCACTGCACACCAATACACAAATGAGTACTCTATTAGTGCACTATGTGGTGCAACTTTGCTCCAAGGCTATTTTCTTTTTCCTTTCTACCCATCTGCTGCTGTAATCCAAATGACTTTTTTTAAACCGCAGCCTTGCACAGTTCCTTTTCTTGACCTTACTGGGTCACCCAAGCCATGTTGCCTCCATGGGCTGCACAGGATCAGACTCCAGCATGCAGGAAAGTGGGTTATTAATTTGGCTTAATGTAAGTCCATCACAAGGAATAAAGCCACAAAATTGTCTGTGTAAAACACAGTTCCACTAATTTATACCTGGGTTCAACCCTCTGGTAGCTATGGCAAAGAGCAGCCAGGTTTAACTTAGGAAGATGTGTAAAGTATTTAGCACAAAAAAGCAGTTAAAAAGTCGAAATACAGCAAAATTAAATCACACAACCAAGTTATAAAAATGGAGAAAAAAATTATGTTTAAAATGACGCCAAACCAACAAAAATCCTAAAAGGGGAACCAGAGATATGAATTTTCAAAGATTTAAGGCAACACGAGCTAAGAAAAATAAAGCACCAATCATTAGCTACTGCTCACTGCGCTCCAGGACCTAGATGCTATTTCAAACTGACTGCGATGGAGTCCAGGGTGGATACCCTAAGTTGAGTCATCAAAATTGGGCAGTGGGGTATAAGCTGCGCACAGTTATGTGATAATGTACTTATAGCTACAAATTCTTCAGATAGTGCTCGAAGGAAAATGAATACAACGACTACCCTGCGTTGTCACTCAATGTGAAAATACTTCCACATTTATATAACTAAATACAAAATCAATTTCCTGAGCCACAATCATGTAGTGCATGACAGTAATTAATTCACACAGTAATTATCTTTAAGTGTTCATCCTTGGTCTTTATTCCATATCTTGTAATATTTGATTGCGCTTCAGTTCTTCATCAAAGCTACCGACAGTCACAGTTTTTGCCAACACGTGTTTCGTCTATTGGTAATAACCACAGACTTCGTCAGGGCATGGACTGAGAATCTACAAGTGGTGTAATCAATATGCACCACAATCAACCATCTTCGGATTTAACTGACCAGTAGATAAACTCCAGTTGTGGCACTTCCTGCATAAAGTAAGTGAGAGTTCAACTTAGATCTATCTCCAATCTTCATAAAAGCAATCAATATCCTCAGTCTCAAACAGCGCAACGGAGAGTACTCAGATCTGGTTTTGGTGTCTAAGTTGGTTTGTCCTGGTCAAAGATACCTTGTGACATAGGGGCCGATTCCGATTCGGGCCGGAAATCTCTCCGACCGAGCCGGATCCGGAGAGATTTCCGACCGAGCCAGACTCCCGCAGTCCGACCGAGCGAGTACGATGCGGCCGTATGCTGCTCGATTCGGTCGGACTCCCATTGAAGTCAATGGGAGCCGGTCGTACAATGCGTACACGGGCTCCCATTGACTGAATGGGTACGTCGCGAACAGGGGGGCCCCCTACAGTGGGTACGCGTCGGTGCGACTCGCACCGTACATGCATGTTTAGGGGGAACCCTTGGGTCCCCCCTGTGTGCGACTCGTGCAGCTACGCATGCAGGGGGGTCTGACATGGACCCCCCAAGTCCGGCTTCGACAGCTCTTTGGAGACAGACGCTACGAGTCGGTCGGGCTGTTCGAAGTGCGCATCGTACTTGCTCGGTCGGGAAACGTCTCCATTGCATGGTGCGAGCCGTGTCCGTACGAGTCGGTCGGAGTGGTTGGGACCCGGGAACGAGTCGGCCGGCGATTTCGCGTGCGCTCGCATCGTACTTGCTCGCTGGGACGACTGTATGAATCGGTCGGAAAAAAGGCCTCCGAATCGGATCCGGTTAAGCCGAATCCGATTCGGTGCCCTACCGGCCGAGATCGGAATCGGCCCCTTAGTCTTTAAAAGGAAGTCAAATCCTCTAGCAGGACAAGGCTGCAGTCTGTGTCTGGCAAAGTTCTCTCCAAGTCATGTTGGTATTGGACAAGGTTCTCCTAAAGCTGTTGGTTTTCACACGAAAAGCTCAGATTGGGAGAACTTCAAAATTTATGCTTGACAAAGTCATCTTTTCTGCTGAATACTGTTACCACCTTTCCACAGGCAAGATTTCTACCTTTGGACTTACTCTTTTATATGGAATTCAAAAGGTTCTAGTGGGGAAAGCCTGGTGCTGTGTTAGACAAACCCTACTTGAAATTGGGAAACTGTTGCCACAGGTTCCTGTTAATCTTTGGAGGTCTTGAAAGTCTAAACATTTTCTAAGTCACAGCTTTTCAGAGTTTCTGCTGCAGCTCCTCTTGGTCACTTCTTAGAGTCCCAGGACGTCAGGGACAGGACTTAGGGGCTGTGACTCACTCCCACAGAAGCCACGAGCAGGGTACAGTCCATGGCAAGTTGCAACTGGTCAGCTGGGCACTCAAGTAAAAAGTCATCCTGCAGCTTTTTGTGTCCCTGTAACAACATAGGAGGTCAGCTAACTGACCCTTGAAGTCCAGTTCCCGATCCTGGATACAAGATGCAGCAGGTCCAGTCCGTCAGGTCTCAACATAAGTCACAGACGCCATGTCCAGTTCTCTTCTGTTCTTCATCAGGTTCAGATGTGTTCTGTTGAGCTGGCTGAGGGGCCTCATTTATAGGATTCACTAGCCAGTTGGTGGGGGTGACTCTCGGACCCCCCCTAAACAATGAGGAAACAGTACCCAAGGGCAAACCTTCCAACATTTATAGAAAAACCTGTTTAGATTACTGAAAATTATACCACACAGTTCACTAATCCAAAATGGCACCAATTTTCAGCCTTGGAGGTGGATGGGCAGCAACCATTAGTTTGTTTAGTGATATGAGAATCCCCTCCTCCTCAACTTCACCAAATTTGTACAGAAACCAGCTCCACCTCCCACTGGGCTGGTGATGGGCTAGCTACAGTGTACATTTGGAACAAAGACTTCTCTTACCTATCTCTCCCTTTGCACTTAACTATGAATGGGCAAGTCTCAACCTGGTCACTTTCAAAATAACAAATTCCCAAAAACCTCCCCAGCTGCCCTTGTTGAGGTGAAAGAGTCACATACCTCATTCCCAGGCAATTTCTGCAAAAGGCCAAAGCCAATGTTTCTTCTGTGGGAGCAGTTTTCACACCACATTAGGGGAAGCAATGATATGATTCAGCTGCTGTTAGGCTAATGTTAATTAGCAATTGTACTCTTGAATATCAAGTACAAGAATATTGTAGCCCACTAATAACATGGACAGAATTAACCCTGGGCGTAGTTCGCGAAGTTGCGCCACGCGAAGCTACGTGAAGTGCACCTCGCACTACGCGAGCTACGCGTAGCTACGCGAACTGCATAGTGCACTGTGAAAAATGCTGTTCGCACTGATTGCATAGTGCCGGATGCTTGTCCGCACTGTGCAATCATTGAAAACGGCATCTTGCACAGTGCGAGCTGTCTTTTACTGCCGCTCGAGTAGATTTTTACTCGAGCGGCAGCTTTCTCAACGCGGACTGGTAGTTTCTCATCGCGAGCGTTCGCGAGCATGCGCAACCACTCGCAATGAGAAACCTGACCTCCCGCGTTGAGAATCTCGCTCGGGACGTTTTTCCACGCTCGCGATCGGCAACTTGATGTTGCTGATCGCGAGCGAGAAAAAGTCTCGCCGGGATGTCATTTTGCTTGCTCGCGGTCGCCAACTTGACGTTGAGGACCGCGAGCAAGCAAAATGACCGCTACGCTACGCTACGCGTGTTTGCACTGTGCTACGTGCAATTCGCGTAGTGCGAAGTAGCGCAAACTTCGCAAACTACGCGAGCGTAGCGTACTGCTTTGCCCAGGCTTAGACAGAATACTGAAGCACAAAATATTGAAAGGTAAATGCACAGTCGAAAGTGTAGATATACTATTCTTAGCTCCAAACCTTTGTATCTTGAACTTATACTTATTGGCAAGATATATAGATGTGGAGTTAGGTGTAGAAAGTCGATAGATACTTAACTTTTGATATTTTGCCCCTCAATATTTTGTTCATGATTTTTGTGTCCCAAGATATCATAGACTCAATTTTCAGGAGCTATACCCTAATAAGCCTACTAGAGGTTCAGGCAGACAAAGTGTAACTTTTTAAAAGTCACTTTCATAAATTTTTTATTAACAGCCAACTTCACCACTGATTTGTGGATTTCACTGGCTTTTTAATAAACATTAAAAATAGTGCCTTAATTATTTTAGAAACTAATCCCAAACCTAAGATAGCAGAGTTATGATTTTATTTTGCACTTTAGTTTTTCTCAGAGAACACCGACACAGGTACAGGCCAACAATAAACTGTTGCACATACCACTGTTAAATACCAGACACCCAAACCTGTGGGCTTCAAGGCCTATTTAGAGATGACTTTGATAATATTCAAAAGTAGGGTTCATTGATGTCAAAAAGGATTATTTTAATGTTGCTCGAATATGAATTTTCCTTGACAAAACAAAGACAATCAAACCAATTGGCTGGGAGCACAGTTACAGAGTCAGGGTATGTGGACTGTCTCAAAGTACAATCGTTTTGAGTGCCTTTATATTAAGGGTGGGCAAAGCACTACGCTACGCTCGCGTAGTTTGCGAAGTTTACGCTACTTCTCACTACGCGAATTGCACGTAGCACAGTGCAAACACGCGTAGCGTAGCGGTCATTTTGTGCTTGCTCGCGGTCCTCAACGTCAAGTTGGCGACCGCGAGCAAGCAAAATGACATTCCGGCGAGACTTTTTCCTCGTTCGAGATCAGCAACATCAAGTTGCCGATCGCGAACGTGGAAAATAAACCTCCCGGAGAGATTCTCAACGCGGGGAGGTCAGGTTTCTCATTGCGAGTGGTCGCGTATGCTCGCGACCGCTCGCGATGAGAAACTACCAGTCCGCGTTGAGAAAGCTGCCGCTCGAGTAAAAATCTACTTGAGCGGCAGTAAAAGACAGCTCACACTGTGCAAGATGCCATTTTCAATGATTGCACAGTGCGGATAAGCATCCGGCACTGTGCAATCATCGCGAACAGCGCACTACGCAGTTCGCGTAGTGCTACGCGTAGCTCGTGTAGTGCGAAGTGCACTTCGCGTAGCTTCGCGTAGCACTACTTCGCGAACTACGCCCAGGGTTACTTTATATACATTTTTTTGAGCATCATAAAACAATTCATAGATCCTGTTTATGGAGAGGAACGAGGGCCCAGTCATGGGGCCATAAATTACTCCCGAATGATGGCAAATGAAGGTGGGTCTCAACCTTGCGTGGACACGATGAGGGCCAGTGGGTAATGTGTCTAGATGTCCGGCATGGGTAGCGCTTGAACACTTCATGTGCTGTGTCCTGATTGGATGAGTGTTCCTAACTTTATGATGTTTTGGAAACCCGTGCCCCTCCGGCCATGTGCATTTTAATGGGGCCAATCTCTCTGGACCTTTGTGGTGTCACTGCCTATCTGTGAGACTGATCTGGGTTTTTCCTGTTCACACGTTTGTTCTGCTGGTTACGTGCCACCCCACCTGTGATCTGTCAATCAGTTGCCTCAGGCCTAGGTTGCAGGGCCTGCCTGACCATGTATTTCTGACTCGGGGTTAATGGAGAGGTCATCTCAGGTGAGTTTGACAACAGTGATTTGATTTTGTTTTTATGCACACATGTATCATTCTATACATCAATATCAATATTAACATTCCCCCAGCTAGTTAAACTTTCATCTACATCATTTTCCCAATACTTCACGACAGTCACATTATTAGGGGCTTGTTGTGCTTCAGTTTTAACTATTACTACCTCCCTAGTTGCTTGCATTCTACCCAATTTGAGGACTGCATTTTTACAGAAGAAACCCCCATTTGTAGGAAACCACACAAAAACAGTACAATAATGAGAATGGGCTGCAATGATGTGCACAGTCCTGTGACCAACTGGGGGTGCTAGGAAAACCAACTGATGTACTAGTCCTGCTCAGGGGCACCTCCCTCCTTATGCATGTTATTTTTTTTAAACAATGCAGCATTTGAATGTCCCATGTAACTGCCTGGGATAAACGTGCAACGTCCAACAACGCAACGATCTTGGCACACACCCCTCCCTCCATTGCAGTCATCAAGTCAACATATATCGATGATGCATCACCAAGAGGCAGATGCCTCTGAGTTCTTCCGTGATTGCATTAAGGTCAAGCTCAGTACTGGTCACCATTTACAGCATTTCCCATCTAGTTTTTGCAACCAGCAGGTGTTTGCTTTCCTCTCCAGAGTGAAGAAGGGTATGGACCCTCCCGCATTGACTTGTGTGTCAGAAAACAGTCTGAATTCTTCCGAAATGTCCTTGAGCTGAGCACAGCCAAAATAATCATCAGTTCTGTTCTCTTGAGCCCAATGCAACAGAGTTGTTTTCTTCTTTAGTGCATGTTGGTACTACTCTGTCAGATCTTCTCCAGGAATGACCAGGGTAGAGGTATGCATGGTGACCAGGGAGCACAGGCCCCACCATCCAGGGACAAACTGGGTGTATGCAAATTACCCGCACTGCCAGTAGGCATCCCTCAGCATGGAGGTGCCCCATAGCATGTCTGGTAAATGGTGTATTGCGCCACAGTTCACATTTATGCCAAGTGGAATCATTTCTTCGCCTTTGAAACACAAGGAATACAGTGTAAGCTTCCTTGCAATTAGGAGTTGCCCCTACCCTCCCAACAACGTGCACCTATTTATCTCAGTATCCCATATTCCCTGACATGGGATATCTATGCTGGTGTTTAATCCTCCCCGACGAGACTCATTTCCCTTTGTATCATTGAGGTGGATGTCCCTACACTGGAACTCCATTTCCAGTGCCCATTTGTTATTAAAGAAGACTGCCCAGACACGCTAAGGGCCACCCTGGGATCACCGACGGAAGCAGACATGTTTTTGCACTGGTGCTGGGCTTTGCTATCTCCAATAATGTCTTTTAAGGAAAGTCTTGGGGCCAAACATTATCCTCCCCTATGGTGCCCCACTTGGGCATCCTATCTAGCTCTGTTTGAATCTTGCTGGGATCATTGAATAGGTACAGTGCTGAGGGAGTGGTCTCGTAACTGGTCACGTTCACTACTACTTTATTGGGTTCTACTCTGTTGGGTTGTATCTTTGTTGTAATCCTACATAGGTACAAGTGGAGAAAGCATTTTGATTTTTCAGGGGCTATCTCTTGGGACAAGAAAAGCCTGTCTGTGCCTACTACATGTGGCATCAGTGAACAGACTTCCATGACCTGGCAGATGTCTTGGCACCCACGGCAGTCATGTGCTGATACCATGTGTTGTGTAAGAGCGTGCTGTGTAGTGCATGTCGAATACTAGTGTTGGGTTCAGTGTAATTATAAGTGACAATACAGTACAACAATACATAACTTATTGAACATTGTAGGTTTTGTGGTAGAACCAGCAAAGATGTCTGTAGTCCTTTGGTGATTGGGAGATTTCTTTACTTTGGAAAGGTTCGTAAGAGTTCGGTGGAAAAGTTCATGATAAAATTTCAAGGTCTTTTACTTGCACACTTGGGTCTTTTTAGGATTATGGAAGTGGTCGCTGAAGACATGGTGGGCCTCTGTAAGGGTGGTGCACTATTGTGGCTCGATTGCAGACCTATTGGATGAGAGCTGTTGTTTGTTGGTTAAGTTCAGAAAACATTTGCATCCATACGTATCATCATCAGTCATTCCTGGAGATTCCTGTGCCTTTCTTTTTTACATTCAGACGTGTTATTTTTAGTGGGGAACCGGAAGATGGCCCCCAATCAGGGTGTCTACTGTTTTGAAGACAATGAGGGGTCGATTCCGATTCGGGCCGGAAATTTCTCCGACCGAGCCGGACCCGGAGAGATTTCCGACCGAATCGGACCCGTGCAGTCCGACCGAACGAGTACGATGCGCACGTATGCCATCGGACCCGAGTCGTTCGGACTCCCATTGAAGTCAATGGGAGCCGGTCGTGCAACGCGTACGCGGGCTCCCATTGACTCAATGGGTGCGAGTCGGACAAGTGCACCCCCTACAGCGGGTACGCGGCGAAGCGATTCGCACCGTACACCCCCCTGTGTGCGACTCGCGCGGCTACGCGTACAGGGGGGTCCGACACGGACCCCCAAAGTACGGCTCCGACAGCTCTTTCGAGCCGGGGTGCGCGGCTCGGTCGGACTGCTCGCGGCGCGCATCGTACTCACCCGGCCGGGAAACGTCTCCATTGCGCGGTGCGAGTCGAGTCCGAGCGAGTCGGTCGGTGCGGTTCGAGCCGGGAACGAGTCAGTCGGAGCGGTCGGGATGCCCGGACGAGTCGGTCGGCGATTTCGCATCGTACTCGCTCGTCCGGACGCGCGTACGGATCGGTCGGGAAACAGGGCTCCGAATCGGATCCGGTAAAGCCGAATCCGATTCGGAGCCCTACCGGCCGAGATCGGAATCGGCCCCTGAGTGTTTATTCATGGGTTGCCTTAATTCTTGCTTATGAGTCGTCGGTTCTCCCCCCTCACCATGACAGAAAGGGATATATTTTATTAAGGGGTGGATTTCGTGAGCCTGTGGTTGGTCTTGGTTTTTTTAACTAATTTTTTATGGGTGTTGCTAAACTTCTAATATCCTACCTTCCCTAGTGAGGGAGTGCGGGCGTGCCTTTTGACCTACATGTGTGCAGGGTGATGTGTAAAGAGGGGGCGTGCCGTAATTGGGTGTTGTTGGCAATTGTAGTATGCTCTGGGGTCATGTGTATACCCCTCTAGTCCCAGCACGCAGCGTGCAGTGGGACCCTCCCTAATGGCGTCTGGTGTCTTGACTATGCCCTTTGTCTAAAGGGTTCATTTTGGAATGATAGCTTTGGGCTTCTTTTTGGTGGCATCTTGGGCATTTACCTTGGTTCTCATGTGATTTGGTTATTTCGATTGTCATGTACCGGAGGGGGTCGGAGAGCTGCCCTACGGCCCCAATGTGTTTCTGATGTGGCGTTGTCCCAGATTTGGCTTATTTGCTCCCCTTGATGGTGTGAGTAAGGCATTGTGCATGTCAGCTTGATCGCTAGGCCGGATGCAACAGTGAGCCTATTTCTGAATACCTTTCATGGAGCTGTGAGGGATTTTTGCAGACTCTCTTGTTCCCAGCACCTTCTCTCCCTTCTTCTACGTCTTATCCAGGATTTTTGGGCTTGCTGCCTCTGGCTGTGGCCAGAGACTTCCAACCGGTGACACGCTACCTTCGTTAATTTGGAGGGACATGACCCGGCGAGCAGGCTTTGGGTGTTTGGAGAACTTTGAGGGAAAGGGAGAGACAGAATATTTGCTAAATGGAAAGTCTGTGCAAGGTCAGAGCTCATTTAATTTCACCCGATACAGGTAATGCACTGGGATGACCAATTGTTCTAGTGAATGTCCCTGCTAACTTAGCACCATGCAGTGCTTTTTGAGACTGGTCGGAGTTTTATGCGTTTGCTATGGACGTTATGAGGTCTTCATCATTCAAAGTGTGCGAGAAACCTGGCTTCCAATACTGGAATATTGCTTCGTTTTGGAAATTAGATCGGGCCTCAATTGACCTGGAGACTGTTGGCTGAATTTGGGGATATATGCCATGAGAGAATTTTGGTCCTGTGTCAGAGGCCCGAGAGTGGGGTCTGATTGATCTGGTTATAGTAACCCATCCCAATTGGACTTGAGGAAGGGAAACGGGGTGCTTGCTTTTACACACTGAATGGGGAACTGTCCTGCTCCCTTGTCAGACTGCCCTCCCGTGGGGCGTGGCCAGCCAACCCCGTCCTGGGGGATCAGCAGCAGAGTTGGGCCTAGGCTCCTGCAGACACCCAAATGGCAGACTCTAGTGTGGATTACTGATTGACACAATGCACAGCAGCCAGAACTTTAGTAAACACTTGGAATTCCTAATGTTGTCTTACTAGACTTTATTTTGAAATGTGTTTTGAGGTGTGCGTGAAGAGTATATTCTGCCTTGGTGGTTTGAACTTACAGCGTAGGTGGGTTTTGCGATTGTATAAAGGCATTGCATTCCCAGACAGTTACCGCTCCCTGCTGCAGTCCTTGTTGAGCTGGGGGTCCCTGTTTGTTGCCGCTGTTGCCACGTATTTGACCAACCACCTGCTTCTTGCTGTGGTGGTGCAGTGGCTGTCTGACCTCCCTGCTGCTGTGCGTCAGGTGCATTTGTATTACCTTGGGCTTGGTTTTGAAGATGGGAATTTTGTGGGACTGGCCCAAATTAATTGATCTCTGCTTGTGATATGCTTTTTTAAGGAGCATCAGTCAACCATGTGGCCCATTTGGTGGCAATAACCACATTCTCTGAGGTCTGGCTTCTGCCAACCTCCCTGACCTCTGCCGTCATAACTGGGTTGAAACCCCTGGAGTTTT
Organism: Calotriton arnoldi; assembly: GCA_963921515.1. Classification (NCBI taxonomy): domain Eukaryota; kingdom Metazoa; phylum Chordata; class Amphibia; order Caudata; family Salamandridae; genus Calotriton; species Calotriton arnoldi. Next base: position 642,833 of record CAWUFW010004592.1, on the reverse strand, counting down.
GTGGTACAGCCCCCTTTGAGAATGGTGCCATTTGTATGTTGACAGCAAACACAGCCCACTTGAGAGTGGTCTTTTTCAATTTGGTTTGGACCAATTTGGCAGTGTCTCTCTGGGCTTGCTCCTGTTTTAACTGTCCTTTTTCTGGTTTCTTTCTCTAATAATGTAATATGTGAGCCTGTATTTCCCGACAGGGTTTGGTGTCTAACTCTACTACTCTGTCCAACCCACTTTGTATTTTGGTGGGCAGACCCTTTTTATGATGTTATAGAAGAATTTGACCTTGGGGTCTGTATTTGTCCATGGCTGTCTTACTCTTATCCCATCGTTCCCTCATTCTGTTTAGAAAGTCCGTTATGGTTTCCCCAGGCTTCACATTTTCTACCATCAATCCTCCTACATCTGGGTGATCAGAGAATATTTCCCTTAGGGCAATCCATGTTGGGTGCCTGTACAAGTTGAATGCAGCCCGTCATAGTCGGTGTTTGTCAGTGTGACTGCTGGGATGCGGGCTTGGGTGAACATCATATTAGTCTGCTCCCTGATGAGACTGCTTAGCAGACTTTTGACATCACCTATTGCTAGGTTTATCCCCATGGTATTCTTATCAGAAGATGAGATCCATTTCCCCGCTCCATTCATCAATGATGGCAGTTTGGTTCTGTGCCCTTCCTTGGCCATCTGGGCCCATGACTCATAGATGGTCCCTGATGGGCCCTTCTGCAGTAGCGGGCAAATTTTGGCCTGGGGCAGCGCTGCTGGCTTCTTTCTAACGTAGTGCTCCCATTTTCAAGGCAATCCTACATGTAGGGGAAGTTCCACTTGGGATTTCCCCCTCCATGCTGGATGCAGCCCTCTGCAATGGCCATGTCTTCTGGTACGAAGAGTTTTTCCTTTGGCCAGGGTCTATCATACTGGTCCTCCCTTTCGGCCCAGTGTGCTAGCACGTGGCAAAAAGGTTGCACAAAGGTCTAACCTTCCTCTCTGGTCAGTTTGTCTATACCGCACATTCATTCCGGGGGAGCAGCAAACATCTTTATTGCGGCTTTTCTTGTTTGCACATAAAGGTACCATGTTGCTTTTCCTGCATCTTAATTGAGTCTGTTCCAAGTTACCATGATCCCTTATCACCTGGTCGGCCCCTCTCCTATGCTGACGATCTGGTGAGGCTCGGGCCCCAGGCAGAAGCCTCCCTTCTAGCTCACATTGGACTCTTATCCGCGCAATGCTCTGTACCTACCCCCACTCTCCTCAGGTGGAGGGCATGCTGCTCTGTTCTCTTGTTGTGTTCCCAGGGTGAGAGCTCTCTCTCTCTCCATGCTTAATTCACACCTCTCCTCTAACTCCCACGTGGGTTGCCTCCTTCATTCTGAACTAGGTGCTGCTCTTCTGGGTAGGAATTTGCCCTCAAACTTGCTTTCAGTTATCCCTTCGACTGTCTGAGCACACCATGCAGCTCCCCCCTCATTGTCTGATCCCGGAGGACTGTGGCCACTTTCTTTGCCCCACTAGTTCTATTGCTGTCCAGTACTGCTATGAATATCCCGGTCACCCGAGACGGGTGGGAATGCACATTCTCCATGATGCTGGAGTTCGATGGGTTGAACGCGACGGACAGGGGTTTGAGCTTCGGGGAGCTCTAGCACTGGACTGGGGTGATGCAGGGATTGCCTGCGCCTGGTGGCCTGCTGACCTCCTTTGTCTGGATCTAGTAGTTTGGTGTTCAGGCGGGGGCCCTCTGGCTCCCTCGACTAGTGGATTGGTATAACCTAATGCACGGATGGCAGGCATCGGAGAGAGAACCTCCATTCCTACATATGGTGGGGAAGGTGTGGATGCCTCACTTGCGGATTCTAAGATAGGATAGTCAGTCTGGGCCTTCTCAGAGATGGCCCATAGGTATAACAGTGCCTCTCTTATGGTTTTCTTTTGCCCTACATATTTGGTCCAAATGTGTGTTCTCATGTGTTAAAGGTTCTCCCCGCTGGCCACGGGAGCTTGTGTACCTTAGTGTGTGTGTGCCATTCGCAGCAATACTTCTTTTACCTGTGTGGGGAACCTAGTTTTCATGTGGTTTAGCGGCGACTTCATGATAGCTGAGGACTTTTTAAGAGACTGATACACTCTAGCTTCTCAGGATCAAACAATATTAGACCATTGAGGAAATAAATACACGGGGATTACTGGTTACAACTACTTCTATGAAGTTAATACTATATATATAGATTCATCAGAATAGACATTTCACAAACACAAACAAAAAAGGCATATGAAGGGTCACAACCTGAAAGAAAGTGCATTTGTTAGTTCAAAATGTGTGAATTCAGCAGAAAAATAGCAGATATGGAAAAACGATTGTAAGATTTAGAGGTGCCTACATAAGCATATTGAGTCATTAACAAAACTCAAGGCAAAAATGCAACAATTTACCAGGTCCACAACATCAAGAATGCACCAATTAATAACCACAATGAAGAAAAAGGAGAGCAAATTATGACTTTGTAAAAGAAAACTTTAGCCCTCTCCTTAGTGCATGCTACCCGATGACAAGGGGAGGCTTTGGACGTTACAAGGCACTAAGTGAGCACGGTACTCTGGGACCAGGATACAAATTTATGTGGAAACAAGGAACAACTTGACAACCACAGGCCCTCCTTGGCCAAGCACAAGCAACACCTAATCTCCAAGGACCAAATTTTCCCCAATGTCTGAATTACACCCTATATCACACCCAGGGGTCATGCCTGCCATCTGTATCATGCCTAGCAGTCCAAGCAAATAATACCTCTCACTTCTTTCAGAACCCAACAGTGTTAAGAAACCGGTAGCAAAGGGAAAACCCTTTTAGACTAAAAAATTAAGATCAAGGTGCTGGTCCTATATCACAACCAGGGCCTATGCTTACCATATGTATAACACCCAGCGATCCAAGCGGTGAGGCCACACCCAGAAGACAAGTGTACCATCTTTATCTCGCCCAGTGGTCCAAGCGACTAACAACCTTCACCTTTCCTAGGCTGCTGACTATCGAAGAAAGGTGACCTCCATGGGATCACCTCCTAGGCCACCTTGTGACTACTCAGTTCTGACACATAAAATAGGCAATGTCAGATTTTTGTCAGTGGCAGGGCGCTTCTTCCTAGTTTGCCAAATGCTGGGACTACAGATCATATGTAGTCTCTTACCCACTGATGGCGGCTACAGGATGGACCTCCGTCCTGCGGATTCAGCAGAACCTTCAATCAATTGTGTCGTCTGCTCACCTTTCTTGCTGTGCAGATGTGAATCCATCAGAGCGGCTTCCTTTCCTTTGGCTGCAGTCAGGTTCGAAGCACCAATCATGTTGCTGGTATATGAATTTACCATGAAAAAACAAAGGCAAGAGGTGTTTGGCAACACAGAAACAGTTGATTCAATCAAACATTTCAGCCGGGAGCACACTTACAGAGTCGGAGTCTGAGGACTGTCTCAAAGTGCATTCATTTTGAGTGCCTTTATATACATTTCTTGGAGCATCATAAAACACTTCCTAAATCCTGTTTAGGGAGCGGAATGTCGGCCTAGTCATGGAACCATAAATTACTCCCACCTGATGACAAATTCAGGTGGGTCTCGATCTTGCGTGGACACAATGAGGGCCAGTGGATAACGTGTCCAGATGTCCAGCATGGGGAGCGTGTGATCACTGCATCTCGGGTGATTTTAACACCAGTGATGCAATTTTGTTTTTATGCACACATGTATCACTGCGTACATCGACATCAATATTAACATTTACAAGTTTGCCCGTAAGATTAAAAGTTGCAGGATTCAGGCAACACAGGTATGCCTGAAGTATTTTTTATACTCTAATGATGGCACAATAACTACTACAATTTACAGGTCAGATGTAACTTTCCATGCCATTGGTCTATTTTCCTACACCATATGGTGTGGCCTTACAGTAAAGTTAAATATGTCAACTGAGGATCATCCAATTTCACCATGTTTTAGGTGTCATAGCATGTACACTGTGACCTAGAAAGCAGTGCCCCAGTGTGCAGAATTCAGAATCGATCAATCCCAGTCAGTGAAACAATTGTAGGTGACCATGCAATAAGAGGCACTTTCTTACAAAGAGTAACCTAGACAGCTCTCTGCCCAACCAGCACAGTTCTATGTGTGCTGGGGTGGGAGCCGGCAGTTGTTTCTTTCCCTCCGGAGGGTTGTGATGGTGGTGGGACCACTTTGGAGAAACAACAGACCGTTCTAAACAAGAACTCAATACCGGACTAAGGAAGAAATCATCTTTTGTGCCTCCACACAACACTATTCCATGCCACATACAGGCGTTTGAACAAGCTGTACTTACAGACATCGAAAAAATCAACTTTAAACATGAGAGCGGATTCCAAAACCTGACCAGATTGGAACGTACAGCTTTGGATGGCCTTAAAAACAACCCTGATGTGACCATAAAGCCGGCTGACAAGGGGGGCGCCATTGTACTCATGAGCAAAACTATGTACCGAGAAGAATGCAACAGACTGTTAGCAGACCGTACCAGCTATGAGATACATTGGGAAGACCCAACACCACGCCTCATGACAAGAATACAGAGTATTGTGGAGGAGGCACTTAGCCAGGACTGGATAACTAAACACGAAGCGGAGTACCTGGTTAATAAGGAGCCTAGAACACCAAGGTTCTATATACTCCCGAAGACACATAAGGAGAAATTACCCCCACCAGGAAGACCAATAGTTTCAGGGATCGGGTCCATCCTAGAGCCGCTCTCCCAATTTTGCGACTGCTTTCTGAAACCTATAGTGCAAAGATCTTCATCTTACTTGCGAGATACTAAGGATGTATTATGTCTGCTTCGAGACTTGGAAGTAAATATGACCGAAGATATTTTCATTACCATGGATATAGAAGCCCTTTACACCAGTATCCCGCAGAGGAGGACACTGGCTGTGGTGGAGAATATCCTGCACAATATGGAATGGGAATTTCCGACTCCCCAGAGTTTCGTTATGGAGTGTGCTGAAATCGCCCTCACGGAAAACTTCTTCGAATTTGAAGATGTGCTTTACCATCAGATCGCTGGCACGTCAATGGGCAGTACATTTGCCCCCAGCCTTGCGTGTTTATATGTACAGCAGTTCGAAGAGGAATATTTCTTCAGTGAAACTAACCCCTTTATGGAGCATCTGAAAACATGGAAGCGCTATATTGACGATATTTTCATTATATGGCAAGGGGATGAACTCACTGCAAAGGCTTTTGTAGATTGGGTTAACTCTAAAGATCTTCATTTAAGATTTACACATTGTATACATAAAGATCATGCTACGTTCCTGGACCTTGAAATTAACATGACACCGGAAGGTATCCAAACAAAGGTACATAATAAACCTACGGACAAAAACAGTCTGCTGTTGTACGAGAGCCACCATCCAAAAGCACTTAGAGATAACCTCCCGGTGGGACAATTTTTGAGGATACGGCGCAATTGTACAGAAACCGAAACTTTCCTGGAACAATCTAAGGAACTGGAGGAGAAATTATTGCAGAGACATTACCCCAAAAAACTTATCAGGAAAGCTAAGAAGAGGGCAAGAAATAATCCACGAGAAGCCCTTCTTGAAACAACAAACAAAGAAAGAAAGGATCAATTGGTATGCGTGACTACATTTACGCCTATCTCTAACACCGTGAAAAAGATTGTGCAAAAAAATTGGCACTTCTTGGGCAGCTCAGGAAAGGAATGGGAAGTTCCTTTGTTTGCTTTTAAAAGAAGCAAGAGCCTGCGTGACGAATTGGTTCATGCAAAAGACCCATCACCAGGCGCAACTGAACAAACCACCCTCTGGAACACTCAGAGGCCCACAGGACACTACTCATGTGGGAATTGCGTTGCATGTCAGTTCACCACAGCGACTAAAGAGGTAGACATAGGTACAGGCAAGCCTTGGATATTAAAGAATTTTAGTAACTGCAATACCGAGAATGTCATTTACCTACTTACATGCCCCTGTAAACTCCTCTACATAGGAATGACAACTCGCAAAATCAAGATCCGTATTAATGAACATAGGAGCACAATAAGGTGTAAAAAAACAATACCAAACTTACAAAGCATTTTTTGGAACATGAACACAAAGACAGTGACCTGAAGTGGACAGTGCTGGAGGTAATGAGAAAAGCTACAACTGACCTCACAAAACCACTCCACATTAGGGAACAAAGATGGGTGTTTAGATTAAAATTGAATCTCATTGGATTAAATGATGATATTCCGTGGCTACAGTTAGCGGGATAAATACAGTACTAGTAGGAGTAAACAATCTTCTGGTAAACCATCTTAGATAGTAATCTTTATGAATACTGTCACCAGTTTGTATATGGTTACCCTCTTTCCATTGACCAAGGGAGTATTAGGTCCCTAAAACATATCAGTAGAAAATGAATGGCATATAGATTAAGAATATCGTGTTCATAAGATCACAATCTAAACCATGGAGAGAGGTTTCTTGTTCGGGCTCTCGGGCACGCAGCAAGTACAAACCCTCACGTAGTACACCCCTCCTAGCATCTGAATGGGTATGTCTGACATGTGTATGACCGTTTATGTTCTGGTGAGATAGTTATACTGCCTTGGCTTACAGAACGTGGACCATTAATGTGGTCATAGCGATATTTCGCAGCCCCCCCAGACGTTTGTGCCACCTGTAAATAACATCCTAGCGCATGCTTCCACGAGCCGGTGCTCGCATTAGGCACTTTTCCAATATACGCATGCGCAACCTCAACCGCACTGGGCAGTGTATTTGATTATGGCACTCTCATCTAGACGCATGCGCGTACCACTAATCATTACGGGTTCGCTGAGACACTTTGATGCCTTTTCCTTACCGCATGCGCCACACTGAATGACCGTAAACCACACCCAGCGGGCCATGAGCTCACGTGATTTTTTTTACGCGTATGCCAGGCAGACCAGGCATGAGTTAACATCACGGTTGTCACGACTACGGAAACATCACTCCCATTACCGGTAATTAGCATGCACACCTGCACGTCCTTGATGGAATGTAGACGCTACATAAACCCTGCGCCGCCTCGTCTTAGTTATCTACAGGGAGACGAACCGTGCAGACATAGGTGCAAGGAGCAGAGGAACCGCGATCACAGTAAGAGTATGGTTGTGCATGTGATTAGATTGGGTCCCCATTTGGACACTCTAGTGTGTCCATTATGATCACTGGGATCATACTTCTGGAAAAAGCCACTGAATGCCTGTATACAGTTGTGAGATTATTTCCGCCAGAATAACAGCTTTTGCTTCCTGTCTCATTTTTAACAGCTTATGATCCATTTTTAACTTCCGTCCACGGCCTCCTATGGGGCCAGTAGATCCCCCAACAAGGGCAAGGAACATGGGACATTGTCCCATGGATTCTATTATATGTTGTGCACAGATGACTGACACGTATGTAGCACACCTAGCCACTCACCTCAAATTGTACGTGAAGATGACTGTCTGAATCATGACAACCGTAATATCAATGCATATTACACTATGTCTCTGTCTTTCTTCTTTCTTTATTTTTTCTCTTCTTCCAGGTTTGAAAATCTTACCCCCTGAAGGTGGAGGGTGACTTTTCACCCCACCTAGTGGATTCCCTTTCCAATGTTTTGGTAAGGGTGTAGCCCTAGTAGTTTAAAGTCCTGATGAATGCCATGGACCCTTTTGGGCCGAAGGGCAGAAACATGTTGACTAAGTACATGACGGTGGGAGGACATTTATTTCCTCATTTTCACCGCACACTTTGTTTTTACTGACCATGCAGGTATCTCTCACATTAAAAATTAATTTGCTACCTGCAATGGATTTTTAATCACACTTTTCTTTTGTAAGGGCCCCCACTTAGAGTTAGAAGTGCATCCCTGTCGTCAGGTGTATGCCCGCCCCTTATCAAACCAAGTTTTTAGGGGGCGAGGACTGGTCAATGATGAAGCATGACACCAGGTGGTGTGTGAGACCAGTCTTACACTTTTTGTAAGATGCCAGATCTTACAGTACACATGTAGAGACATTTAGGTTTTTACACTAGGATTGGCTCTTTGTGGGATAGAGTTATGTTGGAGGCTGCCATTTCCTAGGACCCCAGGCCTCTTGTTCCCTCCCCGGAGTCTTACTCTGGGACTCAGGTGGTTAGATGGTGGTGGGATCCCAGCTCTCCCCAGACATGGGCAACAGGAGTGGGGGAGACCCGGGATGCCTGGTAAGGATTCATCAGGAGAGGGCCAGCGCACACTTTCCTTCCTCTGGTCCCTGCAAACTGAGGGCCGTCTGGGATACAAAATGTGTAAAACATGTCAGCAACCATTATTTCTTTATGGTTTCATCAGGTGATTGGAGGTCCCCAGGGATTGTAGGAATGAAGAGAAATTTGCCCATGACACTCTACTCCCTGGGGGCTTGACCATCTATTGGGAGTTCTTCAAAATCAGAAGTAGGATGTCATTTGCATCTATTCATATCCCGTCCATACTTGTGAGGATTTTTCAGGCCCTGTTGGACCACATTTCACAGGTGAGGTGCCATTTTGCTCATGGTGGCTCATTCTAGCCACCAGGACTTTTGGTTTTTGGCATCTATGATTTTATTTTGCTTTGGGAGCTTGCCTTCAACTATGCACTCAGGACGTGCCCTCATTCCAGTTCCTGGTTTCTACTCAGCTAAGGGCCACCTCCAGTTGCAACCCACAGACCTCAAGGCAGACTACCCTCCATGCCCTCACTCTTCAGTTCCCATAGGTTCTTTGGCCACTTGAATGACACCCGTGGGACAGCAAAAGTAAGGGGGTGGTCATCTGAGGAGTGTTACCACTTTGCAGGTCCAGTCTTCATATGTTCCAGGGAAACCCTTCAACTTCAGGGCACTCCAGCAGGCTCATCACTCTACTGTTATTCAGAGGCAGTAAGGGCACCAGGACCACTGACCCTGGAGAGGTAAATCCATAAAGTCCCTGCCACGCTATGTTCAGGGTACTCAGAGAGGGGTGCTGTCTTCTTCAGGGTGCAGTGAAATCCATCTTATCTCTTGTTCTTTCCAACCTTGTGCAGAGGTTATTTAGTAGGGTCAGGAATGTTCAGAAGGCAGGCAACTCTGTCCAAACCTGGGATGACACTTAATAACTCCACCACCATCGCAAACCTTCCTGCACAGCATTTTAGGATATTCCTAGATGGTGATTTAAAGTAGTGTTGGTTGAACAACCTGTCTGAATGGTTGAAACCACACCGCACAGATGCTTGGCCCCTTCTCTCTAATACATCAAAGGGATGCCACACCTGTGATTGACTCCAAAGGTCTAGCCTTCTTCCCTTTGTCCTTGCTGTGATGAGACTTCCCTGGCCTAGGGCAGTGCCAAATGTAATTATCATATGCAGATTCCATCCTCACTTTTTCTTTTTCCAGGACCAAGTCCAAGTATTGGCAAATTGCCCTATAGTTGAGGAGGCATTTGATCATCCAGCTGGGCGTTGAAATAAACTTGGCCCAGCAGTGGAACAAATGCCTGGAATCAATTAGAAGCTAAGAAAGAGACATATGACAAATCTTCAAATGACAGAAGAATTGCAAATACAAAAGTGAACTGAATTTGCACTCTGGAGCAATTTTTAATATAGGAGCAGTGTGTTATGGTGGACTCTAGGCCTAACTATGGAAAAACTGTACTGAGGTGTAGATTTTACCCCTATTGTATAACCCATTAAAGCACACCGTTTTCAGTAAGCACTAAAGCCTTACTCCAGGTGATCCCTCCTGTGAGAGGTGAACCATGCACAGATGGCAGGTTGGGCTTTAAGGTAGTCCAACTTGCTCAGCCTGAACGCATGTACACGTGTGTGTGCTATTGCTCACAAGCAAGCAACCTAAAGCCTCTTACTCCAGCTGCGCTGCAGCAGACTTTAATTTAAAAGGTGGATGTTTGCCACTAGCACTTCCAGTCTATTTTTACAGAGGTTACAGTGAGTGAGGCTCAGTGGATGAGACTCACTCACGGTAAAATCCAAATACCAGGTAGTCCAAAAGCAAATAATCCAAGTGTGTAAATAGATTGCAATCGTTTTTCCTACACTGCTGCTGGCCACTTTGCACAATTTGTTGGTGTGTTAGCCCATATATTCAAGCCACTAGGGATTATAGTTATTGTAGTTGCCCATGTGGTAAAACAATTCGCCATGATTCACTTCAATGCAGCCCTTTACTGTCCGTGTAGCAAGTCATGCATTGAGGCAAAGTGTGAAGAAATGTGTTAACATTCACGCACAATTTGTTTCAACACAACTCATGTCATATATTTTTTGTCTTCAGAGATTTTTTCAGTGTCATTCTAAAAGCATATACATTTTTCACACACTAATTCCTCAGTACAAGTTCCTTAATAGCCTTTCCTTTATGGAAGCTTCACCCCTGTATGATGTCACCAGCCCCAAGGAAGCCCATTTGAAATTCAAAGCACCCAACATGGATGGTTTCCAAGAAACCAGACTTAACAGAGTGGAATATGTATCAGGAGTTGCACTGAAGCAAAATCTATGGAAATTTAAGCATATGAATTATCGCAGAGAAAGTAAAATGCTGCATTGAAGCAACGTGTTAAGAAATGTACTACCACATCAACAAGTGCAACAATCATAATCGACTGGGCTATGAGTTTATGAGCATCAGGCCAAGAAATGAACGTAATTGGGAAGAAACTAATTAATTGTAAAACATATTTAAATTAAATGGGAGGCCAGAAAGAGATGAAGGGCTATTAAAGCCAAGAAATAAACCTGAACATTACTGAGTCTCGTTACATGAAGTGCACCAATGGTATTTTAACATTGCTAGAACAGCACAATATGCAGTTTATTTTACATTGCACAGGTTTATAATTTGAGGTCCAGGGATGTACAGTGATTTGTTCACAACCACATGGTTTTTTAGCCGCATAACACAACTAGAACTAGAAATCAAGTTTGTAGTGTTCATTGTAAAAATAGGTTCTTGTCAATAGAACAATAAAAAGTTGTTTATCAAAGTGAGAGGGAGCATACTGGAGACTATGGACAGTTATTATTAGGAGTGTGTACTCCAGCAAAGTCTCACTACACGCAAAACTCAACTCTAGGTGATGTTTTCACAAAAGAAGTTTCTGAGATACTTCCCCGCTCCTATATTTTATGTATGGAGATCTTCGCCCTAGTGGTGGAGATGTCTGCACATGTAAGTGAGGACTTAGTAATAAATGTAGGAAGGACAAAAGGAGTGGCTGTAAAATGGGGAATAAATACTACAAACTGTGTAAGGTAAAGGGAAATCGAAGGATAGGTCTAGGAAGGGAGCTGTTAACACAAAACACAGCCACATAAGCCTAATGCAATTATATTACTTGTGACAAAATAGCTTCAAATGTACTCCAGCCCATCCATAGACTAAGTTAATCACTATAGATGGCCAACTACTGGTACTACAATACACTCCCATAGAAACAATAGAACCTGGCAATGAGTAACACTAACACTTAGGGAAAATGTAAAATAAATATCATAAAATAAAATGTTTATTAGTCCTAATTTAAATTAATTTGGCATCTTTTAAAAAACTTTTATTAGTATTTTTGATTAACAAGATGAATTCTAACCATCATATTACACATACATTTATTGGATCATAGACATTCGATCAGTGCAGAGTCTTTCCACCTTGACGTGTCCAACTGCATTGCTCTCTGTCCCTATTTCTAGGTGAATTTCAGTTCGCCAGTTCTTACATGCAGAGCAAAATTTCTCAATATGATTGCCAGACTTTCCATATTTTAGGCCATTTCTTCAGGCACCCCCATCCTCATATACCTGTTTCTCTGACAACATGCACCAGTCAATGTCTTCCTTCCAGCTGCACACATCTGGGGGGGAGAGCTCCCTACTTTCTAGCACTTTTTCTCATTGCCACCATACAACCCCGACCCACAAATAGTTTAACTTATGTCTGTAGGTCACCATCATCTGATATATTCAGGATTGTTGTTACAGCCTGGGGTGCATGTTCTACTGCCACCCACCACAGGCAATCTCCTACCCCTCTCCAAGTGGGCTGGAATTGAAGACATAACCATAGTGTGTGAATAACGTTGGCCCTCTGGTTGCATACCCTGATGCTCATGTCCGTTTCAGATTTCTGCATTTTCAGCAGTGTACCTCTGGCATAATATGATCTGTGTAGAATGTGTAGGTGCACGAGTCTGTAGCCCACTTCGAAGGATGATCTCAGGGCCTCCTCCAATTGCTCTTCCTCTAATACCCCCATATCATTTTCCCATACTGTTTTCAGTTTTCTTAGTGAGTTTGGGGAATTACTCATATTTTTTACAGTAGATCATTCATGTACCTTTTTCAACAGTGGGCACATCCAGTATTCTATTTTATATTGTAGAGGAGTCTGCCATAATCTTGCCCCACTTTATACAAGCCATCAGGGCATGTTTCAGCAGTATGTGTATCCGTATGCTTCCGTTTCAGCCAATTGGAAGTCTTGCTGAAGGGTCCCAAAATGCATCGGGGCACCATACCACCAAATATCCCCCAATATATTGATCCCTATTTTCGTGTCTCGCGTTAAATAAACACGCGGACACGGAGTAGGGATCAGCACTTCTTTATTCTACTGTTGCCTGTCCCTGAACTGGCGCTCTCTTGCCCTGCCCCTCCCTCCTCCTTCCTGTCATGCCTGACTCGGAAGTAGAGGACAGAGTCAGGCATGACAACACGACATCTCCCCCTTTTTTTGATTTGACAACTGTCCCAGTTCTGTTCCTTTTCAGAGTTCTTCAATGAGTCGGACTGGTCTCCGAATGATTCTCTGGGTCCGACGGGGCGGGCGTCTCACTCGGGCTTCACTCACATTGGTTGTGCGAGGGTGTTCTTTACACTGATCCAGTTCTTGGCTTGACGTGTCCGTGTCACAGTCTGCTTCATTCTCTCGACTGTAGGCCTCTGGGTTGCATTTCTTGAAGTGCGAGATGTTTCTGGTGGTCCTCTTGGTTGCAGAGGTGGCTGTGATCATAGTCCCTCTTTTCTTTGTTACTTGGAGCGGGTGGGCATGGTAGCAGCTGTCAGCTTTGGTTTTCCGCTCCTGCTTCACCAGTACCCAGTCTCCTTCTCGGATGTCAGACACCTTGGCATGCCGACGATCGTCAGCATATTTCTTCATCCTTGCTTTCTTGTCCTTGTCGATGTTCACTAGTGTCTCATGGTCTGATGTCGGGAGCTTGGACCGTGTGACTGCCTCGGAGGTCGGTATCCTGGTGCGTGGGTTTCTCCCGAGCATCAGAGTGGCGGGACATCTGTTGGTGGTACTGTGTGGTGTGGTCCTGTATGCCCGCAGCACTTCATTGAGAGCCGGTTGGATGTCTCGTTGCGACAGTTCTGCTTGTTGGATTGTCTTCTTCAGTGTGGCCATGAAGCGTTCGACCATTCCATTTGCTTGGGGCCATAAGGGAGTAATTTTCCGATGCTTGAAGTTCAGGTGGTTTGCGAATTCCGTGAATTCATTTCCATTGAAGGGTGGTCCATTATCTGTTTTCACTACTTCGGGGATTCCCCAAGCTGGAAACACTTTGTCCAGGATGGGTATGACTGTGGACGCTTTTGTGGATGAGAGTTGATGTGCAATGGGGAATCGGGAGTACTCGTCCATATTGACGATCACATATTTGCCGGACTTCAGCAGGCTGAAGAAGTCGACAGCTACTTGTTGCCATATACTGTCTGGGAGGTCCGACATCTGCAGCGGAGCGGGTGGTTCTTCGCGCCCAACTAGTTGGCATTGTGGGCAGTCTTGTAACGTAGCTTCCACCATCTGGTCAAGAGACGGAAACCAGACCCTCTCTCGCAGTGCTTTCTTTGTGGCCACTACGCCTCTGTGGCCTTCGTGTGCTAGATTGATGGTCCCTTGTCTTAATTGGTGAGGAATGACAATTCTTCTGTCTCTCAACAATAGCCCATCTGCACTGATCGTGAGATCATCTTTGACGTGTCTGAAAGATGAGAGTTCTTGCAGGTTGGTGGCGGTATTTGTTTGCGTGTCCTCCAGGTGTCTCCAAGAGCCAGTGCGGACGCGTTGCATGACGTCTTGAAGTGTGGAGTCATTGGCAGTGGCCTCTATAATAACTTCCAGTGGGACGGCAGGTGGGCGTGCTTGATCGATAACAAAGTGGAGGTATTCTTCGGCCAACGAGGCGCGTGTCTGTGTCAGCTCTTGAGGATGGCGTGATATGTAGTCCGCCGGGTTCTCCGCATTCCCCGGTTTGTGAATGATGGTGTAGGTGTAGTCTTGCAGGCAGATCCCCCACCTCTCGATCCGTGGAGGCATTTTCGCTTGTGGGTTGCCAAAGATGGTGATTAAGGCCTGATGGTCGGTGATGAGCGTGAAGTGTTTCCCGTACACAAATAGATGGAAATGCTCACATGCCCATACGACTGCCAGACTTTCCTTCTCGGGCTGTGAATATGCTTTCTCCATGTCGGTGAGGCTGCGAGTGGCGTAGGCCAAGATGTGACGTTGGTCTCTCTCATCATCATACTGGGCTAGAATGGTGCCAAGCCCGACAGGGCTGGCATCAACGGTATTTTCTGTCTTTCTTCTTGGGTTGAAGTATGCCAGGTGTGCGGCAGAACTCACAGCTTTCTTAATTTTGGTGAAAGCATGCTCACATGTGTTGGACCATTGGAAGGCCTGCCCTTGTCTTGTGAGCTCTCGCAGCGGGTAGCTGATGGTCGCATAGTCCTTGATGTATCGGGCGCAATAACTGGCCATGCCCAGGAAGGACCGGATGTCACTGACATCATGAGGTTGTGGTGTGTCAGCCAGTGCCGAGAACTTCTCAGGGTCAGGTCTCATGCCGTCTTCGGAGAAGATGTGACCATAGAATTTTAGGGTGGATTTGTGGAATTCACACTTGTCTTTGTTGAGTGTGAGATTGGCGTTGAGAAGGGCGTGACACACTCGATCCAGGGCGGTGTCATGGTCTTCGCGTGTGGCACCGAAGACAAGGATGTCGTCACTGTAATTGAATGAGTTCGGGATGTGGTGGATTACTCGCCGAACTGCCTCTTGAAAGATCTCGGCCGCTGAAGATATGCCGAAGTTGAGGCGCTTATATCTGAAAAGTCCCTGATGCGTAGTAAATGTTGTGATGTACCTGGATCGTTGATGGAGTTCGAGCTGGTGATATCCTTTGTTAAGGTCTAACTTTGAGAAGACTGTCGCTCCATTCAGACGAGTGATCATATCACTGATGTGGGGTCCTGGGTGCCTCTCTCGTTCTATAGCCGTGTTTGGGGCTCGCATGTCCACACACAGGCGCACTTTGTTTTCATGTCCCCGTTTCGGCACGACTACTACTGGCGACACCCATGGAGTGGGTCCGGTCGATCTCTCTATGATGTCCGCTCTCAGCAGATCTTGGAGCTCGTCATCAACTGCTTGTTGAAGATGGAACGGTACCTTTCTGTGGTGCTGAGCCACCGGTGTTATTTGTTCATTTATGTGGAGCCTGACTTTGACATTAGCGAGCTTTCCCAGGCCTGAGAACAGTTTCAGGAACTTGTTTACGATGTCAGGTGAGTCGTCGATTTTGAATAGGATTTCTACCAACCTTAGCTGCTCTGCTGTGGGTAGACTGAGGAGGCAGTCCGCTGCGTCAGGACCTTCTATTACGTGAACGTGAGCCTGAATTGTTCTGTCTTTGTAAGTCAGCGTGGTGGGAAACCGTCCTAAGCACGGCAGTGGGTCTTTGGACATCCTCGTGTAGACACGCACTGCGGCTGGTTCCAACTGCGGCTTTGGGCGCATTTTCTCATATTCCGTCGTGCAGATGTAATTGAGTGACGCTCCCGTGTCCAGAACGAACTTGGCCGAGTGGTTTTCCATCTGAATGTGCAGCCGGGGGTATTTCTTCAGTCGATCTGGATCTGCCGCCATACACACATATTCGTCACTGTCTTGCGATATGGGAGTGAGGGCAGACGAGTCCCTTGACGTTGATCGTCGAGATCGATATGATGAGCGCGACTGGGTGCTGGATCTGGACGAGCTCGTGGAGCGATCTCTCCTTCCTTGCACTGCCCTCGCGAGGTGGCGCGATCCGGTACTTTGCTTGGCCGATCCTGATTCCTTCGGACGCATTTGGCACATTGCTTCGAAGTGGTTGTCTCTTCCACATCGATGACATTGTTGTCCCATGGCCGGGCAGATGCCTGTGTGAGGGTAGTCCAGACCACAGCGATAGCATTGGGGTGGTTGTTTCTGGGCGGTGCCGCCTCTGGTTCCGCCACGGGATGAGTTTGTAGATTTTCCGGGTCTCCGATGATCCGGCCGACGTTTCGCGTCCGTTTGCGATTGTATCCGGAATGCTTGCTCTCGTTTCTCTGTCTTTCCGGCCTCCATTTTCTTTGCGTGTTCCTCCGCCTGATCGTTTATTCGTGTGAGTTCCTCGATGTCATCGCGCGAATAGTGTTTCTTTAGTAGTCGACGTCGTAGGGACTCTGATTGACACCCTTCGATGATGCGCAGGCGAAGGGCGTCTTCTGTATTGAAATTATCAAATTCACAATATCGCGCCAGGCGTTTTAGACGAGAGATGAAGTCTCCCATGGACTCATCCCATTCTTGGAACGCGAGGTTGAACGTATATCGTTCATAGTCCAGATTGCGCTTGTGGAGGAATTTCCTGTCCAGAGCTTCCCTCCCATCAGCATATGACGCGGTATTTGCTGGAGGCAGTTCTTTGATGATCTGTCCAATGTCTTTCCCCACCAGGTTTTTCAATGCTATGAGTTGATGGTCCTGGTCATTGACCCGAGACCCCTTCCTGAAGTCCTCGAAGTCTTCTATCCAGCTCTTCCATTTGGGGCCCATGCTATTCCCAGACGTTAGTTGCAGGGGCTCGGGGGGATGCAGGAATGACACCCCCATTAGTATGGGTCCCTGCGGCATGTCTCGGGCCGAGCCTGGTCTTGCGTCTTGCGTGGAGTCGGGCTGATTGGACATTTACTGCTCGTTTGAGGTACTCCCAGTGGCTTTAGGAGGCTTCAGGGTGTATTTCCCAGCCTTTGCTGCTCTTCTGGGTGCTTCCAGTGGCTTTAGGAGGCTTCAGGGTGTATTTTGGCGGGCTTAGGAGCGTTTCCAGTTCTTGCCTGACTCTAAGATGGCCGCCGGGCTGCTAACAGTGATCCCTTATGGGAGATGCCTGACCTCAAAATTGCCGCCGAATGCGACCACTCGTGCCAGTTTGGGAAGAGGGGTTCAGTGCTCTTACCCCAATTTCTTCGGCGTCGGTCATTCAAGGCTCCGGGGGCTCAGGTCGCTGGGCGCTCTCATCACTGACTGCACGGTGAGCCCACTTAGTTCCCGCCTTCGCTCCGAAGAAGCTCTCTCTCCTGGCAGGCTGCAGGTGCTCTGTATGCGGCTCTTCTTTCCTTGTGGGTGTCTTTGCATCCCACCCTCGTCGCCAGGTTTCGTGTCTCGCGTTAAATAAACACGCGGACACGGAGTAGGGATCAGCACTTCTTTATTCTACTGTTGCCTGTCCCTGAACTGGCACTCTCTCGTGCTGCCCCTCCCTCCTCCTTCCTGTCATGCCTGACTCGGAAGTAGAGGACAGAGTCAGGCATGACGACACGACACCTATGAGGTTCCATTTGAGGAATCCACAGAGTTTTCCCACTTGTGCCAACTGATGGTTGTCCCATAATGGAGTCTCGAATATTGGTACTTCGTCCTCAGGTATTTGGTTGTCTCCCCATACCGCAAGGACTGTTTGGGCATGTGTGGGCAGCGTAAATGTTAGCTTAGATATGTATAAAGTTGTAGGGTAACCCCTGTCTCCCATAGCATCTTTATCTACACTTTGGGCTGGCTCTTCCTGTGGGGCATAGGCTCAGTCTTTTACAGTGACTAGCTCTGTTTCTTAGTAGCATTTCTGCACATCTGGGAACACGCACTTTTGCCATCAAAGACTCCCAGCTTAAGGAGAGCTTCCTACAACACCTTTCCATTCCACAGGAGGAGCCTGATCTCGGCCTCCACCTTCCTAATAAAGCCTAAATGATTACTATGTGGGGTGTTCTAAAGGGCGTCTAGGAATTTGGGCAAGGCAATCATTTTAAACATGGCTGCTTGACCCAGTAAGGTTAGCTGTAATTTCCACCAGTTTTTAACATCAGTTGTTAGTTTATCTAGCAGCGTGTATAAGTTGGCAGAGAGGAACTATTTTACATCTTGTGTTAAGTAAATACCGAAGTAGCGGAATCATCTTTCTGTAATTGCTAGGGGGCAGGTGCTAGGTCATCTCGGGGATCTCCCATTCTGGGAATAGTCATATTCGGTTGTGCTACATATAGTAATATATTGTCTGCATAGAGTGAAATTCTTTTGTCTCATGCCTCTTCCCACCTTAATCCCCTGAGCAGGGGGGGTCGTCTTGGATCCAGCATGCTAGGGACACAAATGCCATGACAAATATCATAGGGGCCATGGGGCAGCCTTGCCTGGTCCACCCCACCACCCAGTGGAAATGGGCTCCAACATACATTCATTCATTCATTCTTTATTCGGTTTTCATATATAAACCCATAAAAGTACACAATAAAAACAATACAATTGATAAGTAAAAAATATGACACATAGCTCGTGAGTCAATGTCCATTCCCAAAAACAAAAAACTATAATGTTTGTGCATAGCAACATAGGATCCCCAAACCTAAGAAAAATACAGAAGCCTACTTAGGGGTCCGCCTTATCGATGGTTATACTCACCTAACACTCCTCCCGCATATTAATATATGATAGAATTAGAAAGGTCTACCAGAGACAGAGGCTTTCAATAGGCACATAAACGGGTATAGCTATAAACATCTTCAAGGAATTTATAATGCAGCCTCGTAAGTTAAAACTTCCAGATGTGCAAGATTTTTTCTTCTACCCAGTGCAGATATAATAAATGAAGTGACAGAAAAACAAATATCCACATTTTCCAAAGCACATAAATAATTAAAAGCATCCTGATAGTAGGAATATTTGGCAGTTTTAAAAATCAGCGCTAAGATTTGTTTTCTAAGATCCTTATAAAAACTACAAAATAGAATAAAGTGTATTGTGCTCTGACTAGTTCTGCCATCACATGGGCATTTGGGTAATGTATCGGTCCACGCCCCTAATTTTGGAAAGGCGACCCTTAAATGCAGTGTTCTTAAGCGTAATCTAGTGAGATAGAACCTATGTTGGATGTTCTTTACCAATAACAAATAGTTTTGCAGGCCTGCTAGTATCGGGCCTGAGAGATGTCTACTGTTAAATTAGAAATGTTCACGTTTACGTATTGTTATGTATAAGTTAGCATTCGCTGCGCCATTTTCTTTGCAGGCACCATTTTAGGCTGCTCGAAACCTATCTAGCTTAAATTCTGAGAAATGTTCCAGTCTGAGTTTCGTTTTTGCCATGTGGATCTGTTCCTGTAATGAGTACACTGTTCCTATTAGCGCATACCTTTCTCACTGGATAGAGGCCCTCTCCCACTTGTCTGGTGACGGGCCCGACTGGAACAACCTTGGACTTTGCAACTTTGTGTGAGATAATGAGTTCTGAGACTGTCTCTCTTTGTATTCCATTGCTTAGCTGCACCTGCCTGGAAAATTCCACTGTGGGAGTGTTTCACCCCAGTTACGAAACGTACATAATGTATCTCTATGCTTGTCGATTTCAGTCCCTCTGCAGCACTCTTAGAGACTGGGCAGACTGGGCTCAGCTCTGAGTGTATCTAATAAATAGTTATTGGTTTGTATTCTCTACTCTCTGACCGACTCTTCATTTGGTATGGAAGGCTGAGAGGTGGTCATTAGTGACCCGGGTGACCCTAATCTGGCCACTTCCTTCACTACACACCCTGGATTTTTTACATTCACGGGTATCTTTCTATTTCTCTTTCTCCCCTGAGTATAGTTTTGGGTATTGTAAAAGTTTGACATATTGTATGTCCTCTCTTGTTGCAGGGACATGAGGTGGTTTTTATTCTTTTTATCTTCACTCATTTGAAGTGACCGTGAACAAAATAATCTGAAGGTATGTCCTCCTTTGTTATTGGGTATTTACCCTAGAGTGGGAAGCTATATTTAACTAATTAAGGTCGTTATTCTCCACAGATCAAATCGATATATCATGGAGAGATATCCCATGAAGTAATCATTTCAATTTTTGATATATGGGCTTGCAAGGATCATGTTCTGCAGTCTATTTGGATGTGTACTCTTATGACGTGACAGGTAGATGTTGAAATATTTCCTAATAATTCATTTAGGAATGAGATCCCTTTCCTTTGGGGTTTTTTTTGTTACAGATAATATTTATCTATATCTGTGAGGGAGGTATTGGCATCCCCCTTGTTTGGGGGGAGTGGAGAATTGGTTTCCCCTCATTCTTATGATGACCTTATGGCGCCTTTTTAAATAGTAGGGAATGGTTTAGATGACTGTGTGGGGGTATGTTTGATAAATGATGTGTGTATCACCAGAATATTAACACTGTCTATATATTTCTGAAGAGTAATTGTGTCTTTTTTATATATTTTTTGCATGAATCTGTATAGATTGAAATTGTCCATGTGGGAGTATTTATGTTTGTCCTGAGGAAGGTGGTTTCGAAGAACAATAAAATCCACCGAAACGCGTCGACGCATACTACATAAAGGCATATTATAGATTGTGATGACATTTGTGATTTGTTTTTCGTTTTAAATTTATTGCACAATGATGTGATGTGTTGAACAAATGATCTGGATCATATTGATGTGCCTTTAGACAAATAGAAAGTATTTTTCTTGATTATTCTCCCTATGATTAATTGTGTATTTTTAACTGTGTGTATATGTTGGTCCATTTTTTTAACATTGTATATTGATGATTGTTTTTGCTGAATACTGCCTGAGAATTTTTTAATAAAAAATTTGTATATTTTTGATACACTTGGTCTTTCTGCGATTGGTGGTGGTGTCATGTTCTGGTGATAATCTGGATTGGCTGAATGGTTTGGATCTATTGTAATAAATAATTCCAAAGGGGGCTGTCTTCAACTACGGTCTATTTGGTGCCCTACTCCTTTGTTGATAAAGGGGCCCCTCTCATTTGTTTGTGCTAGATAAAAGGACAGCATCATCTGCATATAATAGGATTGGAACTGGGTGTGACCCAACCATGGGGGCGTCAGACTTCACTTTCTGTAACATCTCATCCACCCCATTTATATAGAGTGAAAAGGGCAGAGGGGCAAGAACACACCCCTGTCGAATACCCTGAGAAACCTTAAATCTTTGGGTATATTGCCCCTTCAGTCCATATCGTACCCGTGCAGACAGATGGGAATACCATTAGGACAGATAATTAACCCATTGAGGTGCCCATGTCCGAAAGAGTTTTCCATAATTTGTTATGATTTACCAAATCAAAAACACTACTAAGGTCTGCAAAGCATAGGTAAAACGGCCCTCTTTTGCGACTATGTATTTATTGACAAGCAGATGTAGGTTAACACATTGCTCTATCGTACCAGCATCTCTCCTGAACCCATACTGTGTATCAGTCAGA
Source organism: Calotriton arnoldi (assembly GCA_963921515.1). NCBI lineage: Eukaryota > Metazoa > Chordata > Amphibia > Caudata > Salamandridae > Calotriton > Calotriton arnoldi. The sequence continues at coordinate 621,158 of CAWUFW010004592.1, read as the reverse complement.
ATATGTTTCTCCTCTACCTATTGTTCGAGCCTGTCCAGTAGGATTCTACCCATTAATTTGGCACTGGAGTCCAGGGGGATATTGGGCGGTAGCATTTTGGGTCCCCTCTGTGTCCTTTTTTGAATATTGGAATGATTGCGCTTTCCGTCCAGGTAGCAGGGAGGAAACCTTTAACCCCTTCCATGCTCATGACGAGCTGGACTCGTCATGGCACACAGTGCTCGTGTGCTCATGACGAGTCCAGCTCGTCATGGAACCCAGTCAAGGAAATCCCTCTGGTGCGGGCACCAGAGGGATTCCCTTTCATCCCCTAAAGCCTCGGGAGCTGGGGAAGAGCTTCCCCAGCTCCCGAGGCCCCCCTGGTTTCCCTGAAATGACGATCGGCGCGCACGTCGCGCTGATCTCATTTCAGTGAAACTGAAACTGAAATGAGCCAAGAGGCTCATTACAGTTTCAGTTTCTACGTGCTCAGGGGCTATCTCAGCCCCCTGAGCACGTAGAAACTCAGGAGAGGTATCGTTGGAAAGGGGAGAATCTCCCTTTCCAATGGTACCCCTCACTAGTGGATCCCTGCTTGGGGATCGCCCCAGGAGGGCGATCCCCAAGCAGGGATCCACTCACTAGGCACCAGGGAGGGGGAGCGGCCCCTTGGGCAAGGGCCTTTGCTCCCCCATACAATTTTTGGCATAATTAGTCTTTCTGCCCCCCTGGGGGTAGATGGGGGCAGTAGCCCTCAATCTGCCCCCCGGGGGGTAGAAAGCCCACTAGACACCAGGGATTTCTATTTAAATTATATTTAGGGGTGGGGGCTGCCCAAAACGGGCATGCCGATGCCCCCATCCCCCCCGGCCACAAAATTAGTCTTTCTGCCCCCCTGGGGGCAGATGGGGCAGTAGCCCCCAATCTGCCCCCCGGGGGGCAGAAAGCCCACTAGATACCAGGGATTTTTTTGAAAATTATAGTTAGGGGTGGGGGCTGCCCAATATGGGCATGCCAATGCCCCCACCCCACCCCGCCGCAAAGGTACAGTCTTTCTGCCCCTCCTGGGGGCAGATGGGGGCAGTAGCCCCCAATCTGCCCCCCGGGGGGCAGAAAGCCCACTAGATACCAGGGATTTTTTTTAAATTATAATTTGGGGTGGGGGCTGCCCAATATGGGCATGCCAATGCCCCCACCCCACCCCGCCGCAAAGGTACAGTCTTTCTGCCCCTCCTGGGGGGCAGATGGGGGCAGTAGCCCCCAATCTGCCCCCCCCCGGGGGGGGCAGAAAGCCCACTAGACACCAGGTTTTTTTTCCCCTCGATACATTTAGGGGTGGGGGTTGCCCAAGATGGGCATGCCAATGCCCCCACCCCTCCCCCATGAAATTCCAGTCTTTCTGCCCCCCCGGGGGGGCAGATGGTGGCAGCGGCCACCAATCTGCACCCACCCGGGGGTTCAGAAATACCCTAGATGCCAGGGATTATTTTTTTTTATAGGCCCGGGGTGGGGGCTGCCCAGAATGGGCATGCAAATGCCCCCACCCTACCCCCCAAAGAAAAAAAAAAAACGTTCTGCCCCCCCAGGAGGCAGATGGGGGCAATAGCCCCTGATCTGCCCCCCCCGGGGAGGGGGCAGAAAGCCCACTAAGCGCCAGGGATTTTTTTTTTATATAGGTAGGGGTGGGGGCTGCCCAGAATTTGCATGTCAATGCCCCCAACCCAAAAAAAATGCTACAGTCTTTCTGCCCCCCTGGGAGGCAGATGGGGCAATAGCACCTTATCTGCCCCCCGGGGGGCAGAAAGCCCACTAGCCACCAGGGATTTTTTTTTTTACAAAGTTCGGGGTGGGGGCTGCCAAGAATGGACATGCCAATGCCCCCACCCACCCCAAAAAAGATGTCACTGTCTTTCTGCCCCTCCCAGGAGGCAGATGGGGGCAGTAGCCCCTGATCTGCCCCCCGGGGGCAGAAAGCCCACTATGTGCCAGCGATTATGCTGGCTTTTTTATACGGAGGGGTGGGGGCTGACCAGCATAGGCATCCCAATGCCCCCGACCCCCCAAAAGAATAGCCACAGTCTTTCTGCCCCCTCGGGGGCATATCGGGGCAATAGCCCCTGATTTCCCCCTCCCCAGGGCGGCAGATAGCCCACTAGGCACTGACTTTTTTCGGAATGTGCCTACCTGTTGAATTTGGTTCCTAGCTCTGCCGGCACCCAGGGAAACCTAGCAAACCTATACATTTTTTAAAACTAGACACCCAGGGGAATCCAGGATGGGCTGACTTGACTGGCTCTCACCAGGTTCTGTTACCCAGAATCCCTTGCAAACCTAAAAATTTGTCCCAAAAAACACATTTTCCTCACATTTTTGTGGTGAAAAGTTCTGGAATCTGCGTGGATCCACAAAATTCCACCCACCCCGCGTTCCCCAAAGTCTTTCGAGAAAAATGGTACCTCACTTGTGTGGGTAGGACTAGTGGCCGCGACAGGAAACGGCCCAAAACGCAACATGGACACACCACATTTTCACAGTGAAAACGGACCCTTTTTTTGCAAAGTGCCTAGCTGTAGATTTTGAACCCTAACTCTGCCGGCACCTAGGGAAACCTAGCAAACCTATACATTTTTGAAGACTAGATACCCAGGGAATCCAGGATTGGGTCACTTGACTGGCTCTCACCAGGTTCTGTTACCCAGAATCCCTTGCAAACCGAAACATTTGTCAAAAAAAACAAATTTTCCTCACTTTTCTGTGGTGGAAAGTTCTGGAATCTGCGTGGATCCACAAATTTCCACCCATCCCGCGTTCCCCAAAGTCTTCCGAGAAAAATGGCACCTCACATGTGTGGGTAGGCCTAGTGCCCGCGACAGGAAACGGCCCAAACGCAACGTGGACACACCACATTTTCACAGTGAAAACGGACCCTTTTTTTGCAAAGTGCCTAGCTGTAGATTTTGAACCCTAACACTGCCAGCACCTAGGGAAACCTAGCAAACCTATACATTTTTGAAAACTAGACACCCAGGGGAATCCAGGATGGGGTGACTTGACTGGCTCTCACCAGGATCTGTTACCCAGAATCCCTTGCAAACCTAAAAATATGTCCAAAAAAACACATTTTCCTCACATTTCTGTGGTGGAAAGTTCTGGAATGTGCGTGGATCCACAAATTTCCTACCACCCTGCGTTCCCCCAGGGCTCCCGATAAAAATGGTACCTCACTTGTGTGGGTAGGCATAGTGGCTGAAACAGGAAATGGCCCAAATCGTATTGTGGAGACTTCAAAACTACCTATAACAAAACTACCTGGTTTTGGGGGGCACCTGGTTTTTGGCCCCGGGCTCGCCGCCATCTAGGGAAACCTACCAATCCCACACATTTCTGAAAACTAGACACCCTGGGGAGTCCAATGAGGTATGGCTTGCGTGGATCCCCCAACGTTTCCCTACCCAGAATCCCCTGCAACCCTCAAATTTAGCTGAAAAAACCATATTTTCCACATATTTTTGCGTGGAATCACCGTGCTGGCACAAATGTCCTACCACCCAGCGTTGCCCTTGTTCCCCAGAGTAAAATGATACCTCACTTGTGTGGGTGTCCAAAGCAGAACTGGCTAAAAACGTATTTTTAAAAAAATATAGCGCTTAGAATTCTCGGTGCTATACCCTAAATCCCTATGTTTTGGGCTCTTCCCAGTCACAGGCCTTTGGCCCACCCACACAAGTGAGGTATCATTTTACTCAGGAGAACAAGGGGAACGCTGGGTGGTAGGACATTTGTGCCGGCACGGTGATCCCACGCAAAAATGTATGGAAAAAGTGATTTTTCAGCTAAATTTGAGGTTTGCAGGGGATTCTGGGTAGGAAAACGTTGTGGGACCCACGCAAGCCATACCTCGCTGGACTCCCCGGGTGTCTAGCTTTCAGAAATGTTTGAGTTTGGTAGTTTCTCAAGATGGCCGCCGAGCCCAGGGCCAAAACTCCTGGGACCCCACTTGCAAAACCAGGTTGTTTTGTGATAAGTAATTTTGATGTCGCCTCAATAGGTTTTGGGCCCTTTTCTGTCGCGGGTACTTGACCCACCCACGCAAGTGAGGTATCATTTTTATCGGGAGACCTGGGGGAACGCTGGGTGGGAGGAAATTTGTGGATCCACGTAGATTCCAGAACTTTCCCACATAGAAATTTGAGAGAAAAGTGATTTTTTCAGCTAAATTTGAGGTTTGCAGGGCATTCTGGGTAGGAAAACGTTGGGGATCCACGCAAGCCATACCTCGTTGGACTCCCCGGGTGTCTAGTTTTCAGAAATGTGTGGGTTTGGTAGGTTTCCCAAGATGGCCGCCGAGCCCGGGGCCAAAAACCCAGGTGACTCCCTTGCAAAACCAGCTTGTTTTGTGATAGATCATTTTGATGTCTCCTCAATACGTTTTGGGCCCTTGCCTGTTGCGGGTACTTGAACCACCCACACCAGTGAGGTTTTTGGCCCTGGGCTCGGCGGCCATCTTAGGAAACCTACCAAACCCACACATTTCTGAAAACTAGACACTCTGGGGAGTCCAGCGAGGTATGGCTTGCGTGGGTCCCCCAATGTTTTCCTACCCAGAATCCCCTGCAAACCTGATATTTTGCTGAAAAAAATCACTTTTTCGCACATTTTTGTGTGGTAAAGTTGTGGAATCATGGGGCTGACACAAATTTCCTACCACCCAGCAATCCCCCAGGTCTCCCGATAAAAATGGTGCCTCACTCGGGTGGGAGGCCCAAGTACCCGCGACAGGCAAGGGCCCACAACGTATTGAGGCGACCTCAAAATGGCCTATCACAAAACGACCTGGTTTTGCAAGGGGGTCCCATGACGTTTTGGCCCGGGGCTCGGCGTCCACCTAGGAAACCTACCAAACCTACACATTTCTGAAAAGTAGACACCCGGGGATTCCAGGGAGGTATGGCTTGCGTGGATCCACCAAAGTTTTCTTACCCAGAATCCCCTGCAAACCTGATATTTTGCTGAAAAAATCACTTTTTCGCACATTTTTGTGTGGTAAAGTTGTGGAATCATGGGATTGACACAAATTTCATACCACCCAGCGTCTCCCAGGTCTCCCAATAAAAATGGTGCCTCACTCGGGTGGGAGGCCCAAGTACCCGCGACAGGCAAGGGCCCATAACGTATTGAGGCGACCTCAAAATGGCCTATCACAAAACTGACCTGGTTTTGCAAGGGGGTCCCATGACGTTTTGGCCCGGGGCTCGACGGCCACCTACGGAAACCTACCAAACCTACACATTTCTGAAAACTAGACACCCGGGGCATTCCAGGGAGGTATGACTTGCGTGGATCCACCAACGTTTTCTTACCCAGAATCCCCTGCAAACCTGATATTTTGCTGAAAAAATCACTTTTTCGCACATTTTTGTGTGGTAAAGTTGTCGAATCATGGGATTGACACAAATTTCCTACCACCCAGCGTTCCCCAGGTCTCCCAATAAAAATGGTGCCTCACTCGGGTGGGAGGCCCAAGTACCCGCGACAGGCAAGGGCCCACAACGTATTGAGGCGACCTCAAAATGGCCTATCACAAAACGACCTGGTTTTGCAAGGGAGTCCCATGACGTTTTGGCCCGGGCTCGACGGCCACCTATGGAAACCTACCAAACCTACACATTTCTGAAAAGTAGACACCGGGGCATTCCAGGGAGGTATGACTTGCGTGGATCCACCAACGTTTTCTTACCCAGAATCCCTGCAAACCTGATATTTTGCTGAAAAAATCACTTTTCGCACATTTTTGTGTGGTAAAGTTGTCGAATCATGGGATTGACACAAATTTCCTACCACCCAGCGTTCCCCAGGTCTCCCAATAAAAATGGTGCCTCACTCGGGTGGGAGGCCCAAGTACCGCGACAGGCAAGGGCCCACAACGTATTGAGGCGACCTCAAAATGGCCTATCACAAAACTACCTGTTTTTGCAAGGGGGTCCCATGACGTTTTGGCCCGGGGCTCGGCGTCCACCTAGGGAAACCTACCAAACCTACACATTTCTGAAAAGTAGACACCCGGGGATTCCAGGGAGGTATGGCTTGCGTGGATCCCCCAACGGTTTCTTACCCAGAATCCCCTGCAAACCTGAAATGTGGCTGAAAAAATCACTTTTTTCACACATTTTTGTGTGGTAAAGTTGTGGCATCACAGGGCTGACACAAATTCCCTACCACCCAGCGTTCCCCCAGGTATCCCGATAAAAATGGTGCCTCACTCGGGTGGGAGGCCCAAGTACCCGCGACAGGCAAGGGCCCAAAACATTTTGTGATAGGCAATTTTGATGTCGCCTCAATACGTTGTGGGCCCTTGCCTGTCACGTGTACTTGGGCCTCCCACACAAGTGAGGCACCATTTTTATCGGGAGACCTGGGGGAACGCTGGGTGGTAGGAAATTTGTGTGAGGCCAGTGATGCCACACTTTCCCACACAAAAATGTGTGAAAAAGTGATTTTTTCAGCTAAAATTGAGGTTTGCAGGGGATTCTGGGTAAGGAAACGTTGGGGGATCCACGCAAGCCATACCTCCCTGGAAGCCCCCGGGTGTCTACTTTTCAGAAATGTGTGGGTTTGGTAGGTTTCTCTAGATGGCTACCGAGCACGGGGCCAAAAACCCAGGTGACCCCCTTGCAAAACCAGGTCGTTTTGTGAAAGGCCATTTTGAGGTCGCCTCACTACGTTGTGGGCCCTTGCCTGTCGCGGGTACTTGGGCCTCCCACACGAGTGAGGCACCATTTTTATCGGGAGACCTGGGGGAACGCTGGGTGGTAGGAAATTTGTGTCAGCCCCATGATTCCACAACTTTACCACACAACAATGTGCGAAAAAGTGATTTTTTGAGCAAAATATCAGGTTTGCAGGGGATTCTGGGTAAGAAAACTTTGGTGGATCCACGCAAGCCATACCTCCCTGGAATCCCCGGGTGTCTACTTTTCAGAAATGTGTAGGTTTGGTAGGTTTCCCTAGGTGGCCGCCGAGCCCCGGGCCAAAACGTCATGGGACCCCCTTGCAAAACCAGGTAGTTTTGTGATAGGCCATTTTGAGGTCGCCTCAATACGTTGTGGGCCCTTGCCTGTCGCGGGTACTTGGGCCTCCCACCCGAGTGAGGCACCATTTTTATCGGGAGACCTGGGGGAACGCTGGGTGGTAGGAAATTTGTGTGAGGCCAGTGATGCCACACTTTCCCACACAAAAATGTGTGAAAAAAGTGATTTTTTCAGCTAAAATTGAGGTTTGCAGGGGATTCTGGGTAAGGAAACGTTGGGGGATCCACGCAAGCCATACCTCCCTGGAAGCCCCCGGGTGTCTACTTTTCAGAAATGTGTGGGTTTGGTAGGTTTCTCTAGATGGCTACCGAGCATGGGGCCAAAACCCAGGTGACCCCCTTGCAAAACCAGGTCGTTTTGTGAAAGGCCATTTTGAGGTCGCCTCACTACGTTGTGGGCCCTTGCCTGTCGCGGGTACTTGGGCCTCCCACACGAGTGAGGCACCATTTTTATCGGGAGACCTGGGGGAACGCTGGGTGGTAGGAAATTTGTGTCAGCCCCATGATTCCACAACTTTACCACACAACAATGTGCGAAAAAAGTGATTTTTTGAGCAAAATATCAGGTTTGCAGGGGATTCTGGGTAAGAAAACTTTGGTGGATCCACGCAAGCCATACCTCCCTGGAATCCCCCGGGTGTCTACTTTTCAGAAATGTGTAGGTTTGGTAGGTTTCCTAGGTGGCCGCCGAGCCCCGGGCCAAAACGTCATGGGACCCCCCTTGCAAAACCAGGTAGTTTTGTGATAGGCCATTTTGAGGTCGCCTCAATACGTTGTGGGCCCTTGCCTGTCGCGGGTACTTGGGCCTCCCACCCGAGTGAGGCACCATTTTTATCGGGAGACCTGGGGGAACGCTGGGTGGTAGGAAATTTGTGTGAGGCCAGTGATGCCACACTTTCCCACACACAAATGTGTGAAAAAAGTGATTTTTTCAGCTAAAATTGAGGTTTGCAGGGGATTCTGGGTAAGGAAACGTTGGGGGATCCACGCAAGCCATACCTCCCTGGAAGCCCCCGGGTGTCTACTTTTCAGAAATGTGTGTGTTTGGTAGGTTTCCCTAGGTGCCGGCAGAGCTAGGGTTCACAAACTACAGCTAGGCACTTTGCCAAAAAAGGGTCATTTTTCACTGCGAAATTGAGGTGAGACCACGTTGCGTTTTGCGCCGTTTCCTGTCGCGGGCACTAGGCCGACCCACACAAGTGAGGTACCATTTTTCTCAGAAGACTTTGGGGAACGCGGGGTGGGTGGAAATTTGTGAATCCACGCAGATTCCAGAACTTTCCACCACAGAAATGTGGGGAAAATGTGGTTTTTTTGACAATTTTTTAGGTTTGCAAGGGATTCTGGGTAACAGAACCTGGTGGGAGGCAGTCCAGTCACCCCATCCTGGATTCCCCTGGGTGTCTAGTTTTCAAAAATGTATAGGTTTGCTAGGGTTCCCTAGGTGCCGGCAGAGCTAGGGTTCAAAAACTACAGCTAGGCACTTTGCCAAAAAAGGGTCATTTTTCACTGCGAAATTGAGGTGTGACCACATTGCGTTTTGCGCCGTTTCCTGTCGCAGGCACTAGGCCGACCCACACAAGTGAGGTACCATTTTTCTCGGAAGACTTTGGGGAACGCGGGGTGGGTGGAAATTTGTGGATCCACGCAGATTCCAGAACTTTCCACCACAGAAATGTGGGGAAAATGTGGTTTTTTTGACAATTTTTTATGTTTGCAAGGGATTCTGGGTAACAGAACCTGGTGGGAGGCAGTCCAGTCACCCCATCCTGGATTCCCCTGGGTGTCTAGTTTTCAAAAATGTATAGGTTTGCTAGGTTTCCCTAGGTGCCGGCAGAGCTAGGGTTCAAAAACTACAGCTAGGCACTTTGCCAAAAAAGGGTCATTTTTCACTGCGAAATTGAGGTGTGACCACGTTGCGTTTTGTGCCGTTTCCTGTCGCAGGCACTAGGCCGACCCACACAAGTGAGGTACCATTTTTCTCGTAAGACTTTGGGGAACGCGGGGTGGGTGGAAATTTGTGGACCCACGCAGATTCCAGAACTTTCCACCACAGAAATGTGGGGAAAATGTGGTTTTTTTGACAATTTTTTATGTTTGCAAGGGATTCTGGGTAACAGAACCTGGTGGGAGGCAGTCAAGTCACCCCATCCTGGATTCCCCTCGGTGTCTAGTTTTCAAAAATGTATAGGTTTGCTAGGTTTCCCTAGGTGCCGGCAGAGCTAGGGTTCAAAAACTACAGCTAGGCACTTTGCCCAAAAAGGGTCATTTTTCACTGCAAAATTGAGGTGTGACCACGTTGCGTTTTGCGCCGTTTCCTGTCGCAGGCACTAGGCCGACCCACACAAGTGAGGTACCATTTTTCTCGGAAGACTTTGGGGAACGCGGGGTGGGTGGAAATTTGTGGATCCACGCAGATTCCAGAACTTTCCAACACAGAAATGTGGGGAAAATGTGGTTTTTTTGACAATTTTTTATGTTTGCAAGGGATTCTGGGTAACAGAACCTGGTGGGAGGCAGTCAAGTCACCCCATCCTGGATTCCCCTGGGTGTCTAGTTTTCAAAAATGTATAGGTTTGCTAGATTTCCCTAGGTGCCGGCACAGCTAGGGTTAAAAAACTACAGCTAGGCACTTTGCCAAAAAAGGGTCATTTTTCACTGCGAAATTGAGGTGTGACCACGTTGCGTTTTGCGCCGTTTCCTGTCGCAGGCACTAGGCCGACCCACACAAGTGAGGTACCATTTTTCTCGTAAGACTTTGGGGAACGCGGGGTGGGTGGAAATTTGTGGATCCACGCAGATTCCAAAACTTTCCACCACAGAAATGTGGGGAAAATGTGGTTTTTTTGACAATTCTTTAGGTTTGCAAGGGATTCTGGGTAACAGAACCTGGTGGGAGGAAGTCAAGTCACCCCATCCTGGATTCCCCTGGGTGTCTAGTTTTCAAAAATGTATAGGTTTGCTAGGTTTCCCTAGGTGCCGGCAGAGCTAGGGTTCAAAAACTACAGCTAGGCACTTTGCCAAAAAAGGGTCATTTTTCACTGTGAAATTGAGGTGTGACCACGTTGCGTTTTGCGCCGTTTCCTGTCGCAGGCACTAGGCCGACCCACACAAGTGAGGTACCATTTTTCTCGGAAGACTTTGGGGAACGCGGGGTGGGTGGAAATTTGTGGATCCACGCAGATTCAGAACTTTCCACCACAGAAATGTGGGGAAAATGTGGTTTTTTTGATAATTTTTTAGGTTTGCAAGGGATTCTGGGTAACAGAACCTGGTGGGAGGCAGTCCAGTCACCCCATCCTGGATTCCCCTGGGTGTCTAGTTTTCAAAAATGTATAGGTTTGCTAGGTTTCCCTAGGTGCCGGCAGAGCTAGGGTTCAAAAACTACAGCTAGGCACTTTGCCAAAAAGGGTCATTTTTCACTGCGAAATTGAGGTGTGACCACGTTGCGTTTTGCACAGTTTCCTGTCGCAGGCACTAGGACGACCCACACAAGTGAGGTACCATTTTTCTCGTAAGACTTTGGGGAACGCGGGGTGGGTGGAAATTTGTGGATCCATGCAGATTCCAGAACTTTCCACCACAGAAATGTGGGGAAAATGTGTTTTTTTTGACAATTTTTTATGTTTGCAAGGGATTCTGGGTAACAGAACCTGGTGGGAGGCAGTCAAGTCACCCCATCCTGGATTCCCCTGGGTGTCTAGTTTTCAAAAATGTATAGGTTTGCTAGGTTTCCCTAGGTGCCGGCAGAGCTAGGGTTCAAAAACTACACCTAGGCACTTTGCAAAAAAAGGGTAATTTTTCATTGTGAAAATGTGGTACGTCCACGTTGCATTTTGAGCCATTTCCTGTTGTGGGCACAAGGGCTACCCACACAAGTGAGGTACCATTTTTATCGGGAGACTTAGGGTAACACAGAATTGTAGAGCAACTGTTATTACCTATTGACTTTCGATGCATTTCTGCCTTCCAAATGAAAGACAATGTGTAAAAAATAAGTCATTTTGAAAAATGACCTATAATTCTCATGCTAGTATGGGTACTCCCAATTTCGGAAATGTGCAAATATCTACTGTTTCTAAAATCTACATTTTGTTCCCATTTCAGAAATACATAGGTGTCTTTCATAACAATTTTTCCATGTATACATTTTCCCAAAATAATTGCTATATACCCGGTACATAATAAAAAACCATTGCAAGATGCTGCTCAATTATTGGCTCTGGGTTCGTCGGGTTCTTGGTGAACCTACAAGTCCTATATATCCCCACAACCAGAAAGGTCCAGCGGATATAACGGTATATTGCCTTCAAATAGCTGTCATAATTAGAAGAAGTTACAGGTGAAAACGTTGACACAAATGGCTGTTTTTTTCAACTAATTTTCAATTTTTCCTTTATTTAACTGTTAGTTTCTATAAGGAAAACTTTAAGGATCTACACAAATGACCCCTTGCTGAATTCAGAATTTTGTCTACTTTTCAGAAATGTATGGCTTTCCAGGATCCATTATTGGTTTCATACCCATTTCTACCATTAACTGGAAGGAGGTTGAAAGCACAAAAAATAGCAAAAATAGGCTATGTCCCAGAAAAATGCCAAAACTGTGTAAAAAAGTTGGTTTTCTGACAAAAGTCTGCTTGTCCCTGAAAGCTGGGAAAATGGTGATTTCATCCCCACAACCCCTTTTTGATGCCATTTGCAGGGAAAAATCAAGACGCTTTCATCTGTAGCCCTTTTTTCGCATTTTTCCCCAAAAAACAAAATTTAGCTGTATTTTGACTAATTTCTGGGTCCCCTCCAGGGGAATCCACAAACCCTGGGTACCTTTACAATCCCCATGATGTTAGAAAAAAAGGACGCAAATTTGGCATGGATACCTTATGTGGTCAAAAAGTTACAGGGGCCTAAGCGCGCACTACCCCAAATAGCCAAAAAAAGGCTTAGCACAGGAGGGGAAAAGGCCTAGCAGCGAAGGGGTTAATTGTTGTGTTACACACTTGTGTTAGCAGTGGGGTCCATAAAGTAGCGTGTGTCTTAAAGGTATCTGTTGGAACTCCATCAGGGCCTGGAGCCTTTCCATTAGCAGCTTTATTTAGGGGATTAGTGACCTCTTCTAGACTTATAGATCGAATATCTACGGCTTAAGTAGTATAAACGGTTGAGGTGGGCATCTCTACAGGGCCGTTATCAGGATTAAAAATCATGGCAAAATGTTCTATCCAGTCCCCCTGTTGTACAAATACCTCTACCCAAGGATCCTGTATATCTCTCAGGAATGGCTGAATTATTGTTTTCAAAAAAAGGGTATTATACTTTAGGTCTGCAGCCTGTAATACGTCATCCCAAACCTTATCTTTCATTTCTCTTTCCCTTTTATTCAGGGCGGATTTGTACATAACTCTCAGTCTGCTAATTTTCTCCCTATTTCGCCGGGTATCCTGTAAGGCTTTTCTCAATTTTCTATTGGCCTGGGAACAATCCTTTTCGAACCATCCTTGCCTTTCATTTCCTTTACATCTAATGGAGTATCTTAAGTTCTCTGATATTTCTACCATCATTTTACAAAAGGCTACCATAGTACACAACGGTGGAGACCTCAGATCCATACATATATTAAAATTGCTGTGATTTTCTGCCATGAGTTTCAATTAAATGCAGGACCGTTTATATTCGCCCGTTTTAGGCTGATGCCATTTCTGCCCTGCGTTTCAATTTGATTCATGGTTTGTGGGCCATTTGGCCTCAAGATATTTATATAAAAGGCCGCCATAAACACTTGGGGTAATATCAAAAGAGTCAATTAATTGGTGCCCATTTTCAGTAACCAGAATATTTGCAATGGAGGAACTTCTGCCATTCCCATAGTACGTAGGTACTAGTGATAGTCCTGGCCCTTTAGGGTGTTCTAATAATTCCATGCTATGTTGAAAAATAAATTCATTTATTGCCTCTCCATATGAGTTGTGCAAAAAGTGCGTGATTCCTTCCCCATTAGTTTTCAAGCATACATTTACACTCTTTTTCAGCAGTAATTGCTTAAATAACAGTTATATAACAGTTGGACCCACTGTCTGTATTTTGGCCCACTTCCCATCCTTTACTGTACCCCCAACATATATGGCCATTCCAAGGTATCACACATCTTGGCAGCATCTAGGGACAGTACCACTGCCGGCTCCCTCTCTCCCTCAGTTTGCCCCATTCCTTCATAAGGCTTTTGCAAGTTTAATCTTTCAATTCTATTGGGCATAAAGCCCGATCGGACTGCGAGTACTAAGGTAGTAATGACTCTACTCATCCTATATACCAAGACCTTAGAGAGGATGTTAGCTTCTGCATAAGCAGTGATACGGGTCAATATGAGGCACATTCATTTGGCTGTTTATCTTCTTTTAATGTTGTCTCTATGCATGCTAGGCATTGGTCATGTGCAGCCTACCCTGCCTCCTGACCTATTCAAACATCTTCAATAAATGTGGAGCCAGTTTACATGCCATGCATTTGTATAGTTCTATTGGCAGGCCATTTGGTTCCAAGGCCTCGTCTGAGTGTAAGTCTGAGATTGCTTCTGATGTATCATCTTCAGTTAGTTTAGCTGCGAGCATCTGCACATCCTCTGTTGATAATTTTGGAAGCTTAATATTTTGAAGGAATTCACATATGGTCTTATGGCAAATTTTGGTTGTCGATTTGTGCAGGTTTTGATAGTAATCGGCGAAGACCACCTCTATTTGTTTCAGTGGATTACCTGTCTCTGTGGTACAATTAGTTTCATTCTGTTTTTCTTCCATTTCCTTTGCCCCAGCCATGCCATAATAATTCTCCCAGCCTTTTTTCCCACCTCGTATAATCACCGTTGGAGGCCAAGAAATTGTCATGTGAAGTATGCTTGTCCTCTGATCGGTGTTTTATAAGTTTCCCAGAGCACTGATCTGGACTTAACTATGCCCAAATTTTCATTAAAATAGAAATATGTGTGTCTACAGTTAGCTGTCAGTTCCCTTTTTCAAATACCATGGGTCAATCCACCAACTCTCTCTATTATGTCCCTCTCACACTCTCATCTCTATCGACAGAGGGGAGTGATTCAAGATTCCTTTTGCCAGTAGCCAAACCTCTAGGACTCTAGGAAAAGGCCTGCATGCATGTTGTGGGTAAGGAAACAGTCAATTTGGGAAAAGGAATAGTGTGGCCCAAGTAGAAAGTGTATTGTTTATCTTGAGCAGGCTTCTCCTATGAGTAGCTTGTGAGCTACTGGTAGCTCTCCGGCTACCTGTAAGTAGCTCTTCCATGTGTCGTGCACCCTACTAAATCAGAAGCTTTTTCATGAATAAATTCATATAATTACACCAAAATAGATGTGTTTGTTGAAAAACTGGTACATTTCCAAGATATGTTAAAAGCTGCTATTTGAGTGATAAATCATTAGGCATTTGGGGGACTTATAACTAACTTTTATTACCTTGGTGTCAGATTCACAGCAGCCATAGCTACATGCATTTGGGGGACTTATAACTAACTTTTATTACCTTGGTGTCAGATTCACAGCAGCCATAGCTACATGCATTACTTAAGTATATGCATTGAAAATTGACAGCACCTTTTTTACATTGCTGCTGGCAACTCAGTCTCATTCACAGAGATGGGCACAGCTTGTATACTGCGGCCAGTGATGTAATCTTGCCTGACATGGTCACTATGACAGCACTAATGCTGTTAGTAGCTTGGGATGATTTTCATTCAACATCAGTCACTCTTATTACTTAAAAGGTTTGAGACCCCTGACCCAGAGAGTTTAGTGACCTCTATATATCATTTAGACCCATGAATTCAAACAACCATATCAGGGGACTCTCCTTTGTGTTACCTCTTAGTGGGGTGCATCTGTCTAATTCTTCTTGCGCCACTAAACAGGAGTCATCTCCCAATATGAGGATGATCATTAGCATTTGGAGTAATAAGGCTACCAGAGCTTCTAAAGTTGTAGCATGTTTTGGTTGGATATATACTGAGCAAAGGACTTACTGTCATTCCATCGCAATGGCCTGTTTGCAATACATAGCTCCACTGGATATCTATCCATGTTTGTCGCAGGAGTAGGGTATGTTTTTTTAAATTAAAAGCCCAGCTCGAGAGTTTGTAGTGTATCCTGATAGGGTTGGGACCTTAAATCCATATCTCGCAAGCGCCCTGCAAGCATTGCCACTGAGGTAGATTTTCTGAAGAATTACAATGTCTGGCCCATGATGTTTTAGATATTGCCAGACTATCCCTCCTTTAATTTTCCTGCCCCGACCATTGACATGTCAGGTCGACCTCTCAGCCAGGAGGAAGTCATGACCTATATCTGCAGAGTCCTGAACTTGGGTGATGCAGTGGACCACCTCTGCTAACTATGAGGTCTCTGAGAAACCCTTTACCGTTATTGAAGTATATGCGTGTGTACTGTAATGGTGATTTACCAAACCCACTTTTTCCCTCTACTCCAACCCCCACCTCCTCTGATGCCCTGCATCACAGGCTATAAATTGCCTGCAACCTCAACTTGCAGAGTGACTGTTGCCCCAAAGCAAATATAGCATGTGATCTCTATTGAGGTTTATTGGTGTTATGATGTCCATACTCTGCATTATGCCACATGCATATATAACCTTTCGCTTTTCTTGCCAACAGACTCCTCCTGGATGGATCATTTTGTTTGGTGGCTTCCACTTTCTTTCCTGCATCTCTCCTTGATGCGACAGCACGTTTCTCTTTCAGTTGCCACCCTATAGTAGAATTTCATTAAGGAGAGTCCCCAGGTCATTTGGCATTGAAAGGGTGTGCTTGCTTTTCTTTGGACATGTCCCGGCTTGCATCCTGATGGTTTGGAGATTTTTCTCAGCTTGCTCTGTCCCCTACTTCACACCATTAGTTGGGGCAGTTAGACTGCCTTGTTTAATTCTTGTACTCATCACCAGCATGCTCTGCACTCTGCAGAGACTTGTCATCTTGAAATTGCCTTCTCCATTCTTGTCTGGCCTGGTTATGCCTTCCTACGGTCAGCCTCTATCCCTCTATCCACTCCCAGGTTTTCTCTGGGATTATGAAATGCCATGTTTTCTCTTCCACGATGATATGCATTTGGGCAGGGAGCAGAATCATATAGTTAATGTCTCTTTCTCTGAGGATATTCATTACCTCTACAAAGCTTTGCCTTTCTCTCAGAAAGAGTTTAGTCTAGAAAGATTTGTATATTTTGGTTCTCATAGTGGAGTTGCTCTTTACAACTGACTGCCTGGGGAAAGGTGTCTCTATCCCAAAAGTTCTATTAGTGCCCATGATGCGGCTCCCGGTCTTGGTGGCATAGCCAGGACCTTGTGAGCACATTCTGCAGAAAAGTAATTTAAGAGTTCTTCTGGTTGGAACATATGAAGTATGAAGTCCTCAACAAAAAGTTCAGTACTGGGGCCCTCGACCTGTACAGATACCACTACCATTCTGATATTGTTTCTCCTAGAGCTCCATTCATATTCTCTCAATTTTGCTTGCCCGGTGTTGTTTTCTCTTTATAATCTATTAACAATTTCTCTCAACGTTTTTGTTTCTTCTTTGATCACAGTGAGAGATTTCTCAATGTGACGAAACCGTGTCGCCCATTTTTCGGATGCCAACTCTGAGGAGGTTGATTTCGCCCATTACAGAATCTATTTTTGGGCTGTAAGGTATGTTTCTCTTCTTGTATGGCTGACATATTGCCTTTTAAATAGAGCTCAGCAGTATCTGGCACATGGTTGGCTGTACCCTGTGTACATGTTCTTGATGCCGATAAAGGTCTTGTTCTAAGTACTGAGTATTTGTCAGTCTTGATTTGCTGGCCACTTCTTTATCCTTATTGCACCGCATTTTGGTCCAGGTGTTAGCATTGATATCAATAGTTACTGCTGCTAACATCAAGGGCATAGTGGTCTAGCCGCATTTCTCATTGTTATTGAGGCCTGCAGGCATGGGGATGTCAGGGGGTTAGGGGGAGCTCTGGTGTGCTCTGTTGCCTAACCAGATGGGAGGTTATTCACCACTGTGCCTTGACCCTTCCACCTCTTCCCTCCCATGGCCTTCTGGATTGTCCCACTCAACCTCTTTACCATGGTTCCTCCCCAGCATGCTTGTTTGTTGCCAGCGTTGTACCAGAGTGAGGGGGTGTGCCCTGTCTTTCCCCTCATCAGCCACCAGAGCGTAGCCAATGGGCCTACTTCACAGCTTCTTTTCAATTATTGGGCTATGAGCTCTCCAACTGCTTTTACTGTTTGGAGAAGGGCAGTAGCACAGTCCCACTCACATCCCATCATCACTGCACGCATGGCCAGGGCCAGTCAAATCTTCATGGTGCGAGAGTCTTTTTGTTGCAGGTAATTTGTAACACTCACTAGGCTGTGCGAGTTTTCTTTCTCGTCCTGTTGGCACACTTTGAAGTCATCCAGGCACCTCCTGCCCTCGATCTCAGGTGGCCGTCGCAGTTAATGTATTTGGTTCTTCGTGGTTAACAGTCTCCCTGATGCCCCAACCCATGACCCCCTGGGCAGTCAGCTATCTCTCCCTGTTCAATTCAATGCAGAGCTGCAAAGTGTGTTGCCAGTTGAGGCCCATTATATATCATGGTTTTTATGTGCATTTTCATGGATATGCCTCACCTTGCTAGTCGTACTTTCTATGATAATGATATTTCTGAACCTTAGAGTCAATAAGTGACTAACTTTTTATCTCAAGATTCACTGTAGAGAGTTATCATATTTGGATGGCTGGAGTTGGCGACATACAAGAAATTAATATATTAATATATGAATATTTATAAAAACAACTTGCCTCCCGGTAGAAAGGCATGAGGCATACTTTTAAAATGTAAAAGTTTTATGGACTTCAGACAGCAACAGACCATCCGATCTAAATCTATGTCAATTACTCCCTTTGTGTAGCATACTTTTAAAAATTGAAAGGGGTATTGGCATCTGACTGAAACAGAACCATCATTACTCTGTGATGGATCGGAAAGGCTGCTAGGGGACGCTTCTCATTGTTTACAAAGAAACATGTTTATACTCGGCTGATGGTTGCTGTCTAAAGTGGACACAGAGAAGTTATGTTCAAATGGGAGGCCACAGGCCCACAAGCAACCCAAACATGCATTGGTTAAGGAAAGGGAAATGAAACACACAAAGCATTCCTCTCATCACCTTTTTTGTGTTTGATGTTCTGACTTAAGTGGTACACTTATGCAGACGAGGGTCACGTGCTCACTGTGCCACTGGAAACAAGCTATACTTCGCTATGGAAAACATATCAGGGTTAAACTGGACCTAGGTTGCTTGTGTTCTGTTTTGGTGAGGACCTGGCCTCGCAGTTTAGGTTAGACTGTTCCCATGAGTAACAGAGTTAAGGTTGATTTTCATATGCCTGGGCCCAATCTGAGGTAGCACAGTGAGCAAAAGAACGATGGGTTTGGATGCTACCCGAGCGATTGCCAGTGGTTAGACAAATTGCAAGCATTCATCCTATCTTCTTTTGTGTGTTTAATGCACCAACCTAGGTAGCATGAATATGTCCAGACGTGGGTCCCGTGTTCACTGTGCAACTGGAACTAAGCTGTACCCAGATGATGAACCCATAACTAGGGCTGAACCGGTCTTGGGCGGCTTGTGTTCCAGTTCAGGGAAGACCTCATCTAGCAGTTCTAGCAGGACTGTTCCCATGAGGCACAGAGTCAAGATTGATTTGGATATGGCTGAGTCCAAACTGAGGTGACATGGTGAGCAAAATAATGATGGGTTGAGTTGCTACCTGACCGATTGGTAGCGGGTAGACAAATTGCAAGTCTCCTTCTCATCACCTTTTGTGTGTTTCAAAGGAATGAATATCCCATACAGCCACCTCAAGATACACCCCTAGCAATATTCTTCCTATTTCGTCTTCTGTTGATGTTGATCATGTCGGTGCTACAGAGATTACACCTGCGCTAAGGATGTCAGTTGTGCTAAGGATGTGCTCTCACTGTTGTTTACTGTTATTGCTGCTTTTTGTGTTTATTCAGCCGGTGTTTGTGGTGCTGCTGTAGGTGCAACTTACGCAACTGTTGTTGATGCTGGTCATTTTAATTCTAATGGCTATATTCTCCTGCAGAAGGGTAGTTGTAAGAAAGTGTGTTATTACTTGTGAAGGTTGTGAGTCCTTCACAAGTAATAGGTCTGCAAGCTTTCCTTTACTGGGAACCAATTATCCCATTGTAGCATTTGACTTTCTCAGTGTAGTTAAACATAGCGGTCCAATGCTGACTGAGGGGCGATGCAACAGCAACAATCAATAAATCCATGTCCAGTCAGTGCTTTTTTCTTACAAAAAGGGAAAGTTCCTTATTACATACGCACTAATTGATGCTACACACTAATTTACAAATATCTACAAGTAAGCAGATGGAAATACTTATGGTGACAGCCTGATAACAGTTCCCCACCCCAGCAAGCCTTGAATCTTATGCTCAGAATCCCTCCACCTATGTGCGACAATAAAATGGGGTGTCATTACAAAAAAAGGAAGGCCTACTAGCTTTTTCAGGATGTCACCACACCAATAAAAGTAAAAAATAGCTCACACAAAACATATGCAACCACATTAAAATCACTATGAATTACACCATTTTTCAATATCACAATCAAGAGGCAGTCAATTTGGAGTTATCTAGGATGGGCCCACTGGATATAGGGGAAATACTTTTTTCTTTAAATAACTCCCACTCACTGAATGTTATCATGTGACATGCTTCATCATCAAGTTCTTCCTGACCCTCTAAGGATCAGGGCATGCTGCAACTGCTTGCAGCATGCCCTGCAAGTGAGCCTTTTTAAGGAAAAAAGGTGTGGGATCTATATGAGGTAATCTTTAAAATTGCAGAGGTGGTGCTCAAATCAGTATTTATTCACTAGTCTGTGTGCCAAGGTTAAAAACTGGGGGAAACAGGTTAGCTGGAATTACTACCACTAAGGGCCAAGGAGTGGCATCCTGGTGTTGCATTGCATTGGGGACTGTGGTACAGGCCCACTGCCTATGCATTTGTGGCACTCTCCTAATCTGCTGGGCAGAAACCAATTGTCTGGTTCTCTGCCCTCGCCACCTGTGGTCAGCACAGTGAAGGGAGATGTCAGCCATCTGCTTCTCCCAAACATTAGACATGGGCCTGGCGAGTGGGAGAGGCAAACCAATCACTGTGGAGCTCACCAGCACTCCTTCCTAGTGACTATTGTTCGGTGGAGATGGGGTCCTTGGGGCAGTTTTAGTTTCATTGGGTCCCAGGGAATAGGGTCCCTAGGCTAAGGGTCTTCTCTGGGAAGGGCGACCCTACATATGACTGTAAAAATGAAGGGCCATATATATGTAGGGTTGCGTTGCTATTGCACCACACAACGTGGTGCATTCACAGCGCAACACTAAAATGCAATTTATCAAGCCTCGCAAGGCCATTTTGCCTGGCCCTGAGTGGCTTGACAAATCGGGAGTAACGCAACGCCATGCAAATCACTGCGCTGCGTTACTCTGTCCAAGGGAGGCGATCCATAGGCGTTGCATTGGTGTTTGCATGCAAAACCAATGGATTTTGATGTATTCAGAGAATTTATAATTACTGGTAGACGTGGGAATGCACCAAAATTCTGCACCTTCAAAGGGGAGAAGTAACACAGAGAAATAACTAGCATTTTGAAGCACACATAGAAAGAGGAAAATTCCTTAGAGGATTATTTTTGTGCAGGAGTAGGGGATTGTTTTTGTTTTTGTGCAGGAAGGTACCCCTTCCTGCAAAAAAACAATCCTGCTTGAAACGCAGGCACCCTTGCACCACGGTGGAAGTGTGGAAGCACAATGTGCGCCAGCGATTTGAAAAGGCTGGAATATGCCAAATTGTGATAAATACAGCGCATTCCTGCCTTTTCCCTGTAATGCAGCGCAGCAAGCTGACATGCTGCACTGTGTTACTTTTTGATAAATATGTCCCTAAGTATGAAGGCTGAGCTAACCCTCAGGTCCTGGACCACATGGGAAGTATTTTCCTCATATGGAGTGTTATG